>CM068880.1:5535000-5860000 GCA_035149815.1 Branchiostoma lanceolatum
TGTCATCAGTTTTGAATATCTTAACTGTGTCAAACTGCACAAACTGTGTCAAGGCAAAATCTCTGGTTTCAAATTGTGACATACCTTATACATGTAAGTGTACATGCATGCTTAACTTGGTTGTGACAAAGATTGTTTAATGATACTTTTTTATTAGGGACAATATCATCCTAATAAATCATATTAAGTGCTCTGACAGAAGATCATGTCTACTACAAAGCTACAAACACTTTCGTGTAAATGCATTGCAGAATCAGTAATATCCTTATGCATTTTGGGTACATAAGCAGTTTCCCAGTACAAGATATGGACTGTCCGACACTTCGTCTGAAAATAGTCTCTACCAGGCTCCAGAGATGGCTGGAAAGAGTAGAATTGCCCAAATAGACAGATAACATGCCAGAGGAGTTAGCTGGCCGGTTTGTACAGTTTGCCACCTCTAATCTTTCTAGCCACCTCTGGAGCCTAGAGTCCATGTGGAACTGTTAAAAGTCTAACCTAAAACTGTCAGAAAAGTTAGTCTTTACACGTTTTAGGTTTCTTTTAGGTTTCCTTTAATAGTGGACAGCCAGTCCAGCAAAATCTGAGAGAAACTTCTGAAGTTAAACCCAGAGATTGTACATATCGGCAACAATTCTTTGACACCAAGGGGGCCATGACTCCACATTTTTCCCTGCCCTCCCCCAGCTTGATGCTTCCCTCCATTATGATACCTGTATATCATGTCTATGCACCTAATCTCCAAGCAGATCCACACCGGGCGCGAAAATCGTAGTATGCTAGCCAGAGAAGGTCCAGTCAGCCAGAGAGGGTCCAATAGCCCGGCAGGGATCTGCCCTTAGACGGACCTGAACAAGGTTATTAACACGCAATTGTTACCTAATCTCCCCGCAGTCAAACTGCGCTTAGAAAGAAGGTGCGAATTGTGCCGGCGTTCGAAGCCCGGCGCCCGTCATGGGTCAGCTGCGCGCCGTCTCACAGTTACCCGGCAGGTTTGAATTCCAGATAACAATGGAAGCAAGCAGGCGCTGGTGGACGGAAAGAGTCAGCCGTAATTTCTGTGCTATCTGGGAGTTTGAAATTAGGGAGACTCAACTTGATGCCATTCTAGCATGCCTGGAGAGTAAAGATGTATTTGTTGGGATTGCGACGGGCAAGGGGAAATCCCTGTGCAACCAAATTGCATTCCGCTGTGTCTGCCGTGAAACAAAACTCGTCTCACCGTTACGAGCGCTAATCAGCGACCAAGTAAGGACGTTATGTAGAGACTTCTCGATCCACCGGACGACGCCATGGCTTCTGCCATAACTCAAGACATTACAAACGATAAGACTCGGGTTTTACTGAACTGAATATAGACGCGAGAATCTGACTCTCAAAAAGATACAAACCAAAGACACTGAAAGATGGCGGTGTTTCGGCGTGGTTTTGCACCGCATCCAAGCGTGAAAGAATGGCCAAAAACAGATTCCAAGTTGTGGTTAAAAAAAGACACACCAAGCATTCACATGAATAAAACGACATTTTAATCAATTATGGTTTAACATTAAGCTAGAAACTAATGGTGCAAATTTGTCTAACCGAAAAGTCTGTATGTCGATACGTTTGCTTTGATGCGTTGTGATGCGGTGTGTTCCCGCACTATTGTATCTGAGGGGAAACTCCCGCTGTGAAATGGCGCGGCCGCCTGGTTCGTCCCAGATTCGATGTTGTAAAACGATAATCCCTGCCAATTTTCATGTTGGAGTTAAACAGGCACGAGGAGGAGTAGAGGCACCTTTCTCTATAGGCTGCCCCTCCTCGTGCCGGTTAATAACCTTGTTCAGGTCCGTCTAAGGGCAGATCCCTGCCGGGCTATTGGACCCTCTCTGGCTGACTGGACCTTCTCTGGCTAGCATACTACGATTTTCGCGCCCGGTGTGGATCTGCTTGGAGATTATATGCACCCAGCTGTTAGATGGAAAATGCGACAGGAAGTACACTTCAAATAAACACCCCTCTAAAGAAATGAAGTAACCCAATTCTGTGAGGTAATGTCAATTTTGGATAGGTTTATCTAATTCAATTGAGGGGTGTTAGTACATTGTGTTTGTAAAAAAAATGCCTCGTACTATTAAAACACATACTATAAAACTGTCAATTAAGTGAACTCAATCAGAAATTGGAAACAGAATAAAGAGAAATTAGCATACTTGATATATGATTTCAGATTTTGTATGTTCCATTATTTGTTTTACCTTCCTGACCACTTGAATTTCATAGTGAAGGCAACTTTGTTTTTGCCCACCTTTTTTCCTCACACTTGCATCAATTTTTGGGTGCCCAGAAGATGTCATCCATATAATCAAATCAGTATGGCCTAACATAAAAAGCTACAAACTCAGTTCTGAATGTGAGATCCAGATTTCATGTTAGTAAATTATGCACCTATGGACAAATGAAGTAAAGCCTTCACACATAAACTTGAAGGATTTATCAACCAAAATCTTTATGACTTCCTCTTCAAACAATCAGAATACAAAAGTTTGGTTTAACGCAGCTGGCCAGCTGTTCGACCTTGACAGAGGTCACCGACCCAAAACTTCCTACCTTCCAATCTTCTTAGCCTTCCTTCCTTCCTTCCCTCTTCAAGGAATTGTTAAACATCTAAAGGCACCTGGAATCATTATCTTGTAACAGAGTCCTTGCCACTGGCTATACTTAAAAAACATCTGGTGCCCATTCACAGTTCAAAGCTGTAATGTACTAATACCTTGTACTATTTAGAAGAAATCCCAAAGGTACAAAGCAGGTGTATCAAGGTATGGTTAACTTCTTCAGATGGGCAAGATTCAGACAAAGAAACATGACATTCTACTTTGTTATTTTCTAAATTCTATGCGGGGACAAATGTATACATTATTATGTCACATTGGAAGTTAAGTCAACCTGAAAATAGTGAAAATACATTTCAATATGCCAACACAAATATATGAAAGGCATTATCAAATCAGGTGAGGAGAAACCAAGGTGAGTATGTTTGACTGTTTGCTCCTGGAAAGTGAACAAATGTCATTAGAATAAGGTACATTATCATCTTTCTGTGCTCACCACAACCATGGATCATAGACATAAAGGCACAAACAAACAAACGTAAACTCCAATAACATCAATCCGCCGGGTTACATACATGTAAATCCACCGCTTTGAAAACAGTGGGTTTGAGAGATCCCTAGTGCAGCACCCCCCAGGTATTATGTACCCTCAGGCGGAATCATGTTAGTAGATGCTACATATAGATACACATTTGTGCAAGGCAACGCAAAGAAAAAGTTCCACTGGTCCATCACATGGATAACTAAAGAAACTATCAAGTCTTTTAACATTGTAACGTTACTCACCTACAGAAGTTGTTGGTGGAACAGGAAAGGTGGTTCAGCACATGGAAGAGAGAGAGAGGAAATATTTCATTAGCAATTTTCAAACAATCAATCTCTGACATTTCAATAATTAGAAAAATAGAATATGCCATTGGTTTCCATAGTTACAATACAATAACGTGTCAGGAAAGAACATAATGTCAAAGTATATGATGGAAACAATTGGACATACAAGCAGGACATTTTGCTGGCTACAACTTAAGTACAAAATTTTGTGTTCTCAAAAAGCCATTATACTCATCCCCCCAACATTCATCAATTAACCAACTAACTAACTAACTAAGCAATTCAATTAATCAACTGATAAACAAATAAGAAGCTGCACAGCCAAATACTGAGGATACAAAGTTAAAAAGTTCAGTTGCCTATTTTTGTCATGCAGCTTTGCTTACTATCATCATCAAATCAACAGTATCATCTAACTTGTTTTAATCACAACAATGCCTTTATCAATTACAGCCAGGCTAATTAGGTGAGGCTAGAAGACATCCAGACAGAATAATGGTTCGGCCTGACCTGAGCCAGACATTTGATCTAGGAATAACACATTTATCATACAGTCTGGGACCACCCCAGGACACTACTCCCTTCTAGGGCCACAAGGTCACTTTCCTCATTATAGGATACCTGATATGTAGGAATGCTTGTACAGACATTTCTAATACTCTAATTCTGTTACAACCAGTCAACCATATATAATAGAGGGTCTGCATACCTTTTTTCTAGGAGGCATTGTGATAAAACGCATGGGGCAAGTAGTACAGTCGCCTGACTCCCGGGAGCAAACCTGGGGCCATAGCGCACCATTCCTACGCACTAACCGCTAGGCTATAAGGTCCAGAAAAGTTAGACTGGTCAGTAAGTGGCACTTGAACCACACTGTTACAGCGAGCTATCTTGATTCACTGTTAATCGTAGTTGGCCTGGTCTAATTCAACGTTAAGCGCTGTAGGTAAATTGATGACAAAAGGTTAAGTGTTATTGACAAATTATTCCTATTGCAAAGTTGAGCATCAGTTTTGCATAATTGCCTTCCTCATTTATAGCATAATATGTAAGCGTAAAGCGTTGCTGGGACGCCCCATGCAGACTCCCTACAAAGCAGTGATTTTCTTACACATCTGTCGTGTGCTCCTTTATAACCTTCAAAGACACTTGACTGACAGAGGCCACTTGGCACACCCTTGTAACCTTAGTTCGGAGTCAGAGGTCTCGGACCAGAACATTCAAGTCCCCGTCAGGCCACTCCTCAAGTCCACATGACCTTAATCACAAGTACTTCTGACACCCATCGCACAACAACCTCTGATACCTCCGGACCATAAATTGACCAGGCTAATGTAAACGTACTGTATGGAATACTGGGTCAGCTGCCTACAGAAAATATGGGCCTGTACCACATGTCCAGCTGACGCCCTGACCTGAGGTTCGTCCAGAGCATATATTTTGTAAGTCACCAATAAGTTGGCTAGGTGGTCTTCTGGTTAGAGTTGATGACTTAGAATGTAAAGGTTCTGGATTCGAATCCCTGACAGACCCCAATAATGTTGTGCCCTTGGGAAAGGCACTTTATACCTATTCCTCACTCAACTCTTTTTGAAGTTCTGTTGCAGTACCAAGGTCACATACCAGGGGGCCCAAAATTGGCCTTGACCTTAATCTTCTCAACACCTACCCACATACCAAATATCATCATAATCCATCAAGAGGTTCTTGAGTTATGCTTACTGCGAAATCCGGAAAAACACACACACACACACTCACAGACAGACATGCTAAAAACTAGGACATTCAGTTTTTTGTACACTATGGAACATGTCCAGGAAACACCTTTGACTTCTCACCCATCCATCTAAGAGAGGGAAACCATCCCTGACACAGAAACCTATCTCATGTCTCTCTCACATTCCAGGCTGAAGCATTATTTATTTTCCGTTCACAAGACACTGATTGTTACTGTCATGTTACTGTCACGTTACTGATTGTTACTGTCATGTTGGTAAAAATACAATTACACAAACTTGGTGGAATGGGAACAGTGTCTTCCCTGGAGGAACAAACTGCTTTTCACTCAATTTGAGGTAATCTGCATCAATTATTGCAGTGACTTTGTACCAACTACAATCAATTTTCTGCGGCTTACTTGAATAAAGTTGGCTAATATTCTGAAATATTGTAAATCTATTCATTTTTGCTGGTATTTAGATAACACAAATATATGAGTTCCATGTAATATAACTTTCAAGTCAACAAGTCAAACTTGCCCAAGAAGACCACTCAGGGGACCGACAAAATCTGGTCTATGAGGACAGGTGGTCACTATAGACAGACTTCTTAATGCTTGTGTCAATGGGGACAACTATTTATTATTAAAAGGGACCGCCAAAAAGAAGTCACATCGGCCAGGTGGTCTTTATGTAGAGGAGGTCACTTGTACAGGTCAGACTGTATCTTCTAATAAGATCTAATATCCCAGAGTAGAATATCATTGATATGAATGATAATTGGACATAACTACAGGGCTCTTGGGATTGGAAGCAGGCGTGAGGTCTCTACAACTGACATGTCACATTGTCAGTAGCTACCAACGGAAGATGTCACTGTGTAAACCTGACAGATACAAGGAGACCACAGCAGGCAGACATCCTGCAATCTTAAAGGAAGCTGCTGAGGAAGACAGATCAATCCCTGGTGTCAGTTGATTGATGAGGAGCAAGTATGTGACCTGGACACCTTAGCTACATCATTCTGACAAAAAGGACTGAAAAATGACTTTACTGAGAACAGATTTTGTCAGTCAATCATTCATCCATAGATATGGATGTACCAGTGGCAACTGTTAGGGGAGGGGACAGGGGTGACCTGGACATCTTCATCACCTTAGCTACTGTACATCATTCTGACAATGAAGACTACAAAATTTGAATTCATGACTAAAAACCTGCCGATACACACATCTTGCTCTGTGTCACTGACGAAAAGTAGTGGATGCTACTTGAAACGTTTGACCGTTTCCAAAATCATATTCAGTTGCTTGATCGAGTAACTGCTATTTGGAGGACTGAAGAATGACTTTACTGGAAACAGACTCATCCCTTGTCGGTTACTCATTCATCTATATCACGGATATGATCATATGGGCTCACCAGTACCAACTGTTGAGGGGGAGGGGACAGGGGTTCAAGAAGGGTCTATATCTGTATCACTGGTAAACCACCAGATGGGATAATCTACCAGTTCTCTATTTAGAACAAGATTTGTCAGAAAGTGATCGTTTTCAGACATTGCACACTGGCTAGGGCACACACAGGTTCTTTATGTGCTCAAGGTGTAGTACTAATTTGTGATGTGCAATCAAAAGAAATATTGAATCTACATCACCTTTCGCTCTCATTGGAAGACAACTAAGATATCAACATCTGCAGTTGTTGAAAGTAAGTCAAGCTATCTACTCTAATACCCACCCCTATTTAATCAATTTACTTCTCATATCACTTTCCTATCTTGTACAAGGATGTCCTATGATAAGACATGGTCTTCTGAAACTGAGAGCTATTAAGCCTAAGCTCTCAAGATAAATTATTACAACTGACAAGTCAAGTATCAGGTAGAAGGTAAATTGGAATTCCAGGGAAAGACTGTCTATCCTAACTCTAAAGTTAGTTTGTTTTACTTACTCTACCAAGTCATCCATTACAGAGAAACATTAGCTCAATCAATAACGACATCTGTCTTCATGTTTATCTGATGTCACACTCAAAGATTATAAAAATCCCATTGCTTCAATAAACCAAGAGAAAAGTTTGTTTCTTTATTGCTCACGTCTTTGTGAAAACCATACAGCTTTGCAATGCTCTACTTCACTAATGATAGCTTAGATGAAGGATACCTTTCATAAGTTCCCATATGTTCTTTGCATTATCTAATTAAGATATTTTACACTTTGTGGTTTCTGTTTGTTCACATTATCTAGGTAAGCCCCAGGGAAGTAGTGGGGGTTGAGCCTGTCAGCTCAAACTAGATGGAGGAGATAGGTCATGGAATCATCCAACTGTGTAAGTACAACTGTATACAAAAACACAGATGATAACATCAGCTTCAACATACAGTCAAATCTGTACAAGTGACCACCTGGCCAGTGTGACCACCCTTAGATAATTTTTCCCACTAAGTTCTACACAGGCAATAAAATTAGAATCCTGTCTATAGTGACCACCTGTCCACATAATACATATCTTATCGGCCCCATGACTGGTTTTCTTTTTTAGTATTTTAGGAAAAAAATACAATTTTAGCAAACATTGATTTTTGACATTGAACATTTTATTGCTTGAAGATTATCTGAGGGTGTGCAATGGAATATAACTTCAATGTCTAGAATAAGACTTTTTACCAAGGAATGATAGCTTTTAAATTTTGTGATTTTTGTTCAAAAAGTTACAACAAAAGTTTTAAGTTGTTAAGCAAACTTTTACTATAATAACATGGTGATTCAAGCCATGCCAACAGGTCAGGCTTTTGCAGTCTTTGCGTAAACTGGGTCACAGGCTGTATACAATATACAGTTGTGGGTCTAAAGTTTAAAGTTTGTATATATGTACACCTTGAAGGAGAGGCAAAAAAAAGTGGGAGTGTATTTACTTTAGGACAAGTCAATTTCAGAGGTTACGAGTTATGGTGGCATCAAATAGCCAAGGGGCTTTGCAGGAGGACTCAAGATTGAGAGGTCACTGGTTCAATGCCTGGTTCGATTCCTGGTTCAATTCCTGGCATTTATAGACATTGTAGTATCCAGCATTAAATTATAAAACAAAGGCCCGATTTACACACAAGTTTTCAGAGTCAACTTAGGGCTGTGTGTGAGGAGATTTGGGCTGCTCAAGTGGAGTTTTCCTACTAGAAAACGCTACTTGAATGGCCTAGGGTTCTCCTTGCAGGCTCCAAGTCCACTCAAAAATGTGTGTAAATCCACCCAAAGAAAGGTTTCATTTTCTATTCGCACAGGGGTAACATTTCACTCTAATTAAGTCGTAAAAAGTTTTCTATTCCCGGTGACAAATCACCTCCCTTCTTCAACCCACCAGGTGTGTTTACCATTTCTCTCCATAACATTGGAGTAGAGTCACTTCCAAACCAAGAGGTCAACTTCATATTTAGGTAAGGGGACCCTCAAAGCCAAATACTCATACATCAAGCCAGTACTCTCCTTGTAGTTGAGACAGCTTCACCAGTCTTAATACATGGAAGACTGGACCTTAAGAAAACATGAACCACTGAACCTTGTGTCTTAGATCCATGACTCCTACACTTGGACACTTGGCAGCTGAGGTTAACTTGAGGGTCCGCATGGGGGGTTGTCCCTGACAATTTTTCACGCTGAATTCAGAAGAACCCTCTACGCATTATGCTTGAAGGAAGGCAATTACCGCCATACAAAATTTGGTGTCCTCACGACGAATAAGAGGAATAAGACAGCTTTTCCTACGAATTACTGGAAATCAAAATAGGCTGCCTACACCTTACAAAAAAGGGGCATGCAGACCCTCTAATTCTTAAGCCTGTTAGGTGGAAGGCTTGAAGTTTTCTGTGACAAAACAACTGGAGCTAGACTAAACATGACCTGGAAACACACGAGGAATCTTTCTCCTCTCATACCTGTAATACCTGCCATGGACAGTTCTACATGTACCAGTTAGGGCAGGTATTTGGCATGGTGGCCTGGTGGATTCCGAAGATCTTTACCACAATGTCATCCCTCAACAAGAGTGCCTGAAAACCTTTCTGAGGATCGGTCGATTACAAATTAATAACCCTTTTAAACGGCCAGTGTTTGGTATGGTGGCCTGGTGAATTCCGAAGATCTTTACCACAATGTCATCCCTCAACAAGAGTATCCGAAACCTTTTTCGAGGATCGGTCCATTAAAAATTACTAACTTGATCTGCTATGTAAGCGGCCAGTATTTGTCACTGACCTTAATGTCATACCTTACCACAATGTCATACCTCAACAAGAGCGTTCGAAAACGATTTTCGAGGATCGGTCCATTACAAATTACTAACCCTGCCAGTAACCTGGATGCCAGACTGTTTCCAGGGCCTACACAGGCTAGCTCCTCGGCTCTAGGGCCAACATGCCGCCAAGGAAATTTTACCTCAGCCACCCTGAGTTAGACCCTGAGAAGGAAAAGGTCTAAGTTTTTAACTTTAACTCCTGTCGTAAAATTTCCTTGGGGGCATGTTGGCCCTAGAGCTGAGGAGCTGGTTAGCATAGACCCTGGAACAGTCTGACATCCAGGCTATCTACCAGCAACCTGATTATAAATGGTTACATGTGATTAATCACAGTCAGGCATATTGCCAGCCATTTGGCATACTTTGTTGGGTTGTTTTTAGAACACCGTAAACAGAAACAGTGACAAGCCTAAATAGATGCGTGCAGAAGTATGTGTGAAAGACCATTTGCGTTCGCTAGACTAGCGGAGGAACATTACAAGATTTGCCTGTAAATTGTGCGGGCATAACAGCAGTCGCCGCTTTTGGTCATCATCCAGAAGAGAATTTCATGTAGAAAATAACCAAAAGTTGACCATACGACAACTCTGAAAGCTCTAAATAACATCTTCAGTAATACGCCTAGTATTCTCTTAATCATTGAGCAATCTTTTGGGGATTGGCTGATTTTCGCAAGTTACCAAGCTCCCTTAAATACGATAGGGTACATTTTCAGGCGAAAAATATGCATGACCCCCTGTCAATTTTAAAATAGGGCAAATTTCTAGCAATCAACAAATTTGGCTGAAGCTCATTAAATGTGTGACATTAAACATCACTTTTACATTCTGAATATGTCATACTCTGATAGACCAACTTGTTATAGAAGCTCTGGACAGCTAATATTACAAAGTTAGCCTGAGTACCAGCCTCCATAGTGACCGCTGGCTCCAAAAAAATCGTGGTTAGCAAACAATTTTTTTTGAGCCAGCGGTCACTACGGAGGCTGGTACTCAGGCTATTACAAAGTATCACCACACCCTCATTTATACAGGCCCTGTATAAAGATATCTTACACAAATGAGGTCAATCTAATTAAGACATGTCTGAAGTATTGTAATTTTGGCATTGTTTAGGTTTGTGAGTTAGGGGAATGCGCCCTATGTTAGGGATGCCACCCTAAGTTTATTTTCTGTGCTGCTCTTGTATTTCCCTGGTATGTGAGGCATGGATATAGGTTAGAACAACAGTATGGATTACGAGGGTCTGTCTTGGAAATGCCCCTCACTACATGGCTCTTGGCCAGACATAGATTTGTTTCTCTAGTCTGTGAAGTTGATCCTCCTTTTCCTCCATTCATTCTGGGAGGCTGAAGACATATCATTCCTGCCAGGTGCAGTTCAAGGGTGGGAAAGGAATTCTAGAGGGCGCTGTTGATCATCACCAGTCAGCCTCCAGTGCTGACTGCTGTGATGTGGGTCAGGAAGTAGGATTCAACTTTCAAGAAAACAGTCAAAACTGCCCAAGAAGACCACTCAAAGGTCTGGTCTTTCTAGACAGGTGGTAAAAAGTGGTGACATTGGTCAGGTGGTCGTTATGTAGAAGTGGTCACTTGCACTGTATTCCAAGAGTCTTGGACCAACTGGTGTGAATCTAAAATCACATTTTTTTCTACCTACAGTTCCCAAAGTTATTGACAAAACTTTTAAAAAGACTGTTACTTACAAAAAGATAAAGTAAAACAAAGGTAGCCCAGATTGTCTTTTACTTTCTCTTTCAGCAATTATGATGTAATCTGATGATGTTATCTACAGACAAAATTGGAGTGACAGTGGAACAAGGGAGGGGACATTCTTGGTCCCATCCCTGTCCCTGGGGAGGCCAGGAAGATGGGCTGTGTATCTCTTTGAAATCAATTAGTCATCCTCCAGTGACTGCTGTAGTCATTTCCTTACCAGATGGGCCATGCATCACTTCCTGCCATTCTAGTAAATACACCTGCATGACCCAGTTTTACATGATATGCTTGGTCTAGCATTTGGTGACAATTTCAAATTCTATACACAAGCTGATGGTATAGCAAGATGCTAGGTATCCACTAGGCTGTCTTGAAGACTGCTAGCCTGGATGCCAGACCCCCAATCTATTTAAGTTTGATATAGATATTTTAGAGATTGGGGTTCTGGCATCCACTGCACTGATGATCTTGACTAGAAGACTTGCTCCCTCCTAGCCTGAATTCAATCAAGCTCCTGTAACGGCTTACTGCCCTGTAACCGCATAGCCGCCCAAGAGGGGAGGGGACAGAAATCCCTGGACAGCTGGAGTTTGCGTTATACAGACTAGCTTCCTCCGACCCAAGACAGAAAATTGCTTGTGGGACTGACAAAAATTACATTCCGTCCATCTCCATAGAGTGCATGGGCAGTCAAAAATCTGAACTTGATCACATGATCTTAATCAGATTTAACGACAAAAATTAACATGGCCTTTCAAACCAAATTGAATCTAATTTTGCCTTTTCCTTCTCAAACTTTATTCAACAAAATTTGCATCTGATGATGCATTTCAGAGAGTTGGAATTTCCGGACACTTTAGTTTTCTGAGCTTTGTTCTTAATGCTTGTGTCAATGGGAAATATTATCTTTAGGGACTACCAACAAGTGGTAACATTGGCCACCTTATGTAAAGGTTTAACTGTACTATATGTTCCTTTTGCAGCTGAACTTACTAACCAATTAGCCCACATACAACACCCCCCCTTGTACCTACTAAAACACATGTAACATTTCCAAATGTCAAACCAAACCCTAAATGATCCCTAGACAGCATCTGGGTCAACCCAAAGTAAAGGTCAACCTACAACTTGGCCACAATCCACGTTTCCATGGCAACCGTGGTGTTCTGCTATTGGTCACTTTGTTCCGTGATCTTGGATGAAAGACCGAGGAAGGAGGCATTTCCAAATGTCGTCAAAGATCGGAGCACCTTAGGCTCTCTTTACATTATACTTTTGCCGTCAGCGCCACTGGCGTCAGCGCCACTGGCGACAGCGGGAACCCCGTGTAAAGACAATTCCCGTCGACGTAGTCCCGCTGTCAACAAATTTTCTCCCGTCAGCTTCGAAGCCGTCGCCCGTCAGCACAGCGGGAGTCCCCGTCAACTTCAAACTCCGTCTAAAGAGAATACGTCGGGCTCGCGTCAGCGGGAATCAGGGTTTCGGCGATTAGCATAAAGCACGCGTTGATTAGCATACTGTAAGTCTACTTTGATCCCCGGTATATATATAGAGAGAGAGATTCGCGGGATCCGCGGCGACTTTTGTGCCGTGCATTCATTTCCCCGCGGATATATTTATCGTACTTGTGCCCCCCTCCCCACATTTACGAGTGATGAGCATGGAATATCTGCACATAAACAAGGCTTTGCATTGAAGTTTAATACGGGCGGGGAGACGCCGTCTACCGTTGTACAATCATACAATTTTGTTTCTTGCTTTTGTTATGCTTACGCCCGATACTTTCTACAAGATGGCGAAATGCAAGCACCGCAGGTGTCTGTCAGATTTCCGGGCGGTGTGTCTAGAGACGTCGCGACAGCGGCCTCCCGACAGCGGGAAATTTCGCCGCTGACGCGAAAAACGTAATGTAAACTGCGCCTTAATTTCCTTAAGACACTCTGGGGAGTCTATTAAAAGAGTGCTGACAGATGTAGTTCTTCTGTGGGTCAGCAGTCATGACTTAAAGTTGGGCGTATTCTAAACGCTGACTCACAACTTACTTATTAAGGCCACAACAAATAAACTCAGATCTCAAAACCAATGCAAGAGCACAAGAGGACAATAGGATTCCTAAATTTCTTAAATAAATGTAGAAACCATAAAGATGTAACAAGAATTGAATCGATAAAACATGGTATCACAGCCAAAGTGCGGTAGCCTTGTATCACTCACCAACTACACTCAAGGCTACCACACTAGTGACATGACTAAACTAGTTTCACTTCGATAACTACACTCAAGGCTGCCACAATAGTTATGTCACTTATACAACTACCAAACTAGTTTCACTTCTATAACTAGAGTCGTGGTGACTTACAAGTTTCACTTTTACAAGGACACTCAAGGCTACCACACTACCATCTTCCATTTTCAGTAATTTCTTGTCATGTTGACTTTCGCTGTAGGAGAACAAATTCTTTTTTTTTTTAATCAATGTACCTGATGACACCCATAGAATCTACTTGCTGTGGCCTAACATGAACACTGACTCACGATCTTATCTTGAGATATGTGTGGGCTAGCTAAGGAAGACGTAAACTACATGTAGCTACAGAGAATAATGAGTCATTTTATGTTGTTATGGTTGCCAGTGAAAATACACAAAATGTCAGACTCAGAACGAAAGTCCAAAAAGGGGGGGGGGTGGAGCTGGTGATGACAAGCTGCAAAAAGGGAGGGCACGAGAGGGGGTTTGTCATTTTCATAGGGGGGTGGTTGGGGGCTGTTGTTATAAACTTTTCAAAATTTACAGCCTCTCCAGAGCATTTTAGATCCATTTCTGAACAAAAACGACAAACCCTGATTTTGCAAAACATTTTGAAGATCTCTGGTATATTTAAGAGGCTATTTCTGAGCAAATATATAATATATAAACGAACAAATTAATCTTGTGACACTTCCATGCCACACACATGCAGAAAGGCTAAAACTTCGAATGATAAGAACGGCGCAGAATATTTAATGTGTCTCAGATTTTTGTGTATTTTCCAATGTTTAACCCACACACAGCGTATAAAGAAAGCATAGACACTCATCCAACATGACACCATCCGCCCACCTGTTGCATGTTTTAACTGTTACCTCATGGAGATTCAAAAAACAAACCAAGGTTTCAAAATACCAGGAAGGTTTTAATGACTACAAACAACAGTTGGTAGCAGGTGTCAGTTTTAGTAACTACAAATAAACTGAAACTATTCCATATCTGTAACTATATACCTAAAAATAGCCACTTAGAACACAGGTTATACATGCAGACCACCAACCATAGAGGAGGGTCAGCATGAGGGGTCTCGACAACACTTTATGCTGAATTCAGAAGAACCCTCTACGTATTATGCTAAAATCAAGGAAGGCAGTAATGCAAAATTTGATCATCTCACTATGAACTACGAGACTAAGATGGCTTTCCCTTCAAATTATGGAAAATAAGAATAGGCTGCCTACGTCTTACGGAAAAGATCATGCAGACCCTCAAAGAGGACCAATGGGGTCAGTGGATAACCCAGTGAACATATTTTCATGCTTGCTGAACTGCGTAGAATTCTTTCCTGCTTTACACTACGCAAATTTCAACCTTTGATGTGCAAATCACTATTTTTATCCACTAACTTATTGTTGGGGGTTCCACCCCAAAGTTCCGACACACCCATGTTCTGACACCCCTGTGTTCCGAGTTTGGTTGCTGTGTCTCTCCGCGATGTCTATCGGAAAGGGGGCGTATTGAACATCCCACCCACATTTGGAGACAAGTCAGGTTTCCATGGAAACCTAACATGTGGTATCTGCCTACATGTAGTATCTGAAAACCTGACACAAAACATGTTTCCTTACAATCGTAGTTGTATGAGGGGTCTGTATGGGGGGTCTCGACAATGCTTTACGTATACACTGAATTCAAAGAACCCCCCTATGTATTACGCCAAAATCAAGGATGGCAAATATGCAAAAGTTGGTCGCCTTGACATGAATTACGTGAAAAAAATTAAGACGGCTTTTGCCACGAATTATGGGAAATCAAAATAGGCTGCCTATGCTTAACTGAAAAGGGACACGCAGACCCTCTTCTTCAAGCTCTAAGCCCAGAAACATTTACACCAGGTGTCATGTCCAAGTGGTGAGGACCACCTACCTTCACACCATGGCATTACACCAAACTTTTAAGCTGGGAAAATTCCTCGAAAAGGCCAAAAATATAGGAATGTTTCACTCAGAGGACTGCAAGTATCCTGACATGTTAAGCTGGCGATGGATGTGTTACAAATTAAATTCTTCCAGTGGCAACAAGTTCAAGCAGCCATCTTGGCACTTTCCCAAGTCTTCAAGTTCAAAATCTTGCTAAAGAAAGCTGCTTTGTGATAATAAGAAGGAATTCCTACTATGTATGGCAGCATTGTGACTTCTATGACTTCATCATAAACTGTTTATGAGAACCGGTCTACAAATGGCCAAATGAAAGGACAACTGATTTAATGTCTAGAAGAAATTGAGCCGAAAATCCGAGACAAAAATTTACAGAATTTACAAAAGGAAACAAGATGGAGACCACAGACTTTGTGGTATTTGAGTTATGAAATTTTTTCCCTCACTCAGAAACATTTGTATACATAGTAATGATAAACCTCAAGTAAGAATATACAAATCACTTCAAACTGTCTTAAGAAGAGATTTTCACATATCTCTTGTAGTAAACTACAACTTGGTCTCATGCATTTTCTTCAAGCTGCAAGACATGAGTGACATTTCTGGCAGCAAGGTGGTCTTGTAGTTAGGGTTATTGATGTAGCATCTGAAGGTTCAGGGTTCGAATCCCTAGCATGTCTCAATGTTGTGCCCTTGGGAAGGCATTTTATACCTATTTCCCCACTTGACTCAGATGAAAATGAGTACCAAGCTACGGCTAGGGACGTCCTCTCGGATGGGACGTAAAGCCGGAGGCCCCATGTGAGTCTAGCCACACCTCATGCACTGCACTCATCGAAAGGAGTAGGTATTCATACCAGTATGAGTGTGGATCAAACCTTACTGTTTGTTCTTACTACACAAAACTGGTGTGTTACACCTGAAGGTAGATTCCTGTTTATACAAAACAAAGAAACATACAGACATCATATGAACTATACCTTGCCTGTGTACAGTTAGAACATCCTCTATTAGTCTGTATAACGCAAACTCCAGCTGTCCGGGGGTTTCTCTCCCCTCCCCTTGGGTTGCGAGGTGGTTACAGGGCCGCGAGCGGTCACAAGAGGCTTGATTGAATTCAGGCTAATCCTCTATCACCTGTATGAGATTCCTTCCATAAACCCCAATTTCCTTAAAGAAACAACGGAGAGCAGATTCCAACATTCCAGACAGAGGCTAACTTCAAAAGCCAGACATTATAATCTTTAAGGAAGTCCATGTCCAAGACGTTCATATCTAAAGCCAAGGTATGCTTGCCGAACCTTCAAGAAACTATGGTCAGCTCCAACAATAACAAGTGTGGACATTTGAGTGAAGGATAGACATTATAACATCACTGATGTTGATAATGATTTCATCAAGGAACTTGGCAGCTGGATAGAATGTTAATAGGGCATTGTCTGGGCGGGAATACTGTAAATATGGAAACTTTTGCAGCGGTTTTATTTTCAGCGTTTCACAGTGATATCTTTACCACGAATTCATGACATCGTGAATATGTTCAACTACTGTACTACAGAATTGTTTCACCTGCTAATTCAAAACACCACAAAAACCTCCTTTTTCCCTTGTACGGCGAAGTAAAACCACCGTGAAAGTAACTGAATTTACAGTAAATAGCAGGGAAGACATTTAAATGTTAGAGGTGACAACTGCAAGGAAGGAGTGGGTTGATACCTACATCGAAGTCTTAAAGGACATGGCAAGATTTTCCTAGTCTGATAGTCTAGACTCTAAACATTCCAAAGGAAGTACTATAGATTCCATCTAAACCTTCATCTAAAGTGACTAAAGCTTCAGAATCCAGATATCAACTTGTTGGGGAATCCAAGAGAGAGGGTCCGCATGCTGTTTTCCGTAAGGCGTAGGCAGCCTATTTTGATTTCCCGTAGTTCGTAGGGAAAGCCGTCTTATGCACGTCATAATTCGAAGCAAGGTGAGCAAATTTTGTGTAATTGCCTTCCTTGTTTTTAGGACAATACGTAAGGGTTCTTCTGAATTTAGAGTAAAGCATTCTCGGGACCCCCATTCAGACCCTCATGAAAGGTAACATTCTCAGTATGGAAAATCACTACAAGAATTCAACATCTTGGCCCAGTTCAAATCACGGTGTACCAAGTTTCATGACTTTCATTACCTCCGTGAAAACAGAGGTATTGTTTTCAGTCTGTATGTTTCTTTGTGTTGGTGTGTGTCTGTAACTGATGAGTAACTCATTTGCATAGTTAATGTAGTCTTCTGCGGAAAATAATGGGAGGGAAATATCCTGCGTTTTCACGCAAATGTTGCCTTTCTAGTTAGAAGTTATATGTTGACCTATACTATATTGGAAGAAGGGGATTGTTTATATCAGCCAAATAATCTGTGAGGCACCAGCCAATGGACAGGAGTATATTGATTCTGACCGACTGTCCTGACAGAGTGGACAGGGCGTTTGTTGTTTGAACACCTCAGTTTCCGCTGGCCACCTGTGAGTCGGATCAAGGCAGGGGCTGAAAGACTTGAAAGAGATGTCACATCAACACGTTTGATTGGACGTTTCACAGTTCAAACATGTGAAAGGACTCCAACACACGATCCTGATTCATTTTGGACCATTTCTTTTCCTCTGATCATTCAGAAACTTTTTTCATTGATAAATGGCAGGCTTATCTAGCATCTACTAAGTTAAACATATATGCATGATTCGACCAGGATACATAATTCCCTGAAAAGATACGTCCAAACAGATCTCCAACCCAACATCCCCCAATTAATGCACTCCTGTATATATAAACTGTGTATACGTGGGGGTGCTGCACTAGAGATCTCTCAAGCCCAACGGTTTTTCAAAGTGGCAGGTTTAGGTAAACCAGCGGATTAATGTCAATGGAGGTTGCATTTTTGTATCTACAGCTATGTAGAATCAAAGCCAACGATTATGCTTCACAAATAATTTACCGACAATTGAATTGCAGTGTGCTTGCTAGCCTTAGTCCGGGCAAGCCGCCCGATGTGATGATGATGATGTGCTCGCTACAATCAATTACAGAAGATATGTAGCTAGCTCGCTACACCTAATGGAAAAAGGCATGAAGACTGTCGACCCTAACTGATGCAAGGCAAAGCCAACACCCTTTGTTCATAGAGACAGCAGAGATATATGGATGTCAATGGACAAACACTTATGAAAGGGATCCATCAGAAAGTCAGACATCTGTAAAATGAAGATAGATGGATGGTTCTATTGTCTGTGGTGTAGATGAGTCCATTCCTATCTTGTCCTGTCTGGTACCAGGGAGATGGCATTGTCATGGGACAGCAGTTTTTTGTCATCAACGGTAATTAATTTTGACTCCAATTTAGCCATGACCATTTACTTTAAATCCATTTATTTTAATATTGCAGTAGGTGATCTTAGCGGTTGGCGGGAAAGGGAAAAGTTCACGGCATTTGATTTTAATGGTGGAAAGAAACATCACTGAAATGTTAGTAATCAAATATTTGCTATGATGAAACTTTAGCAGTCGACTACAGTGACCGTCGAAGTAAATAACATTAAGGTACCATTGACAAATCAAGAATTCCAGTAAGATACATTCAGGTATTCTAGTTATTAAAGAATGTTACAAATTTGCATCTTAAGGACCTTGACCTTAATACATTATATAGTAAACAGGCAGTCATAAGACTCATATCTGGCAACAAAGGACTACCAAGAAGAAGAGAGAGTACATGTACTGATAAACGTTTGGTTCAGCTGTGAAAGAGACAATTTTGACAAGTTGTTTTATCCATCTTGCCTCATCCGTTTCATCCCTTTATTGTCTTGTTGCTATGGAAACAAGATATTCCCTTGTGAATTTTCATATTTGCCATTAGTGCATTTCTGTCTTGCCAGATAAATGTTATTGGAACCTTTTTTTACAAGAAAAAAATACAGCAAAGCCAATTTTTGCCAGAGACTACAGTATCCTGTCAGCAAAAAAACAGTTGGAAAATGTTTCAATCCCTCTTCCCTACATCTGCTTGAAGATTAATGCTACCTTAGTAGTCGTAGTCCTAGAGGTCATCTGGTATAATCTCCAAGCAGATGTTGGGGAGGATAAATCATCACCTTTTCCTAGCTGCCCTTTTCATATGACAAACTGCAAGTGCAAGCAAAACATGATGATTTAGCCCCCCAATACCTGCTTGGAGATTACATCTGGGATAGGTTTAGCTCATATCAGTTTGTAAGCCCACTAACTAGTCTGGCATCCAGACTACTGTATGTCCAGCTGTTAATGTTAGGCCAAGAGTAACTCTGACCACAGGTGCTTTGCAGGCCATGGCACCACAATGTCCAGTCACGTCCTGTTGTCCTCTCACCATCACCTGTGACCTGTTACCACAATACTGTCTGGAATTTTCTGGGGTGTGGTATAAGGAATACTCGGAATTTGGTTTCTATTGCTTGCTTCCCTGTGCTTTGCAGACCATGGCACTGCAATGTCCAGTCATATCCTGTTGTCCATCAGACCTCTCACCATCACCTGTGACCTGTTAGTGTTACCAAAATACTTTCTGGATTTTCTGGGGTATGGAATAAAGGAATACTTGGAAGTTTCTTTAGTGTGCTCTCCTGTGTTTTTTGGACCATGGCACTAAAATGTCCAGTCATATCCTGTTGTCCATCAGACCTCTCACTATCACCTGTGACCTGTTGACACAATAAATTCTAATTCTGGAATTTTCTGGCGTGTGGAATACTTGGAATCACAGTAGTTTCTTTTACTAGCTTTCGTCCTGTGCTTTGCAGACCATGGCACCACAATGTCCAGTCATATCCTGTTGTCCATCAGACCTCTCACTATCACCTGTGACCTGTTGTCACAGCACCTTCCAGAATTTGTTGGGTGGATGGATGATACAGAATTAAGGAATGTTGACGGTACCTGAACTCTGTCCAAAGTATTTGTCATTCCTTGTTACCTCCATGAAATTGTTTTAGATGTGTCTTGTGTGTCAGTGTTTCCCGATATTTGTGGTCAGCATAATCCTCTGGATGGATTGTGATGATATTTGGTACGTGGATAGGTCTTGGGAAGACGAAGGTCAAGGTCGATTATGGCCCTCCTATTATTAGTCACTTGTTCATTTTCCTTTTATGACTTATCATTTTCTCTTTTTGACCTAATCCTCAAAATTGTGTAACACTATTGCCTACTACGGTTTAAGCTGTTATTTCTTTCTCGCCAGTTTGTTTCAAAATGCCAAACTCCAAACAAAGCTGGCCCATGCTGTTGTGTAAGAACAGATAACGATGACAGCTATGGTTCCAAGGGATGACACAAAACTGTACATGTGTCCCACACAAGGGTTCAAAGACGCTGCCATTTATATAGACAAGACAGTTTATCACAAAACAAATATACAAGACAGTGGATCCTACATACAGTTCTGTGTATGTTTGGCTGTAATTCTGCTGGCAGAATTCAAGGAGGAATGTTAGAGAAATGTTGGAGGAATGACAAGTTTGTCAAGGTTACAAAGTTAGGAACAAAAGGGCACACTTCCTCCTATGTACTGTAAATGTAGAAACTTTTGCGGCGGTTTCATTTCGGAGGTTTTCGTAGTGACCTCTCCACCACAAATTCATGACACTGCAAATACTGTAAATGCAGGAATGTTGGCGGTGGTTTAATGTTTGCAGTTTCAAGGAGGACCTCCACCACCTCAACCTAAATGTAAATCCACAGGACAGAGGCACCTGGCGAGCGGCCACCAAGCTCCCCCATCAGCATGCAAGCACGTCAAACCCCCAGATGATGGGGAAAAGAAGACGATATACCGGATAGTGAGCAAGTGAGTGAGTGGTTTTCGCGGCGACAGTTTCATCGCGAACTTAAAACCACCGCAAACATTTTTGTCCAATACTGTAGCAGTATGTGACTATAGCGCTGCCGCGAACTTAAAACCACCGCAAACACGCGAAATAAAAATAATATGTCTCCCTTGTATGAATCCTGTACTACAGAATTGTTTCAGACGCAAATTAAAAACACCATGAAAAACCCATTTTCCTCCTACCGTGAAATAAAACCACAGCGAAAGTAAGTGAATCTACAGTACAACCCAGACAGAATTCACCTGTCCCAAACATCAGTCCATTTTACCACTTATCATTTTCGTCTTGTCTATCGCCCCAAGCTGTTAAGACTTGGAACCATTTTTAAAGACCTTGGCTTCCTAATTGCTCCTCCAGAGAATAAAATAGCCTAGAACAAATTCCATCGTTCAACTGTGTGGAAAGGAAGGATAGGTTTTCTAGTAAATAACTCAGCAATTACTTAGGATTTCTTTCCATAGTAAATATCTTACACCTTTTTCAACATAATCGTGTCTTTGCCCCTTAGGTTATGTTTGTTGCCATATTGTCAAGTCGTAAAAGGTACTTTGTCATAATTAGTGTTTTTCACACCCCTATAGATTTATGGTATCACCTCTCTGTACACAAATTAACTGGTTTTGGAAAAAGAGCCAATCTAGATTCTCTTCTGAATGGATTTGTGAAGCTCTTTTGTTCTTAGGGAAATTAGAATTTGAAGTAGACTTTTTTTCTCTCACTAATAACTATCCTGGGATAATCTCTGTCTTAGTCTAATCCTGGTTTAGGATAATTTGCGGACCACCAAGCAGGATTATCAATCAGGAATTGTTTTGGTTAATCACCCAGAACTAATGGGAGCTTTTGGCAACAGCAAGTTCTTTAATGACCCTAATCTCAAAATTCCTTTGGAAATAACGGAGTAATCCGTTGAAGAATCCGTGAAGAAAACAAAGGCAGTTTCGCGACGCAGTATTTCCATGGAATCCACCTTTGAGGAGTTGCAGTCTCCATGCCGTTGCAAGATTCGCTTCAAAAGCCTAAGCTGTCATTTGTGCAATTAGTCCGTAAAATTCCTATTTACGTACGCACCCCTCCTAACGTACGCACCCCTGTTTTGGGGACGATTGCGGGCCTGACTCAGTGAGTTGAAACGTTCAGGGGAAAAACCCTCCTAACGTACGCACCCCCTCTCCAGCATTTCGGTGGATAGTTAAGAGGTTGACATGATCATCCTTCCGATGATGTTTACCGACTTAAAGGGTTACTGAGAAAATGTTTCTGGGTAGAAAATATCAAACAATTTAAGTATATGTATTATTTATTATTTATTACTGATTGATTGTGTGGTAGCATTCCACACTTCATTTGCATGAAGATGTACCGTACTGTCATGCTGATATGCGATTTTTCCGAGGAAGAACCCCTCCTAACGTACGCACCCCGACTTTGCCATCAGCCTGGAGCACCTGCTTGCAACTTGGAAAGTTTAAAAAGTGCGTACGTAAATAGGGATTTTACGGTAGTAGAAACTAAGAGTATACGAAAACAAGAACAATGAAATCCGCAATCTCATAGGTTTTGTGGCAAGCCTATTAATGCCTATAAATTTAGCAAGTGCTGTAGATATTTCCTAATACTGTGTGAGTAATATTACCAAGGTCCAGTTCACTGAGTTTTTCGCCAATATCTGAAGCTAGCGGGGACTCCCACTTAGGTATTGTATGTATTGAGTACTTCAAGGCTGTCATTGGGGATGTGTGATATCGGGAAAAAGCCTTCGTACATCAAATACTCTTGACATTGCAGACAAAGCTGTCTGTGGCGATATCGCCAGTCCCAATATAGTGAAATTCGCCGTACAAAGTGGGCCCAAGAAAAACAGTTGACAAGCTCCATATGTTAGAACTAAAAGCTGCCATATGAAACATGTTAAAATTCTGACTATGTTGTTAGAGGTCAGTGCCAAATATCCGTAGATATCTTACCACAGAAGCGAGAATCTTTTCAAACAAAAGTGTTCCTGTTAGATTTGTGTCTGACGTACAGAAAGATGATAGCCAATTGCCGGACCAACATTTTCTATATCGTTTGATGCTTGTTTGTTGCTGTTGTTTTTGTTTACCTCGTAGTGCCTAGCAGCACACAGGTCAGCGAGTTTTCTTGATGTTTCAGTACCATGGTATATTTTATAGGGACCCCCATTTTCCATCTCTACTGAAAGATGGGTGCAGCCCCAACCGAGTTGTCCTGTCCCAGGATTTCAATCTGGTTCTCCCAGTTAGCAACTAATTAGAACCAGGAGCTCAACTGTGAAGCTGCTACCATAAATCACCATATGATACACTTGCCAGCAATTTGCATCCCAACATCTGTTTGCTAAAAAAAAATCTCTGACAATCTAATTTTGGTTTGTGAATTTTGGTTGTGAAATGAACCGTATGATGAGACCCTCCCTTATCAACAGCAGGGTCCACCTGTGCATAAGCAGAATGCCTGACTGTCTGCGGCTGAGGGGGTCGAAAGGCCTTCGACTGTTTTGCTTGGTGCCTGCGAACAGACAACCTTGTTCCAGGGCATTTCTTGCATTATTTTCTGACGTCCGTAATATCTTGCATATGGTTGGATCAGCTGCAAAGCTTTGAACGTTGGTACGAATACTTTGGGCTTTAAAGCGAACCAAAAGTGTCAAGTGTGTTTTCACAGAAGCTGCTTTGAAGCAGTGGACCGGTGGCAGTGATACCCAGAGGCTTTTCTTTTCTGTTTTGAAGGAAAATCTGCCTTTCATTGCATCCAACAGTTTGGATCTGATAAGAATTAAACAGATTTTAAGTATGGTCCTCTTCCAAACAACGGAGCTTATAGATAGCAACTGCTGTATCAGTCAATCGATTGTGACTTGCGGGCTGGATTATGTTCAACATTGACCTTGGTAGATCTAAATCAGTATAACTCCTGGATGACAAGTTGTAGTTTTAATCCATTGAAATTAGGACATAAGTTCAAACTGTTATTGACCCTTCTCATCATTCTGCTGTTCCTTCACTTTGACTTTTGTTGGTTTCTCCACTCAGATATGGTTACAAGATTTGGCTTTACCTCAGTGAGCATATTGTCAATGTAATCTATACTAATACAGTGTTGAATAGATGTGTAGTAACTGTGACAGTGACACTGACTGGCGGTTGCAGCAGACTTGACCTAGAAATCCTTCTATTGGTTCTAGTCTTACAAATCCTGGAAAGGGGATGTCATCGGTAGTGACACAAATTAGTTTCATTAGTTGCAGGTGGCTGAGTCTGTGGTAAGACTAGAACACTGCGCTGCAGTCAGAGACTATTTCATTTCCAGGTTCTTATGGTGATACTTAAAGATTTGGCTTTCGAAAGTGGCTCAAAGTATGCCAGGTCCAACTCTGTATGGTATTCCTCTCAAATTTTCTTGTTTTGATTTTTCAGGATTGCCAAAATTCTTTCAGTTCTTTGGTGTGTTGGAGGGTGTGAAGTTTCACTGACTTGAATTTGTTTTGGTTAAAACTGTATATTTAAAAGTATGAAAGACAACAAAACACACACAACTTTGAAAATTGTTCTTTATCTATAACTTAATTGTGCGATCTGCCAAATCTAGGAGTGGTCATGATTTTTTAAACCTCTCTCTCATGAAAAATCACAGCCACTCCTAGCACCCCCCCCCCATCAAAACCTCTGCTTGGAGGATAACACATCCCTACAGTATAGTATTATACTAACGATGACCTGTCCTATTCCAGTAGTCCCAGTTATGCATGACCCCTACTGTGAGGTCCTGTGATCATCTGTGTGTGTATCAAACCAGTTACTTATCACATAATCAATTAACCAACACCTCCGAGGAATGCTAACGAGAATCCCATACTCCTCTTATCACACCCAATAAGAATCTTTCGTCATTTCACCCCATGACCTGACGAAGATGGTAGAAGGGTACAAAAAAGGCCACCCGACCCCCAAAATACCCCAAGTCCATGTCTCAATGGGAGTTCTTCTATATTTATACATGTGAGCTCAAATTTCCATATATTGACTATACAAAGGAGATCTAGCTACCACATTAAAGAAGAATGTACACGTAGAACAGACCATTATCCAAATAATTCAAGTTATATAGGTTAGGATATACAGTGGATTTAGAAGCTTAGAATAGACCAGACAGTTAGCTTCATATATGCAACATAACCCACATAAAATCCAAAGATATACATGACATTTAATTGATAGTGTCTGGCACAGAAGACCTGATATTTGACCAACTATGCGACCTCCGAATAATTTTAAACCCCTAGACTTTTTTCGGGTTCTTTCCCGAATCCCCTGTACCTTCACGAATGCCGGGAATGTCAAAATTACAAGTGTTGGTGAACGCCGGGCTCTTTATTTCAAGATGGGGGCTATCTTTTCCCCGTAGGGTTTTGCTTACAGCGGATGGCGAAAGACATTATAATAACACAGAGACAAGTATGCGACCCGCAGACACCCTTGTATAACGTGTCAAAGGGCATATTCCAAGCAGTATGCTATCACAAGATCACATATCCCGTACATATTAAACCATATACAGTACAACACTAAGATATGGTCTTAAAATTGTGTCCTATTTTATGGGAGGGCGGCAACAGTTACATTCATGCCCTTGAGGTCTGATTTGGATATCATGCGGTATCGGAGCAGTGACGGATGCACTCAACAAGCTTGCGCAACAGCTATTTCAAGCAGTTCACTTGCTATTCTGCATATCTCTAGTGCCATGTTGTTATCTTTCCCCATGCCGCGTTCAGACCACCTCTTTGAACACACAGAAATTTCTTTCGTAAAACTGTTAGTCTTGAAACTTGTGTTCACTTGACGCTTGTTGAATATCTTTTCTTTTCTTTTTTAACAGTGATGGAACCATCCAGCGATAATATACAGATCATCATGTACAACAATATTAATGGAATAAATACAGTAATTAAAAGCAAACCATATCTACAGGCAAAAAAAGGTGGTAACGGCATCTAAACGATTTGCATCCTCTATGTTTTGATTTCTTCTATCTAAATTTGTAATAAAAAAATAGACAACTCTTCTAGAATAAATATATACAAATAACTGCAGCAGACAACTATATGTAGACCTTATTTATTTAGTCACGCTTCATATGAGATGGTGCAATTGATACATTTGTGTATTCTAGCCAGCAGATTTGTTTGGTATGCCTGGCTGGGAGCGTTGGTGGTCTCTTTGCCTTCAATACAATTTGTTTACACTTCAATTTTCCAGTAAAACTAGTCTCAAACATGCACTGTTAAAGCCCAAACATGTTCCTCCTTCCTGGAAGGGACATTCTTTTCACCGAGAAGCGATAGCAAAGAGAGAAGCAATAGCAAAGAGACCAGCGTACTATCGGAGGAAGTTTGTAAGACCTGTGTGCCCGTGAACAAACTTTGCCGCTTCTGTTCTATAAACAGTGTCTAAACCGCACTTGCTTGGGTAAACACGCCTGGCTTTTGCTTCTGACAGCCTCATGCTGTATACATTGGTGCACCACTTCCCATATCCCACAATGCCGGTGGAATGTTAGGTAGCATGAACTTTGACCCACAACAGTCGAAGTTGAGACTACAGGCATCAGTTGAGAGAAATATACAAAGAACGACAAGCACCATTTTTTGGCTGTAGAGAGGAATTTATCACGTTTTTAGGGTGGTATTCTCGAACTGCTTTGATTGGTGGAAAGGTCGCATTCTTTTGTCAAGTGGCCATTTTGGTGCAGCACTTGAGGATGGAGTTACGTACACAAACATCCCTTTTGTTGTACTTGATGTCCACTTTCAAGATGGCGGTCTCCCAGAACAGCCCGTCCTTGTGGTCGCAAAAGGCAGCGGACGTTTTTCAACGCTGTCTGCACGATCACAATTACCTCTGCCTACGGTCCCGTTCAACTGACTATCGCCTTCCTGGCAAACAAAAAGCCACGGCGCCGACAAGACCAACGATTATGTCACCTTCAAAATATCCCCCCTCCCCCGGATACGTGTTTGTTTTATGAACTTGAGCCTCAAACACTTGTTCTCTTTTGTTAATCCTGCTGATACCCTTCTGAAGGAATGCTTCTGTTATGTTTAGCAATTTAAAACTTAAAAAGGGTGACGTAATACTAAGAAGTGCTGCATCACTAGGAGGTGAAAAAGAGCCAAGTTCTCTAAGGACCCCCTCTAGGAGGTATTGCATAATGTCTATTGAGGAAGCCTGGCTCATGGCAAGGAGGTTATATAGTCTATATAACCTCCTTGCTCATGGCAAAACTATTTCACAACCACTTTTCAATGCACATGTATTAAATTTACTCTGTAAATACTTTTTAAAAAGTCAAATCTTTCGTCCCTCTGAGAACACAAGATACCAGGCAGCATTTGAAAAATTTGCGACAAAGTTGCTGACTTAACTTTTGTCATCAATGTTCTTTGGACTACAACGAACATTATTTTCTGGCACCTCCCTTTCCGTGCGGACCAGCCACTTGGCTAATGCATTTCAGGTACACAATTGTTCTGCTAAGACAATGAAGACAAAATTTACCGGCAAAAATACTTGTGTCATTAATGTTCTTTGGACTGTACAACAAAAATAATTTTCTTTCATGTCCCCCTCGCCCATTTCTGTGTGGATCAGCCACTTGGCTAATGTACTTCAGGTACACAATTGTTCTGCTAAGTTGAGGAGTCTGCAACAAGATCTCTTGATTCACACAATGACTTCCTGCCCGGTTCATTCCGAAGATGCCACTCCAAACTCATCATTGTCCCATTCCTGTCATCACCCTATCCTCTTCAAATACTCCAGCCTATTTGGGAGTCACCTGATGCTGGTTTGAGTGTCTCTTTATCAGAAAAGGGTCTCATGTTGGTGTAACGGTTACGGTATTTTGCCCAGAACTACTGAGTTCCAATCTCGGCATGCTACCGATGTTGTGTACTTGGAAAAGGCACTTCACATGACTTTTCTTACTCCAACCATGGGTAACTGGCTACGATTGGGGAGGAAAAATGAGGTAGAAGGAGAGAAATGGGCTCAGCTTTCCAATACTGTGCACTAGACATAGTGGATAACAACCCAATATCCCTTCAGCCTCAAAAAGGCTATGGGACTACCTTTACCTAAATTCACCTATGAGAAATACAACCCCATGTTCCAGACATCTTTGTGGTGGGCTGGTTTCCGCAAGTGGTTTCCGCAACAATCTCTGATGTTGACAACAACGTCTTCTTTTGTTTACTCATGTTTATCGGGGGCCATATTGGTTTACCCTGTTTATCAGATTCTTTTCCATTTTGAACACTAGCTTTGCTCTTCTTATTTTCAAATCTCCGTCCTATCTTTTGAAACCTTTCGATGTAAATGCCGCAACTTTGCTAGAAAATAATGTGCTACAAACATTTAAAAAAATCAAAAAGATCGTAATCTTCAGGCCTTATCAAAGTAAGCTTGTTACAACATTGAGAGAAAACATTCAAAACGTGCTCCAAAGATAACGACTGCCAGAACAAAGGTACAGGTGGTATACAGCAAGGGATGCTGGGAAGGAGACCATATTTAGTCGTTACCTGATAAGGTCAGACTTAATCCAGGTAATCTTTTAAGATGATAAAAAGTATGACCTGGATTAAATGGATGGATTAAGTGCCTGTGATTACAGTTACCAAGGGATGTCCCTGTAGCTCAACTGGTAGCAGCCTCACTTGGGGTTCAAATCCTGGGGTCAGGACATCTCGGTTGGGGCTGCATCTGTCCTTTGGAAGGGACATAAAATGGGGGTCCGATTTTCAAGCAGGTGCCCCGAGCACATTAAAGGGGAAGGGCTAGCAACCCCTCCCTGTAAAAATATACCCTGCTACAGAAACAGTAAGGAAACTTTCTGCCCTATGTGGTACTAGGCACTACAAGGGTCTGAACGAACAAGCGAACAATTACGGTTACCAGGATACCTCGAGTTATCTTTTAGCCATTTAACCTTTTTACCTTTTGGTCTTAATGAGAGCTAACAATTAACCCTATTTCTTCTATGTTTTACCCATAAAATATGCAAATATGTGCCACGCCACCCATATTGTGTTTATCCACAAACACATTTAGGACAATGCCTTGCTATTAGATACAAATATATTGGTCCCTAATTAAATTGCTTGTGAATTCAAAAAAATTACTATTTAATACATTTCCTTTCTACATTTTAGAGAGAGAGAGAGAGAGAGAGAGAGAGAGAGAGAGAAAGAAAGAAAGAAAGAAAGAGAGAGAGAGACAGAGACAGAGAGAGAGGGAGAGAGAGAGAACCATACAGCAACTAAAATTGAATTTGATTTCAATATTGGAATATGATGCAAAACATAAAAGTATGATTCAAAAGACAACAAAACACACAAAACATTTTCAAAATCTATGAAATTCTTTGGGCGATCCGCCAAATCTTAAGTCACTCATGGTTAGAACCTCTACTGCAAAAGGGATGTTGGTACATGGTGTGGGGCAGTCACATGATATGGTACAAAGGAGGCACCTATCAGTACATGTGTGCTTTCTCTGTTAGCATTGCAAAGCAATTCATCCCCTCGGACTATCCTCAGGTGTGCTTAGCCTGTTTGCGCATCTGCGGAGAACAGGGCTTTTCCATGTTTCGTAATCAGGATTTGTTTACGTAGCCTTACGCTCCTCCAATCCCTACCGCTCTCTCCACCTGTGTCACATCGAGGGAGGACAATTCCTCCTCATCACACAAACACAAGGAATAAGATAGGTCAGCCTTTATATAGATGGAGCAAGGAGGGTTCTCTTGGAGCTTGACAAACTGGGTGGTCTAGCTCTGACAGTTTTGTGGGGAATCTGGGATGACTAAACCAAAAAGGAAGCTTTCAAGTACAGTACATGTACCACCCAGATTGTAGTAGCCCAGATGCCAGACTCCCAAGCTCTATGAATATAGTATGATATCTGTTGTTTAGATACCATAGATAAAATAGAGATTGGGGATCTGGCATCCAGGCTATTAAAGATTGTAGCTCAGTACATATTCTTCTTCATGCAAGAACTACTATAATGTCTTTGGGGGCATGTTGGCCTTAGAGCTGAGATGCTGACCTGTGTAGGACCTAGAAACATTCTGGCATCCAGGCTAACTAACTCAAGGGGGGCTCTGGTAAAAAAAATTGCAGATATGTTGGCCCTAGAGCCCAGGAGCTGGCCTATTTAGGCCCTGAAAACAGTCTGGCACCCAGGCTAAGATTGCTCCTTAACACTTTCCATAATTCACCCTGAATTGAAAGCATTGTAGTATTGCTAGATCTTATCACAAACAGATATCAATCTTTCAAGTGTCTATTTCCTCTTTCCAAAAATATAGAATCATCAAATTAGTCTGTTATGCTGATTGCTTGAAAACACTTTGTATCGGTTCTACTTGAGTTGAAAAGACGGATTTCACAGTTTCTTGTTGCGCTCACCTTATTTGCTAAGGATATAAGAAGATCCCTAGCACCTGCTTGGCACAAAGACCCCATGCTTTGTTACTTCATGCAACAGAGGCTAAGCATGAAATTGTTAGAAACCACTTACGTCTCATATTTCACTGAAACATCTCTATTGTTTTACCTTACCATCTTCTTGTAATGAAGTCAAAGTGGTGTTCTGTAATTAACTCAATATTATCCCAATAGACAGTTTAACTGAATACAGAGATATGGATACTGTAAATTGATTTGTTTTCGCGATAGGGGGAAAGGTTTTTTTGCAGTGTTTGATGTTTCTGTAGTACAGTGAGTAAATCTTATACAAAATGCATGTTTGTGGCATTATGATTTTTCAGTGGAGAAGTAATCAGGAAAATAAAATTACTGCAAACATTTTTAGATATACAATATATGATGATGATGAACTTAGATCTCAATTTTTCGACTTATCCTGGTAGCTCTTTAATATTACAGAGAACAAAAGAAAAAGAAATACTGCAAAACAATGCAAAAAGTCCCAAAAGAAATGTAAACCTTCCACCTGCTTAAAGTTTAAGTCGCTGCGTGCGTAACAGCTTTTCGCTGGTGAAACAAGCAGCATTCTGTTGTTACTGTGTGGTAGCGAGCAGGTACATTTGTTAGTTTTATAGAATTAAGAGATCAGAGCAAGGCAACAAGAAAGAAATACAGCAGACGGCTATCCAAAGAACAATACAGAGGTTTGTCAGATATTTGGGTGGGCGACTGGGATTTATTGTGATCGGATAAAAAGAACACTTTTGTTATCTTTGCTGTAAAACAATAGATGGAAAAAACAATTGTTAATCTATTGAGAAAAACAAGGTAAACGTTTTTGTTAGATGTACAATGTAGGCTTTGCTCAAAGAAAACTGATGATCAACTGAGATACTGATAGGAAAACGGTCTTCAGTATCTTTACTGTATGGCTAAGTACTTTTTAAGGACTTGGTATCAAGAGATTTGTTTTAATCATTTTAAGACGCTTAGATGGCTAATTAGCTAAGAGCCAGGAATTAGTGGGACATCCTTCTTGAAAGAACTTAAGAACCGGCACAAGTTTAAGACAATGGATGCTAAGACCAAATAGCATGTGACTTATCCTTTGATTTTCTTGAAGAGATTTTTTAGATCAGTATGATTAACACCAGGAAGTACTCAACCAAAGTATCTAGCCCCCATTAACATTAATCTGCCGGGTTACATAAATCTGCCACTTTGAAAACAGTGGGTTTGAGAAATCTCTAGTGCAGCACCCCCATGTATGCATAGTTTAGATATGCAGGAGTGGATTATATCATACTGGGGGATACAGTATATAATATGTATATCGATGTTGGGACAAATCTTTTCAGGGTGGCGGAATTATGCACCCTGGTGAAGTATGTAACTTAGTAGATGTTAGTATTGTTACCCCAACCTTCTGTTTTCATGCAATTTGACATAGAAATCTCCAAGCACCAACAAATTAAATTGGCGTGGCCTTAAGTCAGCATACTGAAGTCACATCAGCTCTCTTTGTGTGGAAACTGATCAGATTCTGTTCACTTTGTTCTCTGTCTGTAATGTTGATGGTTATCTATAGCTAACAGAGTCACAGACATGGGCTTTTAGCTGCCAGGTACATGAAGTCTGCACACATAGACCGTATTGTGTACAGAATGTCTGGGAGGTCTGCAGAGATATAATAGAAACAATATGCTCCTATGTTAACAGAGAGGTCAACTACTTCTTCATTGGTTTTTAAAGTTTTAGAAATTCAATTTCAAGAACTTACAATTCCAAAAAAGGGATGTTCCAGCACTGGACTATGGACAATGTCCTGATAAATGTAACATTGATATTCACAATCAAAATATATACAATACACAACTCTGACTAATTTCATATTAATAGAATGATGTTTAGTGATGAAAATTATAGCTGTTTTCATAGCTTTTCTAACATAGCTTTAATGTGTTTCACGACTGACTTCTGGTTTGCCATGGTACTCTAAATCTTAAAACTTTCACAGTGGTTTTATTTTCGTGTTTTTCGTGGGGACCTCTCCATCAAGAATTTATGACACCACGACTATGCATTGAACAGTACAGAATTGTTTCAACCACGAATTTAAATCACAGCGAAAACCTCCTTTGCCTCAAAACAAAATCACCACAAAAGTAAGTAAATTTACGGTACATATAACACAGCTGAAAGTCAATAAACTTGGAGACAACTCTTATCAACAATCAGTTCGACTTTTACAGACAGTCTACAAGTGACCTTCCTCCACCCCAGGTGTACAAATCAGCTATTTGCTTACACTACTTTATCTTCATCTCTTTCAAGTGGACAAACGCGCTGCTACGTTTACAGTAAGGCCAGCCAGGTGGACTCTGTTAGCCCCACACAGTGCAGAACTGTTCTCAAAGAGAATTCTCCTCTGTCCCTCGCCATAAGACTTCTTAATTCTACGATTTCACGGATTACAAAGGACTTGGGCAAAGAGAACAACATTGGGAAGAAGAAAACGGGGGTCTAGGGTTGTGTTTATGCTACAAGTCCCTTTGTTAGGAATATCCGGTGCCATACAAGGGTCTTAAAGGTGTTTGTCTTTATTTTGCGCCTGCATGAAACAGGTGCCGAGACTTTCAGCAAAATGGCACCAACCACTAATGATCTTTTCATGTTGTTAACAAAAGAGAGCAGTTTTTTTTAAAAAAAGCACTTGCAAACTGCTTAGCCAGCTGGCTGTTAAGAGAGGTACTAAAAATATCAATGACATCATACTCATAGTGAAATGTAAACGTGGGTATTTTATTATAGTAATATGTATATTGCAGTTCCTTGCAGTCATATTTTGAAAGGGACTCTAACTAGTCTAAGATTCACAGTTTTGGCCTGATAGCAACACTATTATCCTAACCTTCTTTTGAGTACTTGTTTGATGCCGATTTTGCATATTCATGTAGGTATGGGTATAGGCAGCAGGGAGAAGGTTAAAGAAGTAATTCTCTTTCAAAACCAGTTTTTTCTCGTATTTGCAAAGAAGTTTATATTCCACTGCAAGCACAGTTCCAAAAGACGTGACTACGGACTTGACTTGTGACTATGTACGTGTGACCTCGGACCAAAAGGCTTTATAACGTGTTTAGATATTACAGCAATCACGTCAAGTTTCCAAACCAAAATCAACACCGCTGAAGTGGAAAGGCCAACATGTCTGCTGCCCTACTTGGCACCTGGGATTAAGGTGTCTTGCCCTACTTGGCACCTGTCCAGGTGCAGCACAGGTGTGTTAAACACCTGTGCTCCACATGTTCATTCTAAAAAAAGATGCCACATCTGTATAACACCTGGGTAAGAGGACATTACAAGTGAAAAATTAACCTACATGACAATTAGTTACCTTGTTATGATTCCCCACCAATTTTTGGTTGGCATGGTAGCCGTTGTTGAAGATACCAACGCTGGAAGGTTTTTTGTTTGAACCCATTTATACCAGGCTTCACGAATCTTGATTCACCCAGGTATGGGATTGATTTTGATTCGCAAAGCCTGGTATGAAAGGTCCAAATCCAGCTCCGATGTGAGGGGATTCACAGATCCACCGAATCCAGTGGATTTGGTGGATCAAATCGTGATCAATCCCATGCTTGGGTAAATCCAAATTTGCGAAGCTTGCATGAACAGGGTCTTAGTTTCATCTAACCTTTAGCACACTGTAGTAGCCGTTTGGCACCCGATTCTCTATTGGTTATGGGGTAAGGCAGCAGGGAGAAGGTTGAAATCAAGCTTTAAAAATTTATGTATAGGCATGCCAAGCTAGTAATGTTTGAAGCTTGGTAGTTAAGATTTCCTGGCATGTGTGTGCCACCATTCCAAGATAATGGTAGCGTAAACATTGAACACACTGGAAACATAAACTAAAAACCTCATATACAAGTAATCAAACAGAAGCCCATCCTTGACCTTATTGCCCTTCCTCGTAAACTCTTTCAAATAAGAACAGCGTTCCGCTATCTCTTTACTGTGTAGTCATTACCTTTACATACAAGTCTGTCAATACTTACCATACCCTATAGAAAAGGAAACCTTATACTAGAATAACTAAGTCTAAAGAAGTGTCATTGAAAAGCCTGTGACCTGAACTAAGGTTAACCAAAACTACGGAATAAAGGTGTTTTGTTTGTAGATTGTTGTTGTAAGATTTTTTCACAACTCATTGCCCTAGTATAAGTAGTAAAGAAGAATATGCTAACTCCTAATACTACTGTAACACATGGCTACGTGCCCTACTACATGTATGCCTTATAGAATAGGTAGTTAGCCTAGTTCTATAACAACTACGTCAACAAAAAACGGTATCGCAGTTATCTAAAACCAAGATCAACAGGGTTAGCTATATATCGTTACTGTGATACTTTTGCACAACTCAGGACCTTAGCGAACAAGATTGCTAATTAAAAGGCTGACTCAGATTGCGTAGGGTAATGTGTCAACGTATCGTGTTTCCGAAGATCGAGGGTTATAGCGAGGACGGATCGGGTGTGGATTGCTGATGAAGGTATATCTGAGCCCCCACCTGCGGAGCCTGGTGTTATTCTTACCACCAGATGTACACAATGGCTGCTCTCTGACACACTGCGCACACAAAACACTTATTTGATCATCGCTATCGCATCGTGGCTCCGTCCCGCAACCTCGCTGGTACACCCCGCGACCTGAAAAACCCTCGCTGAACAGCAAAATCACCTGCTTGTGCTTCATATCTACGGCACTGTTAACCTGTTTGAGTAGCGTATGTTTACCGTATAGAGTTTATCGCATTAGCCGAATCTTGACCCTATTAACCCGACTGTTGTCGGCAAACATCTTCGCGAATGTCCCGACAAATTTGAACCACAAAATGCTTTTGTGGTCTGGCCATGGTTGGTACCAAGTCACCGCCGACTATTTTGTAAACCGTGGAACGAGACAATGGTTCGCGGCTCGTGTCTGTAATCTGGAGGGTAATCTTACCAGACAAGGTGTGCAGATCTGCAAGCATTTCTGACTGAACCAGGATTTGTATATGTAGACTTTTGACTTATATCTCTTAATAATATACAATATGTACACCTTTTTGCTTCAATTAACCTTTAGCACACTGAAGTAGCCGTTTGGCACCCCATTCCCTATTGGTTACAGGGTTAGGCAGCACGGAGAAGGTTAATAAAAGTCTTTACATTAAATATTTTAATCAAACAAATCTTTTCAACATCCTATCTTATTTTCACCGTTGAGAAAAAGTTGTTAGGATCCTTTCTTCCTTTTTTTAAAAAAAAACATAATGCAAGCTTTTGAATTTGTAAAACTTCTCTTTTGACTTAAAAAAAAGAGAGCTAGCCACCCCTGCCAAATTCACAAAATGGAATGCTCCAAAGTCCAATAACAATACAATTCTAGGTAGATAAAATAATTTTTTTATAGAGTATAAAATAGCCCAAAACAATTTTGTACCTTGCAGCCAAAAGACTGAGAGGTTGACAAGCTTTGACCTTATTTTCAAAATCTTTGCTTTGTTAAATTTTCATATTTTTTTTCATTTCAGTCCTCCAAAGTCATTTATCAATACGTTGTCCTTGAGTCAGGTCACATGGTTTAAGCCGCCTGCAACTTTTCATAGCAAACACTTACCAAGCGAGCCAACAAGAGCACTCGAAAGAAAAGCTGAACTTGTACCTCAAAGTCAAACTAAACTGTCTGGCACTGATCCTGCCCCGCCATTCCGTGGCACTCGACAAAACAAAGTCGGTTATTTTCATAGCAAATATTGTGTTACTCCGGAACAGTGCGTCCTTATTGGGATAAGCGTTGGGCTGCACATTACAGTGTGAGTGGGGTGTGTTTATGCGACACACAAACTGGGGAAACTGCTGGGTACGGTAGTATCTGGGTTGGCTTGAACTGAAATCACACAGTAACAGCATACAGTACATGTACCGTTATATGGTTATGAGTCACTGTGTTGAAAACCGTCAACAGATTGATAAAATGATATGTAACAGTCTATGAAACTGAAGTTACATTTCACAAAGACTTTCAAAGAAATGTCATGAGTCAGTTTAAATCCTTAATTGCGTTACACGGTATATTAAAATATGATAAAAAATCCTTATCGAAAAGTTCAATCATAACCTTTTCATTTGTGTAAACTGATGCCCAACCCCACCCCAACGTTTTAACGAAATGGCCCTCGGTTTATTCCACAAGAAAGAAAATGGCTAGGTGACCCGTATAATCTAGTGACATACATGTAGAGAATTTTGTACCCTGTTGAGCCATGTTGTATTCTTTGTGCAACGCTCTGTTTATAAACTCAACCATTGTGTCACAGTGTCCTTGGCCTGATCGGATGTTGTGGCTATGAACTCACTACAATATCTACCCTACTTCCCGACCATTCTCAAGAGAAAAGTTAACATACGCTTAAAATGCTAGCAACATGCCACAAGGCTTTGTTACTCTTAAAGCATAAAATCGCTATTCAGCTCTATGTCCACTGCTTTTACTTAGACATCAGTCAGCATGAGAAAACCGGAAAACACTGGTTTTGGTTGGTATTTGTGCTGTGTGGGCTGTATTTGTAGGTGGTATCTCAACATCTAACCTTCAAACTACTTCCTTTCCTGAAATGATGCAGGCAAATCGAAATACATGTTCTGGTTGCAAAGTCTTAGGAATTCTCAACAGAAGCATTTTGACTGATGGAAACTTTCCAAATATTCTTACAGAAAAAGTTTTGGCAAAAATCACACTGGGAGAGACAGTGATATTTTTCTTACAAAATGACGTGGAAGGAGTGTAATTGAACTTTTTCAAAAGGATTTTTAGGTGAATTTTGGCAAAAATCATCCTGAATTCCTGATCAATCTTTAAATCTATGAGGCAAATTCCTGGGTAGACAACTTCGGAGACAATTCTTATCAATTGATTTCCAGGCAATCTATTGTTTACATACATTGATGACTAATCCAATAACAGGATTTGCAAAGTTTACGCCAGGGACTTCCCTTTCCCTATGGGACATCAAAACTGTCTGACAAAGTTTTATAAATGTACTGGCAATTATTGCCATCAACACCCCTTCCCCTATGAGGGTCTACATGGGGGGATCCTGACAATATCTTAAGCGGAATTCAGAAGAACCTCATACATATTATGTTGAAATCTAGGAAGGCTATTATTACACAAAATTTGGTCGCCTAGCTTTGAATTAGGGACGATGCTTTATGCTAAATTCAGAAGAACCCCCTACGTATCAAGCTGAAATCTAGGAAGACAATTACGCAAAAGTTGGTTACCACGCCACAAACCACATTAAAGACAGTTTTCCCTACGAATTATGGGTAATCAAATTCAAAATAGGCTGCCTACCCCTTACAGAAAAGAGCATGCCGTCCCTGCCCTCTACCATGGCACACTGTCAATTTATGGAGAAACCTTGGCCGCTCTCCAAGTAGAGGTTGGATGGGGCGATCCTAAATATCTTCTCAGACTTCTTTTCTGACAGTTATCACATCAGACAGTAAAATGAGAAGCAGACAAGTCTGAGACAAACGTCTGTCCCCATCCAACCTCTACTTGTAAAGTAACTCTGGGCCCTGTACATACTAGTAAATAGCCTGGATGCCAGACTGTTTCCAGGACCTATGCAGGCCATATCCTAGGCTCTAGGCTATGGCCAACATGCCTCCAAGGAAATATTACCACGGAGTTGGTACCTAAAAAACCTGTTGGTCCTAGAACCGAGGAGCCAGCCTATGTAGGCCCTGGAAACAGTCTGGCATCCAGGCTAACATATAGTCTAGCTCCCAGCCATTAAGTAAGGCTATTTTCCCCATCTACGTGTGTGGCACACAGGCTGGCGTACATCTCGCTATCATACACTGATAGCCTCAATCACCAGACACTACAACTGGCATTTCAGACCGCATTTTCCCCCCACATCTTCGCATAACCTACATTTTTGTGTATCTGTTGTACTTGTTGCTAGGCTAGCGACACCCCCTTTTCTCCCCAGTGTTTGTTCCTACCTCCTGATTGGGAGACATGCTAACAGATGGCAAATATCAAGTACAAAGAAGTATGCAGGCACAAACATGCATGTAGAATAACACATCTCAGCTATTAGTAACTCATTAGGCCACAGTGACAGTGTCCTGCTTTTCTGTAAGCTACTTTACAAGCAGAGGTTGGGGGAGAGAGCCAGAAAACTGGTCATATGATAAGAAGGTCACAATCTTCTCCACTAACCTCTGCTTGGAGAGTACTGTAGGCTGCCTGGCTCACCTCTGAAATTTAAATCTTCGAATGTTTGCGGTGGTTTTATTTTAGCAGTTTTTGCGGTGACCCCTCCAGCGGAAATTCATGACACAGTGAACATGCATCTCCAATGGATTACATGTACTATGGTACTGTTTTAAAGAAATCTTTCAATGCACCAGGAAACCATTTTCCCTCCCATCAAGAAATAAAACCGCCATGCAAATTGAGTTTACAGTAATGTGTCACTGCGTTTTCAATAAATACACACTAAAATTTCAAGGACTCGCTTCATGGGTGTCATTATACATTTTTTTTTCATTTTCAAATGCCCAAGAAAAATGTTGCAAATAAAGGCAAGACTGTACACAACAGTACACGCACAAAGTTTGAAATGAAATCTGTTGATATATCCAAGTCATTGCTCAAGCCCCTTAGCACTCTTTAATTTAGATGGAAGGTGTTTAACTATTTGTAACGAGCACCTAACAAACTATTCAAAACTTTTTAATTGGGTATTCCTATGTGGCTGCTGACCATTCCCACTGTGGTATCACCAATATGACCAACAGAAAACATATGAAGTTGTTTGAGTTATAACAGGAGGGTCTGTATGAGTGTATCGTGGGAGCTGGTAAGGCTAATATCAGCAAATTTAGGACACCAGCAAACTTAAATGGTAGATTTACAAAGGCTGACAATGCTTAACAGTAAATTGACGACCATAACAGTTATTCATTTACGTACTACCGGTATGCTAGATTCGGGACTCAATTGATAAAACTAAGCTGCGACCTACAACAAAACCGGACATTCGGTCGTAACTTTTGGGCAATCTGGCAGTTGACTACATGTACAATACAAAAACATTTGGCAATAACTCTAAAACATTCTGGAGAACAAGTTATGAGCTGCGTAGAATTGAAACGACCAATTCATGAATTATGAATTATGAAAATGAGTTATGCTTCACAAATAATTTACTGACAACAAGCGGTATTACTAATATGCTAGTCTACCTCTTTTATATTCAAGATCACCCCCTAACTTGTCAATGGTCCGTCCCAAGTTCTCTGCTTCTTTCAGCCTGAAGAGAACAATGGCCACCAAATCCCCATCATTATCCTATTGTTACAACATCTAATTTGGCTTGTATTTACTTTCGAGCATTCAGCCCGAAACAAGAATGCCGAGAACCACGCTTAGCAGGGGAAGACAGGAAATACTTAGCATGCGTTGTTGCATGCTTGCGTACACGACTCTGTATAGTACCAGCAGGCTTTCTTTCAATGGAATACCTTCGCGGTAGATGCTTCACAAAACTCACTCCTTGTGCTTGTGGAATCCTAGGCAGTTACACAACAGACACAAGCATGCTTGAAACATTAGAGCTTCATTTATAGATCCAGACACCATATTCTTTCAGTAGATAACAGAAGACGTCATTCTTGTACTTGCTCTCAATCTACATTGAGGGTCTGCACGCTCTGTTCCGTAACTTGCGTAAGGTGTAACGTGTATTAGGCAGGCTTTCAGCAAGGAGGGCTCCTTGCTGTTAGGCAGCCTATTTTGATTTTCTGTAATATGTAGGGAAAGCCGTCTTAGTCACATAATTCGTAGCGAGGCGACCAAATTTTGCGCAATTGCCTTCCTTGATTTTAGCGTAATACGGAGCGGAGGGCATTCTTCTGAATTCAGCATAAAGCATTGTCGGAACCCCCCATGCAGACCCTCAAGCATGCTTGAAACATTAGAACTTCATTTAGATCCCCAGACACCATGTTCTTTCAGTAGATGACAGAAGACCTTATTCTTCTACTTGTTCTCAAACTACAGTTACTGGTGATTCTTATCTGTTGTTTTCCCATGGAGAATTAGCTCCCGAAAACAAAAGCGTTCTTTGGAGAGTGTTTGCCTCTGCCTAGTATCATGTGAGGCTCTACTTTTGGGTCATCCAAGCCAGTGACCACTGACATCAAAGTGGTTTGGCGAACTATTTCTATGGTCCAGTTCACACCACTGGTCAGATGAAAGTAGCCACACAGACGCTTTCGGCACCGTGATCCCTGGATTTGCTAAAACGAGACGGAAAAGACGACTAATCTCCAAGCAGATCTTAGCGTGGAAGATCATTAATTTTTCGGATTGGCAAAGTTTTCTGAGAAATAGAAGCCCAGCTAGTCTGAGGACGTTGCAATTTCTACCCCACATCTGCTTGGAGATTAACTGGTGACTTTGTGAGAGGGTACTAGGAAATGGCTAATGATGTCCATATGTAGCTTTCATAAAATTCAAGTGCACTTTTGCACCAAACTTTGCAACGAATGATAGTATGACCTCAAAATCTCCTGAGGTGGATTCGGTGGATCAGATTTAACCCCAACTCAGAGCCGGATTCGGACAGTTCAATAAGGGTCTGTATGGTGGGTCCCGACATTACTTGGCTGAATTCAGAAGAACTCCCTACATCTTATGCTCATTAGTCAAGGAGGGCAATTACGCAAAATTTGGTTGCATTGCTACAAATTACGTGGATAAGACAGCTTTCCCTACGAATTACTCATTTACTGGAAAGCAAAATAGGCTGCCTACGCCTTACCGAAAAGAGCGAAGGAGGTATCAGCAAGCTCCATGATAAAGACCTCATCTGTCAAAATGGAAGCTGACAGATCTGTCTATAGGAAAACTGCTATCTGTCACAAGCCCCCTTACCCCAGCTTATCAGATCCATACAAACAATTGATAACAAGATATGCAACACCCACTAATGAATTAGGGACCCCAGGAGGTATTAATGCTACATAATGCACAAACTTTCACTCGGATTTTCATCCAAAACATCCCAAATCTTTAAGAAAACAGGATGACCTGGACCTAAACCATGAAGAATGTCTTGGATAATTAGTCTGTCTGTGATTGTAAAAACATCCTTTCATTGGTTGATCGGACTTGCCTACCAAACAAAGAATGCAAGCGAAGCCTGACAGCTTTCAGACTAATCGATCTACCCCCGAAGTCTCCTAAAAACTTGGAATACGCTTTCGTTATCCTAACGATTCTCGCTCCACTGACCACCATATGCTCTATTCCCTCCAACAATGGTACACATTTCAATCACAGATGCAGCCATTGCTTTGCCCTCTTTTGAATTACTTTGAATGCCTATGTAAATATTGGATGCCAGGCTAAATTAGGGAACTAACCTAAGCATCCAAGGATGGAAAAGAGAGTAACAACTTTTTTAATTTACAGCAAAAAGTAAGAAATAAACTTTGATAAGATGTGTTTGATGATCGCATTCCTTGGTATCTATCTCAGGCCCACCACTTGGGGCTAAAGTACGTGTACAGCTAAGTGAGAATCGAACCCATCACCGTTGAGTTTACTTAGCCAGAAGCCATGATGATTAGAGATTCCGGCGGCTGGCCCGGATGAATCCTATTTGGACAAGCCTTGGCAAAGTTTCCAAGAAGATTGTGTTATTGTTGGGACTGATTTCTGACATTTTCAAAGCCGCAAGTACAAGACCAGGCATGTTTTTCTGGCATAACAACAACACAGGCGTGTGTGTGTGGATAGACTAGAGAAATTCTACGGTAACTCTCCAAAATGTCTGATAAAAGAAACGGGAGCACTGCCGCTATATGCAGCCTCACTAAATCTGTCTCAGCTAGAAATCCCTGGCCACATTTTCTCATGACCCCATCCTGAGTTCTCCGATCTAACCAGTACAAATCTGTACAAAGAAATAAACTCAAAAATCTCCTTTAAGAAAAGCAACTACGCAACAAAAACGGGTGCCTGGAGAAAACACCCGGCGAAAGATTTGCCGCCGTACGATTACCCTCTAACCCGTCGGCGCAAGTCGCACTCACCTCCGATGATCTCTTGACCGTGGCCCGGTGGCGTCGCGATGACCGCTACCAGCGCGAGCAGCCAGACAACCCGGCCTTGTTCGCCGGGAAACAAACACACCATAGCGGGTCCCTGTAGCTCTCCTCTCCGCGACTTCACAAACTTGTACAGCAGCAGCAAGATCTAAGCACACGCGCTCTGTGTGTCTCCCCTCTCTCCTAGGGTATGGAATATGTCTTCTTCACCTCTGAATCACCTTTCTACGAGCCGACACTTTCCCCTTGGGGTCGTACGGTGCGGAGACAGGCAGGCGGGCGGCTTCCCTGACGTTACTTCCCGCTGAGGTTCGGACTCTCGAATCCCGGAGAAATAGATCAGGTTTCATCCAAGCACGTGGGACAATGGACCCGTCCACATAGCTTACAGGGGTGATCACAAAAACCTCCTGAACTTTTTTATATGATAAACTTTGTGATAACTCTACTAAAAATTCATGTACGAGGGCTAATCACAAACAAAGCAAAACAGTTGTATGAAAGAAGAATGAAAAACATAGATACAAAAGGTGAAATGACAACTATTCTAGATCTACTGCATTTCTACTTAGGCCACAGCAAGTAATTTTTATGGATGACATCAGCGCGCTCATTAATTTTCGCCTGATTTCGAAATAAAAAACAAGAAATTTCATTGCCCTGCGACGGTGGTCAACATGCCAAAAATTGGCAAATATGTTGTAAACGTTGACAGTCAAAGGTGTTTCATTGCATATGAATACCCAGTGTAGTTCCTGCCCATGATGGTATAATAACAAGCTGTTTTCTGCATTTGTTCTAGCAAGGACATTATATAAATAATGGGGGGGGGGGGTCTAGTTGATTGAGCTGTATACACAAGGTGTTTCATCGCATATGAATTCCCAGTGTAGTTGCTTCAGATGATGGTACAACAAGCTCTTTTCTGCATTTGTTGTAGTTAGTCTATTGAGATGTATACACATCTACAAGAACATGTTTACATTAAATCAAGTAGGTTTTATATTATATATTAAACCTCATTGGTTGAATACAGGAATAAGAGACCTGTTGGTCATGATATCATATTTCGTCGCCTCAATTCTTGTTTAACAAGACTTATGATCTCAAAATTTCAAAATATAGGAATCTTGTTTTTTTTGGCCCGCCTTGTTTTTTTTTCGCCCTATCTCATTAATTTTGGAGTCTGCGGAGGATGTCATCCATAAAATTTACTTGCTGTGGCCTTAGGTTACTTGAAGGGCTCTATAGTAGTTACAACGTTTTGGTAGATTAACGGGTTGGATAAAGAAAGTATTTCTTGTTGATCGTTAAGATGTGAAGAGGTTGGGGGAATCTTTTTTTTTAGATTTCTGTGAATAATCTACTACTGAAAATGGTATTGTGGACATTGACAGATAAAATATGTCACTTCCCCTGAACAGTTTATAAGTTAAACCTTGCGCAAACATACTTCAACCGTAGCTAAAATTACAACTTCCCGGATTTCACGCTCAACCTGGTCTAAGTCCTTTTTTCGGACTAAACATTGCTACGCCGGGTTGGGAAAATAGACTGACTGGGAGTGAGTGAAGCGAGATTTTCAATATTTACTTTTTGGATCGTGTGGTTGGCTGGGCAGCGTGCTATATAATCATTGGTTGGGGGTGGTCAAAAGTCACGTACATGTTAGGGGAGTTTGGAGAACACATGGTGACATTGGAGGAGTTTTCGTGTTGCTTTTGTGCAAAGTCAAGTTCAGTTCAAGATCACCGTGAACGTTATTTTGTTACACTCCAAGCAGAGGTTCGGCTCCGCCTGCTTTAACGTATTTCTAGGCGTTTTTGTCGGACTTTCTTTCTTGTCAGGTTTTCTTTATGTCGCAAAGGCTGCCAAATATGTCAAAAACAAGCCTGAACCGAACGTCTGCTTGGAGAGTACCATTTTGTATTCACGATAAACTCAATACAAACGTTTTCGAGCAACTGGATAATTCTATAGGCGGTCAGACGTTTCAGACAGCAACCGCTGTCTTTCGCCAGTGACGAAAAATTTGTGATGTAACGTTAACGTTTGACAATGAAAGATAAACCTACGACACATCCATACTGAAACCAACTTTATGTGCTCATTGGCAAATATCAAATATGATATTTCATACTCAAAAGTGTATCGCGTTCAGGACAAGACGTTGTATGGTAGCTTTCTACCCGAAAATGACAATGATAACGTTACATGTCAGTGTCGACTAACGTTTCATCATGTGAATTCGTCATACTGGAACTAAAATATGACTTTAAGATTGTATTTGACCTTGACAGACTAAGAGACTTGTAGTCAAGTCGTTGTCTCGTCCTTGCCCCGTCCCTTTGCCAGGAATTTTTCTTTTTACAAGTTCAAAATCAACAACAGGTGTTGGGTTAGCCCAAGGACAATATATATAACGCCCTTGCTTAGTCTATTCAAAGCTGATGTTTCACATCAATCTTGTCCATGGAAGACACATGTATATCCTTTTAATGTCCAGCTTTTCTTCGATCCAAAGATTATGTGTTTATGTGTTTATTTGTTTATCACAACGTGAAACTTTTGGAGGGCAAAACAGGTGTATGTGCAAGTTTACAAGTTTCCCTACCAGAAGTTTTCAAACGTGTTCTACTAGTATTTTCAGCTCTATCTCATGACGTAAAGCAGCACACTGAAGTTTCGTTTGCTTTTCACAAGTTCTTTACACAAGTAATTGGCAAGATCTTGAGTTAAGCATGAGAGGGCGTTAGGGCACCACTGTTGAACTCAGAGGGCGTGTGTAGCCCTATAGGGCAACGGCGGCACCGATGTTGAACTTAGGGGGCGTTTGGCAACCACCACCGTACCACCACCCAGTGACACACGGGCACGTTAATGTAAGAATGTGCAGTAAACATTGTTCAGTTTATTGATGTACAAAAAGTGTATATATGTGTAATCACAATATTAATATGATGTTGAAAATACATATTGTCATGATGCATTTCGAGTTGACGTTTATTATTAGACTGTATTTGTCGAATCACTTCGGCCTAAATCTTAAAAGAAAAGTAAAGAAAACCCCACCTACCGACCCTGTTTTTTCAGGACTGAAATCAGAAACACAGCATTAATTTCCCTCGGCCTAATGAAAGGTTTAAACAAACTTAAAACTCGTACGATCGTGAGCAGTGACAAACGAGACACAATCAAATAAAGGATGTCAAATAAGTACTGCTAAATAGACGACCATAAATCACAACGGTCCGTGAAAACGTAGAAATACAAAATCATGACATAAAAAGGCAATGATTTGACAGTCATGGCAGTCACTATCTCATTGGTCCAACCGCTAATTAGGTTGGCTTTCTCTTTAATTTGTCGAACTGATGGACAGTTCAATTCAAAGTTTATTGCACAACAACTGTAACGGGTACAATGTATGGCAAGTTCGTAGGTAGTACAAAATATCAGGACTTATAAGTCTTTGCTTATTAACAATGCTAATGAATTCTACAAAAGTTAAGTCTACACACTACGGTATCCAATAAGAGTAATACAGAATACATATATGAAGTATATTACATGATACAAGGGAAACATCAATTGCTTGCGTCAGAGATTAATCGATTTCTCTTGAGAAAACAGGCAGATATGTATTGGCCTATGTACAAGGAAATTGCGTCAGGACATGACATAAGTAAATTGAACGTTTCTGAGCTTGTCTTAGATAGTAAAGTTATATTTGAATTGCGGGTGATAACATTCATAAGTGTCTGTCTTTCTTCATTATACGTGGGACATGTTAACAGAAAGTGGAATTCATCTTCAACAATATGTTTGCAGGTAGGACAACGTCTCTGAGTGGCTGGTACATTATGATGACGACCTTTCTCTATTTCTAAACAGTGTGCGCTAATTCGCAGTTTGGTTATGTTCGCAACAAATGATCTATTTTGGATTGAGGAAAGATACTTCTCAAATATAAAGTCAGTTTTGAATTTAGAATAGGTTTGTAGCTTGCTGTAACTTCTAATCTCTTGCCTCCAGCCAGAAACAAACGTGTCTTTCAGGCGTTCTTTGAACACGTTACCAAAATGCTTGGCGTCAACTGTTGGGTTTAGCCAAACATTTTGGAAGCCGTGTCGGCATAATATATCTCGCACATGAACGGCCCAGTCCTGCTCCTGTTCTACAGCAATATGATAAGCTTTTTTAACTATTCTGTCATTAGGGAGGTTTTGTATTCTAATCCAATATTTGATAAGTTGTGTCTGGGCTTCTATATACAGTGGAAATGTGCCGAGTTCACCCCTTACGGCGGCATTAACGGAACTTCTGGGAACTTGAAGTAGCGTTTTACAGTAATTGAGGAGAACATACTCTAGATCGGACACTTCATACGATGATTTGGGATGATTCAACGATATATTTTGGTTAGCTAGTAGTTTTGATTGGTACAAAATGTTTAATTTATCATTATATTTCTTAAAGCGAAAGTTATACTGAGTTACTGATTGGTTAATTGTTTGGGATCATTCCAGATCGCGTGTCATCTCAACAGCCACTCTCTCATTGGTCAAACCGCTAATTAGATTTCATTCTATGGTTTGTTGAACTGAATGACAGCTATATACTGCTTTAGATCGGTTGATTGTTTGGGATCATTCCAGTTCGCGTGACATCTCAGCGCCCTCTGTGGCTTTGATAGTTTAGTGAGGAGACCCTGGCAGAATGCCATGGTGCGACGTGACAGACATGAGCGTATTTAAACTAGACTTTGCCCCGGTTGTCCGAGGGCCAAAGTCTGCTATATCAACCGCACAGAGTCGTTAACACAAGTCTGATGCCATGCGATGGACGGTTCAAACAAGCAAGAACCGTGTCAGCAACACTGCTAGATTATGTGACGGTTTTCATATGGATAGAAAGTCGTAACTACTTTCTTGTGTGTCTGTGTGTCTCGTGTGTTTGTGCGTATCTGTTGACTCAAGCTTGTGCCCCCCATCGGCCAGTTCAGAAATTGCAGGGGCGTTTTTGTCAAAATGTTCTGAAGAGGATAACAAGAAGGGATGCTATGGTCTTGGGATGACAGATAGCTTTTGACGTCGGGAAAAAGTGGGGGGTAGCTAGTTGACCCGTGAAGAAGTGCCGTAGATTTTGTAGTATTGTATCCAAGCTTGTCTATGATAGGTTTGCATACAAAACTATAGATTTTTGACCACCATTACAATTTTTGTTGACTGGTTGATCATTTGCTTGAGACTTTGAAGAAGAGTACAGGCCCTTGAAAAGGCCCGGGAACCTAGACTATTTAGATGAAAGAAACTCCCGTCTCAGTGACAGGTCTTCCCTCTGGTATTCTTCAGCCTGATGTGTGAAACTTCTTATGAGAGGATCTTGTCATGTCTAGACGGTCGGAAAACGTAACAGACCCTTCCTCAAGTCTGTGTTTAAAAGATTAGGATTAACGATCCAAGATTTAAAGATTATCTGCGCAAACTTTTCCCCATTACTGTCATATTTTGTTTATACATAGACAACATGTTCAACGCTTGTATACCTGTAGTTCATGTACATACTTAGTACTTTTTTGCGCTTTTGAAATGTGTTCTTGCCTAGAAATATTTAAGACTGTTTTGATTTGACTGGTATGCAAACAAATCCATAAAACTGAACTCAGGAAGCGTTCATAATATCATATCCTCACATTTATGGACGGATGGCCACTGTGTGTTAAAAAGGTTTGCCGATGTTACAAGGTTCTATCATTATACACGGGAAAATGGAGAGGGTTAAATTCTTAATGTGTCTGTCTTTAAAGTCCAAAGGGGTCAAGGTTTAGCCTCCGTTGCAGTCCTTTTCCCCGCAGCGTGTTTTTTTTTTCTTTTTTGGGGGGGGGGGGGGGCGCCACGTATCTGCTTGGGATCCCGTATCCGCCGTGCCTCTGTGTCCGCTATAGATACGTGGCGCCCCCCCCCCCAAAAAAAATGAAAAAAAAAAACACGCTGCGGGGAAAAGGACTGCAACGGAGGCTATCAAGGTTCTTGTACTTTCAATTTTGGGGCTGGTTAACCTCCTATGCAAAGAAAGCAACAGGGAAAAACGAAGTCCGTAAAGCAAATAAACCATCGTGTGCGGGCACAGCTAGCTTCTTCTCTAGGTAATGACGAAAATACAAGGTCAAAGACTAGACTTAGAACCGTCGGCACTTTCTTGAAATATAAATATACAAGGTTCGGAGGGTTATAGAAATGTTTTACTGAGCTTCAGATGTGCGCTTCTTAAACTTGTTCCTTCTTGTTTGTTTTTGAGGCTATCAACTTCAACTTGCTGCCCAGATTTTATAGCCTATATACTGACGGTAAGGTTTGATCCACTCACACCGGGAAGGACCCCTACTCTCTTCGATAAGTGTCCGGCTGAGGTCCAGTGTGGCTCTCCTCAAACACGGACCTCCATTTAACGTCACATCCGAGGGACGTAGTTTTTCGAAAACTTCCTTGATCTGATTCCATCATTCCATGCTCCCATCAGGATACTTATGATGATCTATTATTAATGTTTATGTTTATTGCAAGTTCTTGCCCGTAGGCTAATTGCAAGTACATGTAACATGAAAGAACGGACAGACAATATATAACACTAATACTATTGTTTTTCGGTCTGATAACTTGTATAGCAGGGATTTCAAAAGTGAAGCCTAGGTAAGAAATCTCTGGAAAAAGTTTTTAGCCACCTGTCGTCTATTTTCTGGTCCAGCGCTTCTCGCAACACCAGCTCACATTTTCTCCTCAGTATTGCGTTCTTCAGATCTAGAATCTGTAAATGCATTTAAATTCGCGGTAAGAAGAAAATGGCATGTTCGCTTTGGTTTTAAGTTTGCGTTTGAAACATTATTAGCGCTACAGTTATAGGTGGGCAAAAAGTTTCGCGGTGGTTTTAAGTCGCGCTGAAGAGTTCACCGCGAAAACCGCGAACATAAAACCATCGCGAACATTTCTGCATTTACAGTAAATTTAAAAGCCATTTTCAATGTTGGATCTGATATCCAATCTGAAACAAAGATCTGGTTGACTTGAACTCTAAATGAAGCTTGCGACGAGACCAGACACTCCGGGCGCAGACGATACCCAGGCTGCAGGAATTCGAAGTGCCCAGTGTTCGCCTGTCGTGTTTCATATCGCTTGTCTTGTTCTCTGAAGGCAAACAGACACGTCCAAGGTCAAGAGGAGGTCATGGAGTCTGCAAACGATCGGAAGGACATTAGGCGAGTGGGGTGGGGGGGGGGGGTAGTCCCGAATTCGGAGAAGGGGCAACGTGTATGGCTTTGGGTTATGATATACAGTCAAACCTGTACAAGTGACCACCTCGACATCAGGACCACCTGGCCATTGTGACCACTTTTTGGTGGTCCCTCAGATACTTTTTCCTATTTACACAATTAAGCATTAAAAAGACTGTCTATAGTGACCATCTATCCACGTACATAGACCAGATTCTATCGGTCCCTTGAGTTATCCTTGGGCAGGTTTAACTACACATGTAATATGGTGTACAAATGTACAAATGTATGTTACGGCCATTTAGACAATGTGTAAAGCTTGGCGATAGGGTTCATACATAACTGATTAACTATAGATATCAGTAAAAAAGAACATTATCTCCAAACATATGTGTGATTTGGATCGTCGTGTACTTCATTTTGTCTGGTCAACGCGCCGGTTCGGAGCAATCACGTTGTGCTAGCTGCACATCTTATAAAAGTCGGTAGAGGTCGTTAGTAAGTGACCAAGAATGGGGCTATATTCAGCCATCCTTGATTCAGCTACTAAACTGAAAATTGTTACCTTCGCCAGAAGGTTATGTTTTCGGTTTCGTCTGTGGTGGACTGGCTAGGTATGTGTGTGCGTTTGTTTGTTTGTTACCTCCATGAATTTTGCCTCTATGTGAGTGTGTTTGTATTTCCAGATACATTTACTAGTATTTGTGGTCAGCATAACTAAAGAACCTCTGGTTGGATTGTGATGATAATTGGTTTACATTACATTATTGAAATGATTTTATACGGTAAGGAACACACCCGAATTACGTCCTTATCACATAGCCTATGCATCACAACCACATAAATAATGAAATGCAGTCTATTGCAGCGATATGATTAATCTAAAACATAACGAAAAACAATTGCAGTTGAAATCTGCCTTATTATACAGCCGTATTGCACAGTGGAGTAAGGAATTACTGACCTCTTAGTACGGGCTTTTGGAACACTTATTGCACTAGAGTTTGAGAGTAAGTGTTCGGAAGATGAAAGTCAAGATCAATTGTGGACCCCTAGCGGCTTTCCCTGGTTCTGCAGGAGAACTTATTTTTGCACTGGACATGGTGTTTTTAATTTTTTTTATGGCAGTTAGCTTTTGATGTCAGGAAGAAGTGTAGATTTGTGCCCCTAGCAGCTTGTTATTGAACTGCAGGGTAGTTTTCTTAGATCATTTCATTGAGGACAACTGAACAGAATATGTTTTCGGCACCAATATATCAAGATAACGAAACAAGCTTTTGTGGACTTTTGACAGATGGACAAATAGATTCACAATTGTTAAAAAAAACTTTCACAGGAAACCAATAGCAGTCATTGTTACAAAGACCTTTATTTGTCACAACTCTACAGAAGGAATGCAAGCTCTGATTGGTCTACTACTTAACAACACAAGATCTGTAAGTAAGCACCTCATTGGTTCCCATGTGATAATAACGGGAAAATCTTTGCAGAACATACCGATTATATACCAAGCAACATTTTTTCACACAGAGCTTTTGATAATGCAGTGATCGACAGTGAAATTTATCTATGCAGAAGAATATCACAAATGATTTGGGTTTTTTTTATCATCTTTAGGGGCCAAGATCCTCTGTTCTAGTGTGGTCTGGAGTCAGGAAAAAACACCTGGACTCAATTGCACGTGCCAAATACAATCAGAAGCTTGGTCCTCGCAATCGGTAGAAAAATCATAATTATTATGCAAACCTTTAATGCTATATGACAAGGGAAAAACCATAGAGAAGTCCACCAAGCACATACATTATTTCTCAGGCAGTTACCTAACGTACACTCTATAAGAGAGTTATACAAGAATAATAGTATGGAATGCCTCAAAATGGTGACTTTATGTATCTGTGGTAGCATCAATGAAAAGCTACAAAATCAAAATCTTCCTACAAACAAACTTATATTAAGCATAGAACTCTATTCTAGTGAATCTGAAATTCAACACTTTTAGATGATTAATGTCTATCTCAAAGAAGTACATGTAAGGTTCAATAGTATAATATCTTCCATTCAAATATCTTTCTTACTTTTAAGTGCTAAGCATGAATAGATTACAACATTTCTTAAACCTTAAGTAGCTATAAAGGTGGAAACTGCATTTGAGAAATTTGCGGATTACTTTTATGCAGTCTGCTGAAACGATGTATTGCATAATTTCTCGTCTGAACTACCTGTCAATCACTTAAGAATTTATGTATGACACACTCTGATTGGTTAATAAATCTCTTGTGTTGCCTCCTATCATTGGTCAGCTAGAAATAACCATCTTTTATGCATGCCTATTTTTGGTGCGATTCTTGTGCTTCAAGTGAACAATTTCAACACCTTTCCCCTCAGAAGCCAGTGAATTACATCAAACTAAATATGCTGCAACCAAAATTATTGCTTTTCTGAATACCTATCTCAGCTTCAATGCATTTCTCTAACTCTTTACATGTGATGTCGAGTTGTACCTAACACAGCTTGCAAAAAAAGCCAGTATCAATGCTATTTATCAATTCTGAATAGTAAATTGAACTAAAATAAGTTTGTGTACACAGCAAGCCACTATATTTATTGCATTGTTCTTTAATTATGATTTTTTCCTACAAGTTGGAATGACATAAGTCTATCACTACAGGAAAGCCATATCCTATATAAGGTTGCCATTCATTCAACTCATTTCTCTTACAGATGGATACATACAAAATCACCCTCTTACAAAAAACTTTGTCCATAATTCTTCAATTTCTGCAAGGTGTATGCAATACACTTGTACACGCAGGTATTATTACCTATCTCTGTAATACGTAAGGCATTATTGGCAATACGTGGTTCATCAGCAATCCAGGGGGAACTCTCAACACCTTTTTTTGAATATTTGTGATTTTGGTAAGGTCTCAGTAGCCTTCTTCTTGCTTATAAGTGCCACCAAACTCTTGTGCTGTATCTATTTCTTAAATGCCACTTTTGTTGTTGTGTATCTTCAAAATCAGGCATTATTCTAAGTACCACATTCAAGCACGTCATTGGTCGAAAATATAAACCATCTAACCTATGACCCCTGGAGTGCTGGTTGCCAGTGTCACCTGGTTGGTTACAGTGCATAGCTACGATGCCAGCGGGCTGGCGTCTTAAATTTTCTTTCGTCTAGAAAAGTTTCTTCTCCTTTTTAAGGCCCGTTCTCTTCCAGCCGGCCAGGCTGTTGAACTTGTCTCGGGACATCCCGAAAATACTCTCGAAGTCTTCATCAGACAGGTACAGCTAACATAAGGAAGAGAGGTGTGTTAGTTTTGAATAAAAAACATTTTCTTTCTAAAATCACTAAACACAAATATCTTCAATCTAAACAAAAGACACTCAACACAAATATCTTCAATCTAAACAAAAGACAAGAAGGTAAATATGTTCTCGGTAGCGTTGGTGTGTGTGTGTGTCAGTCAACACGATAACTTGAGAACGCCTGGATTAATTGTCTTGATATTTAGTATGTGGGTAGGTCTTGATGAGACCTCCAAATGATTAGATTTTGGGCCTGCAATGGAACTTCTGATTTTGGTATCTTGTGTTCTCGACAAGCTATGGTCACAATCTCGTGCATGGTTAGGGTTGACTTATAACCTAAAATTTCTGGGTTTGAATCCCTGGCAGACTCCATTGTTGTGCACTTGGAAAAGGCATCTTACACCTATTTCCCCACTTGACTCAGGTGAAAATGAGTACCTAGCTTTGGTTAGGGATGTCCTCTCGGATGTAACGTAAAGCAAAGGTCATGTGTTTGAGGACAGCCACACCTCGAGTAGATTCAAGAGGGCCTGCATGCTCTTTTCCAGTAGGCATAGGCAGTTTATTTAATTACAGTAACTGGAAAGCCGTCTTAGTCATGTGATTCGTAGCGAGACGATGTAATGTTGCGTAATCGCCAGCCTTGATTTTAGCGTAATAATATGTTGGGGTTCTTCTGAATTCAGCATAAAGCTCATTCAAGATCCCAGCACACTTTTTCCGATTTACCAAATATGATGTAAGAAATATCAAGAACTCACTTCCTTCTTTGTTGGGTCCACACCCTCGGGAAGTTCCTCTGCAACCAGCTCGTCATAGGAGAAGGTCTGTCCTGGCACGAAGTTCCCGTTCAAGTTCATCTGACCAACGTCCTACAGAAACACACAGGTCCAAAGCTTTCAAGTCTCCTTTCTGTGAATAGTTTTATCAGGTTGGTAAAACACTGGATAAAGAAAGGTCTTTGTACACAACCAAGTTTTTGCTTTAAGAACTTCCGGTTTTGATATCTCATGTTCTGGACATGCTATGGTTGTGAACTTGTGAGTGGTACAGTAGATAGCTCTTGGGGCAGGGAGTAAATGGATAACAAACTTTGTTGTGCACAACCAAGTGGTTACACCTGCAGCTGACGATTTAGTGACCGTCTGCTGCAGCACAGAGTAGAACCAGTCAGTATTGCCCTGAGGAAGATGACAGACGGTCACCAAAATGTCGGCTCGGTACATAACACGGTCATGTACAAAGAACTTTGTCATAAAATCTTCCTTTCTAACTCAGCCTTTGCAGTATCTTCCCAGAAATCGTTCATAAAAAAATTAAGTGGGTTGAAACTTTAAAAAAGTATGTTGTCAGACCTTTAAAAAGTTATATTATAATAATAATAATGTTCCAATTATTTTTTTGGGGGGGCATAGTTTTGTGTGACAAACTTGCATAGTCTGCTCTGGTGTTTGACCTTGGAATGTATGATTATGACAAATGTGGTATCAGTTTAAAGGTTATCAAATACCCTTTCCAGTGATACATACAATTGGTAAAGCAATAATCAAGAAATGATTGATCAAATCCAAGTTTCCAAACTTTTTGTGCTGAGTTAAGTAACATGTACCTGAAAGTTGGTACGAATAATCATCTCTATTGTTTGTGCAGACAATTCAAAAATAGATGAAAATAAGCCTGGAAGTCTTTCTTAAAGGTACTAGTTGATTGAGATTGAGATTGTAACACATTGAAGAACTAAATTACAGCAGAATCACACGAAGAATAGATCGAAGCACACAGAAGAAGGTGAGATTTGATTGATAGAAGTCAGTGCTTAGAATAAAGCAATGATTGTGGTGACTCAGTTTAGGGTAAAACTTTTTTTTTTAATCATCTCAGTTTGAGCTATAGGAAGATTGGTGATTGTTTTGTCTTTCAGTATACCTACCTGGTTGAGAAAAGATAGAAACTGTTTCTTAAGGTTCAGTGAGAATGCCTCCAGTGTAGGCATTATATTAAGGTTTATCAAACCACCTTCAAGGCAGATTAAACCTTTACAACCTAACGCTCAGCTTGGTATCTTCAACTTACACTTAGCAATACCCTGTATCTTAAAAAACAACCTAGCACGTGCATGGATGCTTAAACTAGTAACAGTCCCAGTAAGTTCCAACATTAATGTCAATATATCATTATGGCTAGCCAGGGTTTAATTACTTGCATGACACCCCCACTAAAAAAAAGGCAGCCCAATGTAAGTTGAATGTATAGTACAGAGGAGGCTTGGAATTCTTCCCAGCATTCATTGCAATACACATTTTGCAATAGGCTGGATGGCTCTTACCACTACCCTCCCTACTGTAGCCAATCCATATGTGGCCTATGGGCTCTAGAAACAAAGATTGGCACTGCCCTTAATAACTGAAAAGTGAGGGTAGGACTTACAACTTTTAAACTTAGATAAAAGATGTTGTAAAATATGCGACAGGTTTTTGACGACGTTCCGAAGATTCGGGGCCAGCGCAGCAGACAGGGTGAAACAAGGACAGACCTACAACATCGACATTCCTAGCAGGAGGAACACGTTAGTTTGAAGAGGAAAACGACGGTTACACTTTTGCCGCGAGGGCGAGGAGAGAATTTCTGTTCAGTTGTGCATACCCTCACTGGTTCCCCTGCCACTGTGCCGCCGCCTTTCTTTGGTGATTTTCCGTCAATCGATGATTTTGCCATACTCTGTGTGATCAGCTGATGAACAGTAAAACGTGCAACAAGGTGAACCGAAATCTAACTACAGAAACTAGCTAGCCTAGAACTAATCCACTAAAGGTCCAGTCAAACATAGACGACTATGATCTTCCGACCTTCTCCAGACCGTGGTTGGGAGTTAAGCCTGTCACACAGAGCTGACCATGGCCTCCCAAACTTCTCTAGACCATGGTTGGGAGTTAAGCCTGTCACACAGAGCTTACCATGGCCTCTCGACCTTCTCCAGACCACGGTAGGTGTTGACCTGTCACACAAAGTCGACCATGGCCTCCCGACCTTCTCCAGACCATGGTTGGGAGCTAGTTGTGAGCAAGGTCATCTGTGGTTGGGAGTTGGTCGGCGACATTGCCTACTAGTCTTTAAAAGCTGATTATATATTTTGAAAAATCACAATCAGTAAAGTCTTATTCTGCTTGGATACTAGAATAGGATGGATTCCAGGCTTCTCCCAACCCAGTGCCGACCTTGATTGGAGAGTGATTGGGAGCAAAATCTTGGGAAGGTCTTGAATGTGTGACAGGGCCTTAAACAACCTACCGGTAGCTACAGCTAGCTTCCACTAGATGCATATCTCTTAACTACAAGTCTGAAAAGGAAGGCTGCACTTCTTACAAAAAAGACTAAGTTTTTGAAAAGGGTTTTTGAGTCAGGAAAAATAAAGTTTTATCTTAGGCAGGGTATGGTGTATAGTGTAAGAGAAGTTCCATGTCTAAGCAATACTTACAGTAGTGACATCCACAACAGCACTTGCGTCTCCGAACTCTGCCTTCAGTTGGTCGTAGCTCTTCCCTTCCTGTATCAAATAACAGTGAGATTCAACAGTAGAAGTAGCAGTAGTAGTATCGATTATTTTATTATACTGCTGCTGGGGTCCCTGACACACAGGAGAACAATTATACTTGTTTGAAGACTCACTACATGCCAATCTACTGGCAGTGTATTCAAATAAGTACGGACACATACTAACACAAACACAAAACAAACAAACCAAAACAAACATAATATATTACAGATCTGCTCTGAACTTTCAGTAACAAAAAATAGTTTTCCCCATGTTTGTAATGATAGACAAGAGACTGTATTCCACATGTACGTACACTCCACTTGAAGGGATCCCAGGCCATGAACCAGCCAGTAAAAGTCGGGGGTTCGAATCCCATCTTGACTTTGATGATGGGGGTGTCGGGGTCTCTGCCGCTGGGGTCTGTGTCTAGGTACTCCTAAAAAAGGAAAGAAAAGAAACACATTCATAGTAAAAAAAACTGTTATTAGTTTCTTCAATGATAACAATTTCTAGTGCCTCAAGCACATTAAAGGGAAAGGGATTACAACCCCTCCCTGCAAAAATATACCCTGCTACTGAAAAATCAACTTGAAGGAAATTTGCTGCCATATGTGCCACTAGAAACTACAAGGGTCTGAATGAAGGAGCGAACCAACCAACAAATGAACAAACAAACGAACAAACAAACAAACGTAAATCTCCCCACCTTGGTGATGCGTAGGGCCTCCTGTTTCTCGGTGGCATTCGCATCGGCGCCGATCCAGACGAACACCTGGTCCCAGGTGTCCAGCAGCATCACATCGTCCTCCTCAAGGTCGTCCTGCGTGTAGTCGCTGATCTCGTCCACCACGACGCGGCCGGTCGCGTTCGACACCAGGAACAGTCGCGCCGGGTTGTCCTGTTCCTCCTCCTGTCAGGAAAAAATAAACATCACAGATTTAAATAAGCAGCCTCACAGTTGAGCTCCTGGTTCCAATTACTTGGCAACTTGGAGACCCTGGTTTAAGTTCTGGGGTCAGGACATCTCGGTTGGGGCTGCACCCGTCTTTAAATGCTCGAGGAGGTGCCTTGAGCAAGTTAGAGGGGAAAGGCTAGCAACCCCTCCCTGTAAAAATATACCCTGCTACTGAAACAGTAAAGAAATTTGGAGTTTTCTAGGGTTCTATTCCGAGTTCTTGCTGTAAACATCAAGTAACATATTGGTTTATAATTCCTTTGACTTCTTCTTTGTTACAGCATCTATCATCAGATTTATGTTCATAAGGCAAATCAAAGAATAAGACTATCCATGGGGATCTTGATGAGTGACTCACCTGCAGACGTGGGGCAGAGGCATAGGGGGCCTTGCCTCCAATGGCGTTCCAAAAGTCTGGCTTCTCCTGACCTTCAATCACGATCTCGGGGTCGCGTTTGGAGATCAGACGAGACACGGTCTTCGCCATCTCCCTTTCGTCTCCACTGGCACCCTAATGAGAGACATATACATACACACATTAGGTTTTTACAGAAGAATAAATTGTCAAAAAACGGTGTGCATGTATTTAAAAAAGAACAAGTAGTGAAGATATGGTAATCTAACTGAATCTATTCAATGTATTTGATTTTTCATATCATTCATTTAATGTATTTGATTTTTCATAGCATCTATTCAATGCATTAAATTTTGAATTTTCATATCGATCAAGAGGGCATTTGAGGAGAGCCACCTCGAGCACGTTAAAGAACCCATCACACTTGTCACAAAGATCCACCCCAGTGTGAGTGGATCAAACCTTACAGTCCAGTCTTATACAGCTTGAATTTACTGTAAAAAAACTGGTGTGGTGCCTAAAGGTGATTTACTAATTAAATGTGAAGCAGAGAAAGTTTTTCCTACCTTTCCGTACCACAGGTGCACGTTACTGGGGGACTGGAGAACAAACACATCGTTGGAGTTCAGGGACGCAGCTCTCGCGGGAACCTGTGTCGGGGGTAGGATCAGGACTTTAGCAGCTGTTTTTCCATACTTTAATCTCACTCTGCTAAGGTATCCTATTGGCATCAAATTTGTATTGGTTACAGGGTTAGGCAGCAAAGAGGAGGTTAAACGTCTGTGATTTTTGTTGTGTGTCTGAAAGTAAGAACGTCCCAAACTGATTTTGGAGGAGGAAAAAAAGATTTTTTGTTGTTGTTGTTGATAAAACCATAACTGTTAAGTATAGTATCATTTATGTCAACTTTGTAAAGTTATTCTAGAGCAAGGAGTATACAATCATGTGTTTAAGGAGACAGTATACATGTTTGTTCCTAGGATGTGCCCTCACATACGTGTATAGTTCACCAAAATTGTTCGAAAGCGAAAATTCTTGCAAGATAGTGAGATGTTCTGGGTAATAAAGTGAACATTTTGGTGATTTCTCAGAAAACATTGTTCTCTAAACAAGACAGACAAAAAAGAGGTTAGGTATGCTAAGGTAGCTGTTTGCCACCAAATGTGTATAGATCATATAGACAGGCAGCAGGGAGAAGGTTACATGTAATGTAGTGACTCTCTAAAGTCTGTGATGTTAGTAGAAAGTATAAATACACAAACTACAGCTGTGAAAAATGTAAGTAACGAGGATTTTTTTTGGCACACCAGACAATTAGATACTCACCACCTGCAGATGTCCAAGTAAGTTAGAATAACGACAATAACAAACCTTGTCAATTACTATATCAAACTTCAAACTATCTTAGATAAAATATGGGTGCGAACAAGCTTATTGATGTAAGAATGAGAAAAATAAGAAACCTTTGGTTTATTAATCATAACGATAAGTATGTTTTATGACATTATATGTAATATGCAGTTGTTTTGTGAAGGCTACTGACAATGAAATTCATCTACAAAATCAAGTCTGTGTAGCCCAACTATCCAAGGCCCTCTAGCACCCACGTGCCTGATTGCCTGATGAGTCTTACCTCGATAGCTTTAGTGTTGGTCTCGTCCGTACCCCTGACCTGGAACAGTCTGGTGTCGGCTGCCTCCGACTGGCCGCCCTCCCTGGAGGTGCCGCCCTGATGGACAGGAAGGAAAACGGACATTTAGCTCAAATCTCAGTGCAAGGACCAGTTTTTCCCCTGTCTGGACTGGACAGGTTTTTCCAGCAACCCGTGACAAATGAACGAATGTTTCTTGATCTGCTAATTTGGTGTTTTGGGTTTCCATTGTTTTTCCAATAAAGAAGTATGACAGAACTGTTGTTGTACTGTATATTTGTAACTAAGGAAAAAAGGTTACTAAATATGATTTCTGGTATCATATCGATGATGTCATCATATTTTGTTGCCTATTCAATTATTCTTTAAAAAGAGAAAATTTGGCACTTTCACAAGCCCCAAAAAATACAGAAGTACATTTTTCCGGCAGATATTGATGAAACCTTAATATACATTCACTCCAATGAAAATCTACCAATGACAGGTTGACAAAGCAAAATTATTGATTTTTTATCTTCAAAAATGTAAAAGCAAAAAATTATAGAATTTAGATGGAAAACAATTTAAAAGAATTTAAATTTCTAAAAAAATCAGCAAATTATTTTTTTCACATTTTTCACATTATGTTTTTTTTAGATTCTTGAAATGAATAAATAAATAAACTAATTTTCAATTAGATAATAAAAGATGCGTTCTTTACCTCATAGATGATGAGCTTGCCCTTGAAGATGGACAGGAAGTGGTTGGGTTCCTTGCCCATGGTCACGCGGACCTGGACCGGAGCACCGTTGTACTGGTCGTCAAGCTCGACCGCCTTCAGGGCGGATGTACCCAGCTCGTCTATTGTGGCGTGGCGACCCTGTCATGATAAACATGTTAGGACATTTTGGATGACAAGTGTGTGGACATTTTTTGGTATGTTTGGTATGTTTGCTTGTCTGTACGTAGTTATTTGAATGCAATAAAGCGGCTGGTTCCAGATGCTAGGCACATAGGGGACTGACAGGAAGTTAGGTCAAAAGTCTTAGAATTGGTTCAAAATAGTTCACTTCCATTTCTTGCCTTGGTTTTTTATCAAAAAAATTTACTTGTGGGGTCTGTCCTTGGTGCTGATTGTTTGGTAGCTGAAAGCAGTACTGAAATGCCATCACTACATAAAAACCTGAAGAAGGAGTTTTCAAAACTGTTTTAGTTTTGCATTATAAACAACAGCAGTTCAAATCAACATGGCCTAATAAATAAAACAGGAAATTCACAAGTTGACAGGCTCCAGCAGTTACCCACCTGCCAGTAGTAGATGATGTAGGCGTCCCTGTTGCGGACCTGGTAGGTGTACAGGACGATGTAACAGTCCCCGCCGTAGAACTGTCCGTATGTGCTGGACTTCACCTCAACCATCTCCGGTCCTTCGATGCGCCAAACCTACACGGACAACACAGAATAAACTTAAAGATGGCTGACATTGCGGGTCCTCATGATTCTTCTTAATTGTTTTCTGTATGTCGTGTCTGTTTTATCTATCTGCCTGTTTGTGTTTCTGCATATGAGTTTTGATTTCTAGGCAGGCTTTGGCCAAAAAGAAGAAGGGATTATATACAAAAGCACCCTAGCAACCTTCTTTCAAACATCAGTTACTAGGCATGTAATCAATAAAGTGCGTATTATGCTGCCTTGTCAGAAGTTTGCCCTCTCTGTTTTTTATTGCATGATTATTTTATAAAGTAAATTCTCACCTGGACTTTACCGGTGCCGTCGTCCACCATCCTCTGTTGAGCTGCCTGTTCCGGATGTGCGTGGAGCGTCGCCGCGTCAAACGACACATTCTCCACTTTGGCTGCATGGGCAAAGGCAGCACAATGTAATCTCCACATCATAGGAATTCATATACAGCAAATGGTACATGTATATGAAAGCTACAATACAACAATGCTCCTCCTTTATTCATTTATTTATTGAGATTTATCACATTTGTGGAAGGATTGACATAACAGGTGACTATAAGTTATCACCTTGACTTGACCTTTTCAAGATGTCAACCTGGACCAGACTGTAAGGTTTGATCCACTCACACTGGGATGGACCCAAACTATTTTTGTTAAGTGTGGCGGGTTCTTAAATGTTTTGAGGTGTGACTCTCCTCAAACACGGGTGTCCCTAACCAAAGTTAGGTACCCATTTTCATCTGTTTCGAGTGAGGAAAAAGTGTCTTTCCCAGGGCACAATACTGGGGCCTGATAGGGATTCAAACCCAGAACCTTCAGATTCCACAACCCTAGCCACAAGAGCACTTTGCCATTTCGTAAAAAAATAGCAACAATTTGATAGATAAAAGTTTGAGTGAAGGAAAGAGGGAGCATTGTTATATTTCTGACAGAATCATACTACAGCCTACACTATAGATTTACACCTACAAAAATGCTGTATATGATGATAATGTACAGTACATAACAACACAGCTATGAATAATTGAACTAAGATGATATGAATAAAATCATGCCATTCATTCCAACTAAAACAAGACTAAACCAAACAAGACAGACAACAAAACAACATGCAACATATCTACAAGATATTCTTTCTAGTTGGTGCAACAGTGCTACATTAAAAGGTAAATACAAAAACACAAATTTCATAGTGACGTCTTTGGCAAAAAATGTTAATAACAGGACTTCTGAAAGTATGTTAATAAAGTGAAATTATGACAAGAATACATTTGTATGCAGCACAAAGGTTTGCAAAGACAATTTCATACAAGTCCCAGACTTCGGAATAAAAACATTTTTAAAACGCTATAGGCCTTTCCATAATGTACAACTGAAAGCATAGCAGCTAGAGTTGATAAAAGTGCCCTCAAGTTTAATATAATTTTACAACAAAGTATGTTGTCATAAACTCAAACACTAGAAGTCTGAAGCCTGTATGATATTGTCTTAGATAAAACTAATGCGCCATGCTAGTAAGTGCATTGTCTACAACACTTTCAGCCCTGAAACAAAAGAAAATGCAAGAAAACTAAATAACTGTAAAACAAATTCTATATAGGGGCAATAGTATTCATCACAGCCATTCTAATATAGTTTAAAGTATACTGACCGATGGAGACCATAAATCATTACATGTACAACAACATGTAGTAGGCTAGCGCCTGGTCTAAAGTAGCTACCGTTACTACTGACAGTACTATCACAGTAATCTTGAAAAGATGGCAACAGAACACAGATTAATTTCCAGATATGTAGCGTTTCCATTGATGTTACAAGAAAAAAGGCCCTTATATACAAAAAACGTCCATTTTCTAAATTTAATTTCACCGTTAAAAAAATGTTAACCAGAGAAGATTCAAACTGCATATTTTGTTTGTTTAACTTTGAACCAAATCTTCCACCTCTTCATTTAAGATTTAACTGTGACAGTTGCTTTCAGGAGTTATAGTTTGGATGAGCTACCACAGAGCTGTCAAAACACAACACATACACAAACACTGAGCTAGAACAATAGCCTGAGTGTCATCCTAGTTACAGTAGTTCCAGGGCTACCATATAGCCTTCAGGAACTAACTAGGATGACACTTTGGCTACTTTTACAAGGCATTCCCATCAGGACATCAGGCTGGAGTCAAAACAACAGGAAGATGACAGATCCCAACAGCTTTGAAGTACATTCCTGAAGACATTTTTGCTTAAGACTCGAGCACCCTTAATTATTCAAAATGTACAGTACATTTTAAACACTCCTAAACTGGTTAACCATACAATTCAATCCCTACAACCAGATAAAATATTAGATTACTTCCGGATGTTTCAAGTGACACACATCTCCCTTCTTCTAGTAATGCTGAAGAGTGATGGATGTCTCTTGATTCTCTTATGGGTTAACTTGCTAATTGGCATTCTCTCATTGGTTACCCTGATAATTGTGTTGGACAAACAAGATCAGTCTATTGGCTCTCTTCTTGGTTGAACTGCTAACTGTGATGGATAGTCAGGATAAGTTTATTGGCTCTCTCATTGGTTGAACTGCTTATTGCCATTCTCTCATTAATTGTAATGGACAGCCAGGATCTATCTGCTTTCTGTCCTGACTCCATTTTTGATGTCCCCTGGGAATGCCCTGTTCTAACAGCCCCTACACTAACACATACACATACAGCAGAGGGCACAATGGCAGCTACTACAGCAGGTATCTCACTGGACTTGCAGCATGTTAGCGTCCTAAATTGGATTTGTGTTACCCTTGACTTTATAATGGGAATATCATGCAAAATGTGCAAGTTTGATTAAAAAGACAACAAAACGCACAAAGCGAAAAAGATTTTTATCATTCGTTGAGCGCTCTTTCAAATTGCTTGGATGCAGTGAGGTTGCCAATGTGCCGCAGTCCAATGAAACACTGTAAATGCAGAAATATTCACGGGGATTCAATTTCACGTCAGGGAGAAAATGGAGTGTTTGCGGTGGTTTTGAGTTCGTATTTGAAACAATAGCAGCGCTACAGTCACACAATGGAACTGTTTTTTGTTGTGGTTTTAAGTTCGCGGTAAAGAGTACACTGCGAAAATCGCGAACATAAAACCACTGCGAACATTTCTTCATTTACAATAGCCGTGCAACAGTCTCTACCCTAACACATACACAAACAGCAGAGGACACGATGGAAACTACAGTAACTACAGGAGTCAGGTGTTAGTGCTGGAGGTGCGATAATGTGGAGAAGGGTCGGACCTTGCGTGTGCCAGGCCCACGCTCTACCGGTTGAAGCCATGACAGGACTGGACGTATAGTCACCTGTTAGCAGCATGCTGCCCGTTAGGTATAACATTCAATCATCATGGAGGAAGGTAATAAAACGATAAGGCTACGCTACGGTTATAAAATCAACGCAAAATCAAGGGTAGTTTGGTTTGGTGTGCAGAAAGTGCAGAATGGAACGAAATGGAGCGAAATGGAACTACAGAAACATTTCGTTCCATTTTGCACTCTCTGTAGTTCCATTTCGTTTCATTTCGTTCCATTTTGCAATTTCTGTACACCCAGGTTGGTTGATCAACTGTCAACAAATGTGCCAAGGATAATGCTGAAAATCATGAGTTTTGTATACATTTTGTTGTTGTTTCTTATAACCATATTTGACTGTGCATGTCTATGACTTGTAGAAGACCTTTTCTCAGAATATTTACGTGAAATCTTTGACAGAGGAAACAGTACAGAGCGCCTAGACTTTCAGATTTGGTAAAAAAACAAGATTTTGGCCCTAGTATGCAAACCCTCATATAATGATGTTACTTGATAAATCCATTAATCAATCAATCAAACCAAACTACCCCAAAATAGATGAAATAATATGATGAAATCTATGATAGAAAATAAAGAAACACTCTTATAATGCATGGTTGGTGGAAGCATGGTTAATGTTATTGTGATAATGGTATTAAGAACAATCAAGAGCATATAGTTGTAACATGCAAGGCATTCGTGAAAATCACTCATCATCATATTAAGTGTTTTACGAAGTTGTGCCTCTTCTACAATTTTTGTTTCTCTTAAAACATCAGTACAGTCAAACCTGCCTAAGAAGACCACTCAGGGGACCAATAAAAGCTGGTCTATGTGGACAGGTGGTCACTATAGACAGGATTCCTAATGCTTGTGTCAGTGGGAAAAATTATCCAACGGACCACCAAAAAGTGGTCACATTGGCTACAGGTGGTTCTTATGTAGAGGTGGTCACTTGTACAGGTTTGACTGTATGTGTGTGATACATATTCTGTCTACTATACAGTACATGTTAAAAGTATTGATGAAATTATGGTTAAATAGCATTTGAAGCAGCCAGCAGCACACAGCACACAACACGAATACAACAGCTCGTAATGCTGACACATGGTTGCAAACACATCATGTAATATCATTGCTGTACACTATACTATAATCAGTCTGTATATCTAACATATTTGTTCCTAAACACTGTAATATTTCCATGCAAAGTGCCACCAAAAATGAAAAAGATACAAAATCTAATAATGCTATTCCATAGGTATGTCTAATAAGGTGTCTACTGTAAATGCATTTTAGTTTGCATGGTTTTAATTTTGTGGAAGGAAGAAAATGGAGTGTTTGCAGTGTTTAAGTTCATGAGACAATAGTAGACGAGGGGGTAGGAGGGCAAACAAAATTTCGCGGAGAAGAGCTTACCGCTAAAATAAAACCACTGCAAACATTTCTGCGTTTACAGTATCTGAACAGCATCAGTCCAATAACTGAACCATAAGAAAATAAGAAACATCAAATGTAAAAAAAAAAGAAGAAAAATCTTATCCTACCTATCCTCCCCATGGAGTGACTCTTTCCCATGCCCACGGTTTGACCTTTGACCTTCCAGCTCTGGAACATCTGCTTGAAGAGCGAGCTCTCCGCGTTTTCGTTCACCGTCTCGATGCAGGTGTGGTTGGGGTAGCCCTTCGCCTTGATGAAACCCTGGGGGTAGAAAAAGAACAACGTTTTATCAGAAATGATCTTTGTCTGGAAACTTTGGGTGGCAACAACGTCATCACATCATCATCATTACATTTTTAATACCATCGTCATCACCACATTCATCATCATCATTGCATCATCATCACAATATCATCAACATCATATCATCATCACATATTCACCATCATCACCATCATCATTGCATCATCATCATAGCATCATCATCACCATCATCATATCATCATCATTACTGCCATCACATCATCCTCACAGCATCATCACTATCATCGTCATCATCATATCATCACCACCACCATCATCATCACATTTTCATCACCATCATATTTTCATCATCATCATCACAGCATCATCACCATCATCATCATCTCTATCATCATAACATTGTCACAGCTTCACAATCATCACATCATTGCCATCACCATTGCATCATCATCATCACAGCATCATTCCCATCATCTCCACATTATCACCATCATCATCATCACAATCATCACCATCATGGTCATAGCATAATTCACATCATCATCATCGTAAATCATGACAAATAAGAAAACCCAACTGACCAGAGCGTTACTCATGCTTGCAGCCCTCTCCTGCCGCGTGGCTCCCTTCCCCTTCCACACGAAGATGCGCTGCCCTGCCTGGTCCAGGATGTAGCAGTCCTGAAGGAGTTCAAAATAACAACAAGCAATCTTAGCCCCGCGAATAGTTTCATCAGGTTGGTAAGTCACTGAATAAAAAGACTCTTTTTACACAACCAAGGGATTTATTCAACCGACGTTTCGGTGACCCTCTGTCACCTTCTTCAAGGCAATTCTGACTGGTTCACATAGCAATGCAGCACAGGTGTTGCTGCTTATACATATTAATGAGATGCAGAGGGTCACCAAAACGTCGGTTGAATAAATCCCTTGGTTGTGTAATAAGAGTCTTTTTATTAAGCAATCTTAGCCTTTAGCACGCTGAAGTAGCCATTTGGCACCCAATTCCCTATCGATTACAGAGTTAGGCAGCAGGGAGAAGGTTAAAGAAATTTGATCAACAAGAGAGATCAGAAAACAACAAGACACAGTCAGAATGAGTGGTAGTAACCTGAAGAATCCAGGTGTTGAATGGCAATAAGTTCATTCCGGCCTCAAAAAATGGTAATGAAAGTTGCCTTGCTAGTTTTGAACAGAAATTAGAGTTAGAGGAAGTCGCAGAAAGCCATATGACCAGGCACTGACACGTCCCTGTTAATTGTTAGAAAGTAAAAAATAACTAAAGAAATTTAAGAAAAGAAAAGAAGACGACAAGAATATTTGGGTGCTAGTTTTAGATTTCAGATCAGCAAAACTGAAAGAAAGCACAAATATCACCGAAAATGGAGAAATACAGACTTGAACACAGAAAAAGCACAATTTGTGATACAGCCATGATGATTCCATTATATGGATGACATACACACGCACAATCATCAAGTTTGGTCCGTTTCCAAAATAAAGGTTTTCGACCTGCATAGAAAAAGCAGGACCTGGTGCAAAATGAGAAAATATAAGCCGTAGATTGCGACAAAATTATCGGAAAACGAATACTAATGTCATAGAATTCCAAGGTTAATTTCAAAGCCAAAGAAGAAGATGTGAAAGAACAAAAATCAAATATGCATTATTCTGTATACCATACTCTTCAAAGTTGTTTGTTTAACCTTCCTGACCACATAGATTTTATAATGAAGGCAACTTTTATTTTGCCAAATTTTTCTTTATTATAACGTTTCCATCAGTTTTTGGGTTCCCAGAGGATGTCATCCATATATATACTAGTAATCAAACCAAAATGGCCTTATCGAAAACACACAAACATCACCGAAAATGGAGAAATACAGACTTGAACACAGAAAAAGCAAAGATGATAACTTTTAACAAACAAACAAACAAATTAACAAACAAGACTTTTCTGCAGCGACTGACCTGTGAGTTGAGCATGTCTCGTGAGAGGGGCGGAGTGGCGACCTCTGACACCACCAGGTGTGCGTATGTGTCAGACAGGCTGAAGCGACAGAAGGAGGGAAGGGCGGAGAGAGGAGCAGACAGTAAGAAGAAAGAAACAGCTGCAGAAAGTATATATCAAACAATCCAGCCAAAACCTGCCTGCAGATGCCATGCTCTTAACATCTCAAAACATACCAAAATCATAATTTTGACATTTCGACCAAAACCATAGCAAAGTTCTAAACAATAAACCAATTCACGGTTCAAACTGCACATGCGCAGCAAGATGCACTATGGGTAATATGTCAAAGGTGAAGGCCCCTAAGACTTAAACAAAACACATCTGGACAATACATTGATGAAGGTTAGACATCCAGGAAATAAGATATGTCAAATAGCAGTTACTCATTGACAAGCAACTGGATATGATTTTGGACATTTCTGGACATTTCACCTTTGACATATTACCCACAATGCACCTTGGTACTCATGAGCAGTTTAACCTGTGAACCAGCTTATACCTGAAAAACTCAAGGCCAAAAGTGAAAATTCTGAGATAATGATTTTTCACAACATCAGCAAGCAGCTTTTTTGTTGGTGAACAAAATTTTGCGCGAAGTTACCTCGGTCTTCAGAAGATCCTGTGTCAACGGACGATTGGCCACTTCTGACATGACCAGCTGACCGCTAGCGTCAGACACACTGGAAGAGAAGATGGGAGAGAAGGGGGTGATGTAGGGTGGGGCGCGGGGTGAGGGGGGTTGAGGAACAAATTTAGGGTTAAGGCACAGGTAGGGCATCTAGGCTCTATAAACTTGATGCTATCTACAGTAAGCTTCCTACTAATACAGTCAAACCTGGATTCAGCAACCACTCAAGGGACTGAGGAAAAATGGTAATTGCTCAGGACAGGGTGGGGTTAAGATATGTAAAAATGGAGGGAACTGTTTTACTGTGGCTTGTGACTGAAGGTGGTTGCCTGCGCCAGGTGGTTACCCGACCAGGTTTGACCGTAATACTTTTTATTTCATTTTCAACAAAACAGGATATCTACATAATATTTTTGTAAAAATGGATAGAACTGTTTTAATGTGGCTTGTGACTGAAGGTGGTTGCCTGCGCCAGGTGGTTACCCGACCAGGTTTGACTGTAATACTTTTTATTTCATTTTCATCAAAACAGGATATCTACATAATATTTTTGTAAAAATGGATAGAACTGTTTTAATGTGGCTTGTGACTGGAGGTGGTTGCCTGCGCCAGGTGGTTACCCGACCAGGTTTGACTGTAATACTTTTTATTTCATTTTCAACAAAACAGGATATTATTTATGTAAAAATGGACAGGACTGTTTTAATGTGGCTTGTGACTGGAGGTGGTTGCATGCGCCAGGTGGCTGCCCAACCAGGTTTGACTGTTATACTTATTACTTCATTTTCGACAAAACAAGAAATCAACACAAAAACTAAAACTATAGAAAAGAATTACTGAAACAAAAGATACCACAGTACACACAAAGTACTAACTACTAAAAAAAGGGGTATCCCTTTCCACTAGATTCTAATCACTGAGCAACCAAAATCGAATTTGTGTGACCCTTGAATTTACAAATGGAATATGATGCATGATGTTAGAGTATGATTTAAAACACAAGAAAACAAATAAAACATAAAAATATTTTCTTTATTTATGAAATTCCTTGGCAATCTGTCAAATTTTGGGTCACTCAGCGGTTAGCAGTCTCTAGTGGAAAGAGTGTGTAACTATAAAGTGCTCAAGCTCATGCTAAGAAGCATCTACTAAAGCAGCAAAATATGATTTCTGTCACCTGCAGAAAAAGGCTTTCTCCTACAATCATATCACTTCAGAATTCTAAACTTTAAGAAACAAGCAATCAAAAGGAAAATTTGTTTTTTTCCAAAGCATTTTCTCTAAAGGCTTAACTTGAAGCAAATCTTAGAGAAAAATGTAGGAACACCCCATTATAAAAAGCAGCCCAGTACGTATACTACATGATGCAATTACTACCATGCCTAAAACACCACCACTCTCACTTACTGTGCGCTAAAACATTGATCACGGATGAAAGAAAAATATGGTGTTTGGTTAAAACAGAAATCAATAAAAATTAAAATGCAGTAACATTCCACATTTTCAGAAACACAATTTCTCTTCGCCAAAAGTTTTAACAGTTTCTATTGCACTGAAAACTTTTCCATCAAAACTGAACTCTCTCTATACCTCTTGATATCAATTCACTCAGAATATACTATTATCTGAAGAACCCTATAGAAACAGCTTTAAAGTATTCTCAAAAGAATTCCATTAGTCAGAAGGACTAACTTGATTTCTCTTAAAGGTCGGTTAAAACTGCTCTACATCACTTAAGTATGGTGGTAACCAATTATACCTAAAACCACTTAAACCAAAATTCAGAAAGGAATATCTCATTTCGAACTGTAAAGTACTCTTCATTCTATTAGATGACAGTATCTTTCTGCTATAGCTATTGAAATAGAATATTCAGAAGTTATATCAATATTCTTTCTTTCTCCAGCACCTTTTGTACTTATTGATTAATACGCATTGTGATACTGCAAGTATAGCCCACAACATTTCTAATAGTTTGTTGACAAAGAATGGATTTTGTGAAAATTTGAAAACAGCAATCATCTGAAAATTTAACCTTCTTCCTGCTGCCTAACCCAGGAACCCATAGAAATTTGGCTCTAGAAGGCTACCATAGCAGGGAGAAGGTTAAATACAAAAATACTGTAAATTCATTTATTGTCACAAGGACTTAATTTCATTGTAGAAGGGAAAGGAGATTTTCGCCATGTTTTTAATTCACGGTTGAAACAATTCTGTAGTTCAGTGGTAATACATTGGATATTTGCAGTGTACCAAATTTGTGGAGGAGAGGTCACTGTAAAAAAATAAACCACCACAAACATTTCAAGATCTACGGTAACTTACTGGTATAGCTTGGTGTTCTGCTGGTCCTCGCGAGCCACCTTTACGTCGTTGTCGGGAATCGCATCGGCGAGCTTCGAGGGCTTCTCGCCCAGAACCTTCTCCATCGCGGGCGGCGTGGGGTCACTGGGGTCAACCACGGCCACCTTGGCCCGTCCGCCGCGCTCGTTGTCGCGCACGCTCGTGGCGAACATGATGGCCTAGACACGGGAAGAAAGCGATCTTCATAACGAGGAAGGTATTGAGTTTAGGTGGAGGTTTTTAATGAATGAACAACCGTGAAGCACATATTACAAATTATAACCTTATGCCACTACAGCTGCTTCAAAACTAAATGCACGCTCTCAATTCAACATTCAGCCATTAATTTGAGGGAGTTGAATATGATTTTTAAAACGCTTTGAATTTCTTTTATGGTTAAAATCAAAAGTCAATCGAAACCTTTAAGGAAACAGATGAAGCAAAGGAAATTGGAGAATTATTTTACATGGGCAGCTACATATGTAGTTTAAGCTACTTGTAGTGCAATATCAAGCTGTGCAAAGCAATAATCTGAACCATAAAACTGGCAATTAGAAGTTGGCTGTTGCTGAATAGTGTTGTAGCAAGCCTCTGTATGGTGCATTAACGCCACCTAGCAGCTCTTTGAAGCAGTGCAGTCCAAGTTGTTCTACTGTGTTGTAGTCAGTCTTAGTCCAAGCGTTTACTGATTTCAGAGACAGCCAAACTGCACTGTACATTTTTCAATGCAAAACTGCAAGAGTTGACATTTTCAAAAGTGCTGTTTGGATTTGGATTTTATTGGAATTGCAACAGTGCAATACACGTGGGACACAGGCAGCTATTGCTGATGTCGTGACCCACACACATATGTACCCGATTTTTACACTTGGGTGGAGTGGGGAAAATCGTGTTAAGTGCCTTTTTTCCCAAGGGCACAAGATCAGTGGCAGCAGGGGATTCGAACCCGGAACCCCTTGGTTCTGAGTCGAAAATCCTGCCACACGACCCCACGCTTTTTGCTGGATACAAACGATTAAACATGATACAAAAGAAATTTAGGATATTTGTAAACTTTGCTTGGGCTGAGACTGACATTCTAAAGGTGGGAAAAATTTTCTACAAAATGGGGAAACAGTAGTTTACCTGAGGTGTTGGGTTGTGGGGGATTGAATGAAGTATCGCAATGTTATAACAGATTTGTGAGATATGTTAGTTCTTGTGAGATAGGTGAGTGCAAAACGTGTTCAAAACATATCAAAACTTTTCACAAATTCAGATGGGTACGTGTGTGAAATCTACTCAGATAAAGTCACATGAGCAAGTTAGAAAGAAAACACAAATAACAACAACAACAACAACAACACATGTAGTGATGAGTGAGCTATTTCACGGATAAATAAAACCTAAAAAACAACAACTGTGAGAACAGATGAGAAAATAAACAACAACAAAAACAAACAAACACACAACAGTGCACATACCTTTTGCATCAAGGTGAACATAGAGAAATAAAAGGAAACCTACCGGAGACAGCGTTTGTTCAGAAAAAAATCCACTAGTAACTTTAACGAGAGTCTTGCGATAAAACACAAGGCAATACCACAAAAGCAAAGATGAGAAGGAAACCTAACTGTCATGAAGTACTAAAGACTCGAAGTGTGGTGAAAACTTTGAAATTTTGAATCAATAGAAAGATAGAAAATAGGGCAAAGAATTCAACAACACTTAGAAACTGTAAAACACAAAGAAATTGTCGAAAAAACCTTTTCCTGTTTTGATATTTGTTTTGTTCTGAGTTGTGTGACAATTTTGTAGCTGTATATAGCAAAAGGAAACTGAAGAAAAATAACACAGACACAAATAAAGCACATTTTTGCTCAGCCATCTTATGTGGGAGCCGATTTTATGCCAGCAGAACCAATAAGCTTGTTCATGGTATAAACTGCTCACGAGCAGGGAGATGCATTGTGGGTAATATGTCAAAGGTGAAGGCCCCTAACTTGTAAACAGTTCTTGACTAGACAATGCCTGATACATGTCTGTATGTATTTTGTTTATGTCTCAGGGGCCTTCCACTTTGATATATTACAGAAAATGAATCTTGCATTTGCAGTTTAAATCATCTGTGAACAGGCTTACAAGCAATTGTCACAGCAAAATGCAAGCAAATTGTGTCAAGAAGACAGACATGTTTATTGTCTGATTTGTTTATGTTTGCTTATAAATATTTGATTGTGATCATATTGCAACCCTAATTTCTTTTCTTACAAGCTTGTCTATGTGAAAACTTTCAGGTTGACTGGAAAAGCTTGAAGTTCATGAAGGGAGTGTTTCCAAAAAGGCAAAGTCATACTATATTAAAAGTGACAAAATTCTGAAATGCACAGAAAAAAAATTCCAGTCAGCCTAATAGATACAAATGTAATCCTCCCATAGATTTATGCTATTGACTGTTGTGTTACTAATTCCATATCCTCTTTTGTGAGAGTTTTTAATCTTCCATATGAAGTTCTGGTATGATGGGGACCTCATTATGTAAACATTAAAGTTCTCTTTCCTTCGGTTGTGATATTTCAGACAGTTGAAATTCCTTCAGAACCTTGCTCCGATAGAGAGGTCCCTCCAGCACCAATGTTAACACTCTGGTTGGAGCAATTCAAGCAGATATGGGTTCGTACAGTCAGTTTTCAAAATCTTCTATTTTGTAAATTCTTCAGTTAAAACTTTAAAGTCTACAAAATCATTTTTTGAAATCATAATTCCATGTATCCTACAATTTCTTTATATCTTTCAAGCCGTGACCATTAGAACCGATCTTTTTTACGACTTGACCATACGAACCCAGGAATTGATAATTGTGCAGCAAATTTCAGTTTAAGCTCTACTGTGAGTTATTAATATGTGGTGCATGTTTTTGTCTTATGAAGCAAAAATGTTGCTATTATAAAGCAAGTGAGGTTAGTTGCAGTTGTTACTTTTAAAAACTTTTTATCTAGATCTAAAATTATCTAAAGGCCACATTTGAAGCATGATTAATTAAAATATCTAAATGTGCAAATGTTTTTTTTACAAAAGCAAAGCATTCAAACAGCAGGTGAAAAAACAGGCTTAGCATTAGATAGCAAAATCATTGATTACTGGTGGATGTATTGATAAATACTATGATGGGTAAAAAAGCATGTTTAGAAGCATGATCACACTGCACATCACTGCAAGTGGGGAGGGGGGCAGCAGCAACATTGTTGCATAAGAGGGACATCTCTTTTCAGGTGGCGTCACCGTAACCAAGGCTTCCTTCACCAGTTTTTTTGTGGACGTATCATTTCTCCAGTCACATTTTGTCGTACAGCATTTCTCCCCATCCTTTGACAAGAGACTCATGCAAGCAGAAATGTTTAGAGGTTGGTGGTCCAGTAATACAGGGAAAAATGTAGTTCAGTTGGGTCAGGAGGTGATAAAAGCTGTCCAATGAAGGGACAACCTTTTTTGCGTGTGATTGCATAAAACGTCGCCAATCTTACTGAATTGGCATAAACAAGGACATTTGCATAAAGAGTCCCATATAGCCAATCAGTGCACTTCATGTTGGGATCTACGGGGACACATCAGTGGGGTGCCAGATTGTTGAAATTCTACAGCTTTCTGCCGTCTTTTTTACCCTCTGACCAGACTGGACCGCATTTTCCACTTTCGTTCTGTATTCTTCTTTCCACCAACCCAAATGTTTAGAGCCAAGTTTTTAAGTCAGGATTTCACAATTGAGTTAACAACTTGTCAAAAGGAGGTGAGGAATGCTGTCTTAACGATAATGCGACCTTCCAAAATGGCAGATCCACAAAAAAAGCCAGACTGGGAGGCCATCTTACCGCTCGCCTCTCGTTGAAGTTGCTCTTGGCTCCATTCCAGACAAATAAGGCGTTCCCGATGTCAAGGATGAAACTGTCTCCTTCGTTGAAGCTCTTCCATTCCATGGGAACCTGAAAACAACAACAAAGATTTCCGGAATCGCAAAAAAAAAATCTTCAAGAACAAAACAAATCTATGTAATGCAGTCGGTGTCTCATCTGTGGAATCACAAATATGCAAATGTATTTCGACATGTAGGCGACAATTGATTCTAACCTACTTGGTTGAACTTCAGCGTGTACTCATTTGTATATTCGTGATCCCACAAATGAGACACCTGCATGCAATGCATATACTTGCAATTCACACAGAAAACTGTACTATTAGGCTCTCCTCTGAGAATGTTGCCAAAAAGTTCTAATATTTTATTTACATTTAATTGTTAACTACAATTCTTTGGTCTACACAAATCTTCTCATTATTTAACAGGGCAAACTTCTATTTCTTATCATAATTTTTTCTACTCTTCACTACCCATGACCAGTGCCAGCTGTCATGACCTTTCACCTTTGACCTGACCCGAGAAGGTCCTGATTACCCACCTCAGTGGCCCTGACATTGCGCTTGCCCTTCAGGTGCAGCAGTCGTCTGACATTGCTGACATTTGTCTCCACGTGTTTGAAGCCAGAGGCAACTCCTCCTTGTTTGTAACTGGAATAAAAAAGACAACCTTAATCAAAATGATATGCATATTGCAAACTGAATTGATATGATATAAACTTCATGAAAACATGTATATTTTGCGAAAGAAATTTTGCAGTCTTTAAAAGGCAAGTCTAAAATCTGGGTAAGTCCAATTTTTGTGTTGGAAATTGCAGTGCAACTTTACTTCCGAATGATTTCTACCAACAAAAATGAACTTTTAAGACGTATATCTGTTCTTGCATTTTTTCTAATAGGACTATTCTGCGAATTCAGTTGGCAATTGTATAAGGATGTCCCAGTAGCTCAATTAGTAGCAGCCTCACAGATGAGCTCCTGGTTCCAATTAGTTGGGAACTGGGGGACCCCAATTCGAATCTGGGAAAGGGAATCGTGGATGGAGCTGCATTTGTCTTTCGGGAGGGTCGTAAAACGTGTGTCCCTTGATTCAGAAGGTGCCTCCAGCGCGGTGCTACAACAGCCTTATTACTCAGATGGGTACCTACTGGCTGTACTTCAGAGGAATATATATAATAATTGTATTTGGAGCTCTGCCCCTTTACGTACGTGACTCCCTTCTTGAAGCAGCCGGTAAAGGCGCTGGACTCATGGCCCTGTACCTCCCGATGCTGGATGGGTGTTCCGCCCAGGCTGTCGTCAAGGGCAACCGTCAACATGGCCGCTGCACCAGACTCATCCTGGAGACAGGTCAAAGGTCAATTATTACAATATGTACATCATTCATGGTATAAAAATGGCGCATAATAGTTTCAAGGGCTATAATAGGTTCAGCGGGTGATTTGCCATGAAAAGTAAATTATCGCAAAAATGCAACTTTAAACAATATCATTTGTGAAACTGTTTGCGCTTTTCCAAACATGGTAATTCTTTGACTACTAAAAATGGAAGTTTAAAAAAAAACTTTATCTTACCTGTGAACATTCCTTGCCCAGCCAGAAGAAGAGATCATGAGACAGGCTGCTCCCAGATTTTCTGCTCTGTAGGTACGAAAAAAGAACACGAAATCAAAGAGCTCATACCTCTGTGAGTTTTTGTGATTTTATTATTGTGAATTTCTTGCTTCAATTCTCTCCTTGTTCTGTCTATGCAGTATCCTGCTGCAATGCAGAACTTTGGAACTGGGCCAAGTCTGTGGCAAGAACTTTGGTCCAGGGCCAAACTGGCCTTCCAATCCTGCAAGGCTCCAGATACACCAGATTTCTACCTCACACCCTACCACTCAATATTGAAAAACTATGAACACACATCAGGACATTCAAATACACACCCCGAAAACAAACCCCCCATTTTCACAGAAGTAATAAAATAATGCTGTTAACTCATAAATAAGCTTTAATAAAAAACAATACCTCCTTCAAGAGGTAACAAAAAAAAAGGAAAGGAAAGTGATCTCGAACCAGTTTAGCTCAAATGAACTCAATGAACAAATGAGCTAATCTTCCATTGGTCGTGACAGTAAGACAGACGCTATATACAGTATTTACAGGTTTATTGTACCGGGGAAATTCCCCTAGCTCTTTTCGACAAGCACAATGAACAGTGGGCCATGGCTTAACGTCCCATCCTAAGGACTGCGACCCTTTCCGGCAGCGTGCATGTCAGGTGAGCAACACAGCCGGGATCGAATCCGGGGCTTATAGTTCCAGAGGCAAGATCGCTAACCACTGGACTACGCATGCTACCCGTAACAAAGAGTCACTAAATCTGGACAACAAAATAGACTGTGGCCTACCTTGAGCATAATGTATGCATCTCCTGTGAAGAACTGTCCATAGGTGGCTGCTGGAATTTCTTTTGGTTCCAATTTCTGGAAAAAACAATCAACAATCACTTACACTATTAGGCCCGCTCCTGAATCTTTGCCAAAAATAACAGAAAAACAAAGACCTTTTGACTAATTAGTAAAAATGAATTAACATTGGCTGTAAGAGATGATACATGTACAGGGATCTCCCCAGAAATATATAGCAGGATGGGGGGAGGGTGCCGGGCACAGGATACGTGTCGCGAGGAGGGAGGTCTGGAGGGGGCGCACAACCCTCAAAAGGAGAGCGGATGTTGCCTTCTGCCTTTTTCAGACATAATGGAAGTTATTTTCTGCAACTTCAGCTTTACACCTGAAATTTCTAGTTTTGAGCAAAATTACAGGCTTTGCTGGGTACAAATTGGAAAAAATACCAACACTTTGAAAATCAACAGGATGGAGCTGGGATTAGAACAGGATGGAGGAGCGCCACTGTACCATTCTTTAGGGAGATCCCTGCATGTATTTCTGAGACAGAGCTTTTGACAAATACAGCAAGCATCTTGCATTTGCTGGCAAATTTTGGCCCTTAATTAAATTAAATCAGTACATTGAGGATTATTTCACCAGAAAAACTCTGTCAAATCTAACAAAAACAACCATTTCAAATGATGGGGACCCAAAAACCATTTTAAAGGGGGTGAAACACACTCTAATTTCTTCAGTAATGAGGTTAAAGTGGTTTGGTGACAGATTACTGTGGAAAATGTGTGAAGACAATCTGATTACTAACGCAATTTGTATCGGAGATGGAAATGATCTGCGTGCATTAAGGTACTGTAACTTCGTGAAGCAACATGAAACTATCTTGGTCAGAATATCAGTCCAAACATTAGAAAGAGATAGTGCTGATGAAATTTACACACAGCTCTTAATACAATAATCTACAGACAAAATATAGTCAAAACTGTTCAAGATGACCATAGAGGGGACAAATAAATCTGGTCTATATGGACAGGTGGTCACTATGTACAGGATTCTTAATGATTGTGTCGATGGGAAAAATTATCCAAGGGACCAGCAAAAGGTGGTCACATTGGCCAGGTGGTCCTTATGTAGAAGTGGTCATGCACATGTAGTACATGTTCAACTGCACTTTGCTATAGGAAAAAGAAATCAAAACAGGAAGTTCCGCTGCAGTACCGTAACAAGCCGCTAGAGGGGCCAAAATGTAATAATTTCCAGGTACATGTATCATCAAGACCTACCCACATACCAAATATCAATACAATCCATCCAGACCTTCTTGAGTTATACTGTTCATCCACACACACACACATACATACAAACGTCACCAAAAAAAAAAATTCCCTGCATAGGTAAAAACATGTCATGACAGAAGTTCAAGGCTAAGACTGACCTCAATCCTCCAGATCTTGAGGCCCTCGGACCGCCCCGCCCCCTTGAAGGCCGCCGGAATAACAGTGTCGCCCATCTTTCAACGTCTGTTCCTTTCCTGAAACATGCACAGATGAAATATGCAAATTAGGACCGGAATCTCCCATTTTGAAACACGGGGGAGAAAGAAAGAGACATGACTATATGGGTCAAACAACTTGTTGAAGATACAATGTAACGTTACTAGTAATAGCTTAAAGACCATAAAAAATTGAGTTTTCAAATTAAAGAAAAGTGATTTTTTCTGCAGGGAAGCAGCAAGTTTTAGTTTTAGTCTAAAACAAACATTTTCGTAATGTAGCTTATAGTTATACTGCCTATCATATACATGTATATGGTAAAAACTGCCCAAGAAGACCACTCAGGGGATCAATAAAATCTGGTCTATGTGGACAGGTGGTCACTATAGACAGGATTCTTAATGCTTGGGTCAATTGGAATAATTATCTAAAGGACCACCGTAAAGGGGTCAGTACATTGGTCAGGTGGCCCTCATGTAGAGGTGGTCACTTGTACAGGTCTGGTTGTACCTCAAAAATCCTGCCTCAGAAAATGACAAGAAAACTCACTGCCCCATGGCCCACTAGTCACGAAAAAACAACAACAACAACACAACAACATGCATACATTGTTGCCTATGGCTGCATTACCTAACCCACCCGGAATTTACACCTATATGCAGTAATTAGTCTACGCCACAATTCTAATGTGAATTCTTACCACACTGTTTTATACACTGTATATACATCGTTCAAAGGGTAGTTATGACATGTGATATGTCGGGTGTGCATATATGACGGAATAAGTGAAGATTTGCCACCTTGCTATCCTTTTCTAAGGTATCAAGGAAAGAAACATACTAACTTGTATCTAATAATTCAATAGTAGAAAGGTTTTGGCTACTAACCGTCTTAAGAACAACCTGTTACAAGAGCCTGGTTTCAAATCAGTATCTTTTTACATGTACTATAGTATGCAACAGGGTTCTAGCTAGCTTGAAATTTTTTTCCATCATCCCAATTCCCATTGACGGGAAGATCCTACAAAGAGTCTTCTTTTTTCTTTCACATTGTACAAACTTTGTACTATCAATTTATTAAAATTTGGATATTTTTACATCTTTACACATGGATTTTTGTCTGTCAAGGTTGATGAAATGGTCTAAACAAATTTCCATCATATCCAACAAATTTGATGTCAAATGCTGGAATGACAGGTGCTGGTATGCAATTCCAAGCTTTTGTTGCGCGAATCCCTTTGTGAGTCTTCGTTGTTTACTGACTTGCACCTGTTTACACACTGACGCAATGGTATCTAAACACGACGCTGTGCGGACCTCTGAGGTCCCTTCTGTGTCCTGTGCTTAAGGTCAAGACAGCTGAGACTGATATACTGAGTCAAACTGACCACTACCTTGTAAACACTGGTCGCATGAATATGTATTATGTATGTCAGGGAAGAGATCACGATCTGTCACAATAGGCAATTCTTAGCAACAGTAAATTTCAGGATAATGTATTTGCTTTAAAAGACAAACAGAATTTTTCGACTTCAAATCTTTCGACTTCAAGTGACTTTCGACTTCAAGTGACTTTACATCTTAGTTATTGGCTTGAAAGTCAGGATTCATAAAATCTGGTCTTTGTGGACAGGTGGTCACTATAGACAGGATTCTTAATCTTAACACTTGTGCTAAAGACTTTAAAAGAGAAAATTATCTAAGGGACCATCAAAAGGTGGTCACATTGGCCAAGTGATCCTTATGTAGAGGTGGTCGCTTGTAAAGTTGTACAGGTTTGACTATTTGTTTCGCTAGGTATCACACCCAGTAACAAAATAATATATCAGTACAAGTCACTTGTATGGGAGGTTGTTACTCCTATCATCAAGTTACAAACATTTTTCTTGCATATCAGGTTATCTGAGGAGTCAAATCATCAAATTATTCCAGCCAGCCCACAAAAATAATTCCTTCAAGCATAAGGCAGTAGTAGTGGGCAACCTCAAACCAACCGTACACACTCACACTCCTTCAAGCATAAGTTAGAGATCTTCTGCCAAACATATTTTTCCCTTCTCATATGTTGTATTTCAGAACAGTGCATCAAATGTGCAACAAAACAGTTACTGAAGCAACTGGATAGATTTTGGAAACGGTCAGATGTTTAAGGAAGCATCCACTACCTTTCATCCAGTTACTTAATGGTTTTATTGCGTATCTATTACCTGGATGTCTAACCTTCATTGATGTAGTGCATCGACTGGTGATGAAAATAAAGATAAAATTATATATTTATTAATTTTATTTATATTAGATACAAGGCAAACACATTAAACTGAATGGTAATGCACCACTAGAAATTCATCCATGATGTTTTGGTAAACGTCTGTCACCTTCCTCAGGGCAATCCTGACAGACACTCCCTGAAAAATCGGTTGAATAAAACACTTGGTTGTGTACAAAGAGTCTTTTTTATTCAGTGACTTACCAACCTAGCAAACTGTTCACAAATTCTCACATACCTTTGCAGTCAGGTGGGCTTTTGGAGGTATTGTTCTTGCCACAAAGGTATGACCCAGAAATTATTGTGTAATGGCTTCCACAGCCCTTGTCATGAATAATATATAATAAACCTACAGATAACAGATAGGAGTCTTCCACCCGAAGAAAATGTCATGTAAAAACAGAAACTGTTTCGCACTAATTTTGAGAAGCGTTTCTTTTGAAACTTATGAGTTATGATTTTGAGAGTTTTTTTATGGAAGTGTTTAAATTTCATAACTATTTTTCTTGATTTTGATGATAAGGTTTGCTGTTAAACTGTCAAGCAAAAAAGATGCACCTATCCAACAGCCCCCCTTCTTAATGGTTTGTTCCTTTACAATAGAAAAATTACAACATTGGCATTTTTAACTTGCTATAATAAAACAACAAATATAAAACATAAAACAAAAAAATGTATCATCTTGTTAAATGATGTCAACCAGAAAAATGAAGACGTCATTAAACATTCATAACCTTTTCAGGTTTCACATTTCTCAAGGGAGATTACTATACATAATCTTTTTGGATTCTGAAAATATTTGTGGCAGGTGTTACAAGAATAGCCATATTTCCAGTATGGAGAATAAATGTGGAAACACCTTATTACCCCTTAGAGGAGAGCCAATTGCAAGCTTCCAGGGAACTAAAGATCCCAACACACTTATCAAATAGAGTAGGGATCTGTCCCAGTGTGAGTGGATCAAACCTTAATTACAGTCTGGTCTTATGCAGCTTGTACCTACAGTACAAAACTGTTGTGTTATGCCTAAAGGTGTTTATTCAAAATGAATGAACAAAGAAACAAACAAATACCTTACCCCTGATGTAATTACATGTACAGTACATGTTTCTCTTAATATACACAAGACGATTTGCCATGTGTAAAATGTTGCTATATTGAATGCATCTAATTTATGCATGTAAGAACAAATAGTAATTCTTCTTTATATTGTTCTTACTGTGAAATTTCAATGTTGTTTACCTTAATATACACAAGACGTTTTGGCATGTTTAAAATGTTGTTATATTGAAATGCATTTAAGTTAAATGCATTTCAATAAATAAGCATATAAGAACAAACAATAGTTCTCTTTAGCATTATTCTCGCTGTGAAATTTCAAGGTTGCGTTGACGGGCATCTAGAGTGAAAACCTTGGCCACACCATAGACAAACAAGAGCTCCAGCTGAAAGGTTTGTTTTGTTTTTCTTGTGCCGAGCTGGGATGGGCAGTATGACCATATATGGACAAAATCCAGTGTTGATTGGAGGAAGACATTCAGGGGCTATACTGTAGATCAAGAAATGTTTGCAGTGGTTTTATCCTGTACGAAATTATGACACTGTGTATATGTCTTTTTTTAATAAGTACTGCATTATTACCAAATTGTTTCAACTGTAAATTAAAAACATGGCAGAACCCTAATTTTCTCTCCTACTGCAAAATAAAACCACCACAAAATTAAATGGATTTACAGTATTCAGGTTGAAGGCAATTGTTGTACCATACATTGTATTAAACAACTACAGTAGCTGTACTTCTTGACAATACATCACAATTTACAAATGGTAAAATTGAAACATCTCTTGATTGATATAACAATTAGTACACAATTTTACTAAGATTGTGAAAGTTAGAGTAGCATAAACATACTCTTGTAATACAAACCTGGTATTTTGACTAAGTTATATCTAAACTCAACAAAACATGTAGTAAGTTGTACAAACATCTTTTTTGGCAAGGAATACTGGTGACGTTTGGATTTGAAAAAAGCTCTTGAAATATTGATTACTAGCATATACATCCTATTGTGCTATATATATATATCGCTATCAGCTGACCCCATTACATTTGCGAACATGAAGATAAAATACTCACGAGAAATCAAAACCAGAAGTTCTGCTGCAATACCAAGGAAAACCGCCAGAGGGCCAAAAATCTAATCATTTCTTTGATAGGACATTATAATTAGCTAATCACAAACTAAATTTATCCATAGCTTTTTTTTGTATGTTGCTAAACCAAACACATACAAAACAAACGCTATCAAAAACATATTAACCTTCTTGGCAAAGGTGATAAAAATAAAATAGAATATGCTAAAACTCACCAAATACAATTCAACTCCACAGAAAACAGTCTCTACCAAGCTTGTTCAGTCAGACACAATATACTGTTACAGTACAGTATTAAGTGATGCTTATCACTTCTTACTGTTAGCTTTAGGAGTGGTCAAAACAGCCCTATTACTGTTGACTGTTGGTGCGGTCATTTTATTACTCAGGGTTCAACGAGTTTAAAAAAATTCACTTGCCCTATAGGGCAAATGAATTTATGGACGTGCCCCATAGGGCAAGCCCACAAAAAAATATACTGGACCGAACCAACTTTTGAATGGCCGGAAATTTAAATGAACTATTTCTAAAGCATTTCTACTTGCAGCAAGAAAATTTTCTTTATTTTTCGGGCAATAATTATCTCCCAGCATTACTAGCACCGTTTGTGGATGGCTCATGACGCTTGCATATTATTTATTAACTGATATTTTGAAGGCTAACCCTGGTTCTTATCTTAAAGAATGGGACTTATTGACATACAACCCAATATTTGGCAAAAGACAATGTCAAAGCACATAAGATCTCTGGTTTAACATAGCTAGTGCACCTATGATTATAATAGTGTCTGCATGTATACAGCTTATGATAATTTAGGGCCCACTTCACTGCATACAATTGTTAATGTGCGTACTACTACGAGTCAATGGGATTATGATATGTAACGTTTGCTTTTATTGTATCAACTGCCAATTTAGTACACTGTGAAAAATCGTTTTCCCTCCTACCGAGAAATAAAACCACTGCAAAAGTAAAGGAATTTACCATACTAGTATTACTAGTAGCATGACTTGAAAATGATGTGAAATACTTACAGAATAGTATAACAACAAAGGTTTGTAAACTTAACACATACACAGGAACTACAGAAATGATTCGGAAAGTTGTATCAATAGTACATAACGATTCTTATCAAAAGTTTGCATACTTATACACACCATTTGGCACTTTTAACTATACAAACACATGGTTAAAATGCCTTTAAAGATCTTTTAAACAATCAAATCTCTTCCAAGTCACGAAAGAAAACATTTTTCTGCTTCCGTGCTGTTCCTGGTATTGTTGGAATGTTTGGAAGAGGAAAGTTAAAAGAAACAAACTGAATTCACTTTCTTTGCTTGGTTGAGCAACGTTAACTACATACATTCAAATCTAGTTTCCTACAATGGCATTTCAAATGTGAGATGTGTTTATTTCGTAGGTTGAAGAATTCAAATTCAAATGAATATGCTGTTACAGAGGTACCAAAGAGAGAACAAAAATTACATTAAAAAAAAGGGAAAAATAAAATTCATGTTCACCTTCGCAACTCTAGATCTTTGGAACAATAAGCATATTCAAAATCATGTGTGCATGTGAAGTAAGAAAATTTTCATTTGAAGCACTGAAGTTTGATATTGAAATGTTTTACAAACTTTCGCAGCGGCTCACGTATTCTAGCCAAGCACACCGGGTCACCCCTACTCTTTTCGATAAGTGTTATGAAAATACTAGCAGTAAAATAACAGTATCTGAAAATCATTAATCAGCAAAAATCAACACATTTGTGAAAAAATTCTACTGGTCAAATTTCTAACCCTAAACAGGTGTTTCCAGTCAATTCATTCATTGCTTCAATGGTTAGAAACTATTTCAGTAGGTGGCAAGGGTGAGGGCATTATAGGGTTAAATAAACTCTTCTTAAGACAAAATCTTTAAGAAAATCTGAAGATATAATTTTCTTCCCATTTTAATTACCCCCTCATTTAATAAAATTAACATTTCCTCAAAGAATCATGAATCCCAAAGATAGCTGGGAATATCAGTTTGTAATTTGTTGCACCTGTAACCCCTTCCAGACCCTCAAAGTGGTGTCCAATGAAAGCATTGACTGATAGTTTAAGTTCATGTCTGTTGCTGTAATGCATTCCTGGGACTACATCCTACCTTCTCTCATTGCACAACTATGTGCAGTTTCACACGAACACCGGAAACTACCCTTCAACACACAACATCTGCACTTTTTCCTACTTTTTTAAAGTACATGTATATCTTAACCATTGTCAAGTACAAAAAGTGTTAACCTTCTCCCTGCTGCCTAACTCTGTAATAGAGAATGGGGTGCCAAACGGCTACTTCGTTGTGCTGAAGGTTAAATATCTTATGTCACAAAATATATCGGGACAGAATAAAATGCTGATTTTAATCACTAATACTGTAAATGTTGAAACTTTTGTGATTTCTTTTTCACCTCCGACATGAATTTAAGACAACTTTCTGACCCGAATTCAAGACACCGCAGATATGTCTCCCTTGTATAACCACTGTACTAAGGAACGGTTTCAACCGCAAATTTCACACCCTGTGAAAACCTCCTTTTCCCCTACTGCAGAATAAAACCACTGCGAAAGTCAATAAGTCTACAGTATATCATTATCACTTCATTAGTTGGTGTGTTACAGGGCAGTTATACATTTACAGAATGGAGATACCATTTACAATTTTGAAGACACAAATCAAAATGGATTTTTAAATTTTATGCATGTCATGCCATGATGCCATCTGATAGTTTAGAGGAAGCAAATTAATTATCATGGAAGGTCAATTACTGTAACATAATCCCTAAGACACATTATACAAGAAATTGATTCTACCAGTTTCCAAGTATAAACCATTATCATTAATTAACCCTCCTCTTCCTGGAGTGTGCATCTATACTCTTGTGTTTCTAAAGTTTAATCATATAGTAGATAGGCAGCAGTTACAGGGTTAAAGAACTGATGTAACAGTTGTTGCTATTTCTTCTGCAAAAAATTGACTGGTATATGTACCCAATTTGTATTTATTTTTTGTGGTTACAGGGTTACAGGGTTGAAGAATTGATGTAACAGTTGTTGCTATTTCTTCTGCGAAAAATCGACTGGTATATGTACCCAATTTGTATTTATTTTTTGTGGTCGATTCATTTCTATGTTATATTTTTTTCAAATCAGAAAGCTGCTATACAATTTTCTTTAGTTTGTAGAAAAAGTATATTACATCAATAATGTACAGCCTTCCACCTGAGTAAAAAAAATGAAAAACAATTGCAATTGTCTCCAAAAGTGAAAGTGCTTCTTTCACTATGGGAATGAATTAGACTTTTGGCATCCTTCCATATTCTTACTTACTTACAAACACAGACATGCCAAAGTGCACCACTATAAATGCTTTCGTTGTGAAGTTACAGTCCATATTTGGTTATGTTTAACCTTTAACACTCTAAAGGCACCATTAGGCACCTATTGGTTAAGAGTCAGGTAGCAGGGAGAAGGTTAACATGATTTGGTTGGTATAAAAGAGATGGCTTTATCATATATGTAATTGAGTTATACCCTTTGCAATGGTGGAAGGAAAATAACAAAATAGGGTGGAGCTTTTAACCTTCTCCCTGCTGCCTAACCCCGTAACCAATACAAATTTGTTACCAAATGGCTAATTTAGCAGTGGAGGGTTAAGAGTGGCAGAAGGCCAAAAAGGAAATGAGAGCCAGACTTAGGAAGTTAAGATGAAATGAGATGTCTCCTCCAAAAAGGAAACAAATGTAGTGATAAGAGAAAATGTAATGATTTCCAAGTAACCTTTCCATAGTATAGTGACTTGGAAACTTCTCGGACTCTTAATGCTTGTGTCAATGCAAAATGTAATAAAAAAAACTTGGTTACAATGGCCAGGTGGCCCTTATGTAGAGTTTGCCACTAGTTGAAGTATTGTAAACAATTAAGAATTTAAAAATGTCATTGGAATATAATATTGTTCTTTACTACTATATATACTATTCTTCAGAACTTAAACATTTGAAAGAAAGTTTTGTCAGGGTTGGGTCACAGACTGTGTAGTTTATTATAGAGCAGGCTCTGAGAATTCACAACAAGATAAAAGACCTGTCGGTTGTTTCGGCAACTAATTACATTTTGTTTGCCAATGTAATCAAATTGAGAACCATTTTTCAATCTCCAAGTCTAGCCAACTGTTTCCGTGTGCTTTTAGTAGCCATTTTTACATATACTGGCACAAAACGGAGGGTGTGGTGTTATGTTATGTTCTTTATTTGTATGTAGGGTGAAGCTGTAATAGTGCATTCCATTGTAAATAACATCAACAATTACTTGTTTATTTAAGGGTAGGGTACACCCTGTTTTAAAACACGCCTAGCTCTAAAGTCATCTCAGCACTGAGAGATTGTTACAGTAGTTTCAGAGTTTACCACAGCACTGTACTGTTAATATTGAGATGTTTGCGATGGTTTTATCTTTGTGGCTTTTTGCAGTACCTCTATAAATTGATATATACAGTACAGCGAAATCTTGATTTTGCTATACAGTATTGGGTCGACCACAAACTTAAAACACTGCATAAACAAAACACAGGAGTCCTATTGAAATCAAATTCACATGGAAATAAATTAATTTACAGTACGACGTGTATATCTATTTTCCTACAAAATGGTAACAAAACAAACTTGATTATAATGGGGAAAAATTATGTCGTATTCGCATTGTAATGTTGGTATTTGTTTGAGGAAGAAAGTAAGGCGCCATTAAAAAAAGACAATTATAGCGAAAAATATGCAAGATAACAGTTACTCAAGCAACTGGGTAAATTTTGGAAACAGACATTTTAGGTAGCATTACTGACTAGTCAATGACAAAGCGAAAAATATTAGATTATAATGCGCAAGGCAGAAGAATGAAAGAAAGATATGCAAATGTCAACTACATTTCTACAAATTGATATTTCTTGTGGATTTTTGTAGCTCAAATGGAGGCATCCTTATAGTTACGCTCCTGGTTGCAATCAGTTTGTAACTAGAGACCCGGTTCGAATCTGGGGAAGGGCATCCCGGTTGGAGCTGCATTCAACTTTCGGATGGGACGTAAAATGGGGGACCTGTGATCTAGGAGGTGCCTCGAGCACATTATATGTTAAAAGGGCACTACAACAGCCTCATTACTCAGATGGGTACCTACTGGCTGTACTTCATATGAATATAAAAATATAATATATAATTTAAGGGACATCCTGTATAAGCATGGGTGTGTCCTTAAAGGGGACAAAGGTTAGTCAGAAGAATACCTTAACAGGTAGTTCGAATACAATAGACAGTAAGGGTTTCTGGACACTTTTTGGGCATTCTCTAAACACCAGCTCTCAACAGATGGGATGAAAAGGTTGAATATACTCCCATGGGAACAATTAAGCACGATAACGGGTCATAATTCTCCCTTAATTGTCCTGAATGACCAAAAACTACTGTACGCCGCCATCTTGGATTTGGGTAAATGCTATTTCCTGTGCAATTCGTGTGTTGTTCTTTACCGTTTACGATTATTTTTTTCTAGGGACAAACAGAATTATGTAAAACTTAAGATTCACGTTACAAAGAAAGACGATCAAACTCCTGAACTTCGTCATGTGACCCGGAAACAATACCCTCCCCAAACAGGTACGCAACCTTAATAAACTTAAACCTACAAAACAACCCCATACACCTACATAGAAAGGATTTTAGGTGGTTTCTCGGTGGTAGTTCTTCTAGCTCGAGTTTGTACAGTCGTAGAAGCAAACAGGCCTTGTTGGGACAACGTGAAAGACTTTGATTCTAAGTAGGCAAATACCGTGAAACGCTGGCATACCTACACCACCCCTCCCCTTTCTTTGCCCAAGCCAGGTGTTTTAGGCTTTCCCGTTATATTTTACAACAATTCCAAGTTCTCTCAAATAACCCAGGTGATAAGTTCTTTCTATTGAGAGCTTAGGATGTAATAAAGAAGCACCACTTACCTTAAAACGCTACAAGTTCCGAGAAATAGTAAGAAAATCCGCCTCTTGTGAGTCTATATTGCGGATGGGGTCGACCTTAGCACTAAACACACCTCAGTCCAGCTGTGACCCGCCGCTCTATATCCCTCCGCTGCAAACCCCTATATTTCGCAATACCAACATCAAGTTCAAACTACGAGGTTAAAAAATAATCCTCACATGTGTCAGGAAATATGAGTCACATCCAGGAAGGGGGAAATGTACAGAGATCAGCGTGTGTGGGGGAGGAAGTGGGGGACTATTTTTCTGAGCGGACTAGGCGTGGGTGGTGACGCGTCCTTAAGGTAAATAGAAGTTGGTTGGGTGTGACCTTACCTGTGTTAGGGCGTGGTCACCCTGGGGCAGGTATGAAACCTTCTCGAGCGGAACACACCCGCTTAAATCAGTTTATCTAGCGCTGATCCGCTACAACGGCGACCGTTAGGTCATCTTCCGGGTTAGCAAATAACATCTCAAAGGACCCAGGGTTAGGGACACGGTAGAGACATACAAAGACACCTGCTGTTCGGGATAATTAAGGAGTTGGTCTCTAGTTCGAGTGAATTAGAGCTAGATTTTCCTTCCGTTACTGTAAGAAATTAAGTAAACGGTTTATAAAATCCTGATTATCCTTATCCTAAGTTGAAATACCTGTGTTTTTTGTTTGTTTTTTGCCTTCGTGATATAATTCAAGTTCAAGGAATTCCAGACATGTCCAGTACATGTCCAGTGAATGGCATTCCTGTACTTTAAGATGTGTAAGCTGCTTGAAAGTTCTGTGATTTTTTTCTTCTTCAATGTTTTTTGTGTGAATACAATGCACAAATTCCACGGCGTCGTCGGTAAACGTATTTGACATCAGTGAGTGACTGACCGACTATTGACAAATGCTTGGAATATGTAGGAAGCACGGTTTGATGCAAGATGTGAAACGGGAAATGGAATAGAAAATGATTTTTTAAGAACTTCGATTCCAGCGCAAGTTTTAAAATATTTTGTTTACACTAACACTTAGACTGCCACATTCCGATCATTGCAATATTTGAAAACGTTTCAGAAATCGATCAAAGTGCAGACCAATTGTTAATCAATAACTAATAAACAAAGTACAAACAGATATCGCAGTGCAAACGAAAATTGTGACGGCCGCTAGGGTCTGCCAGAAGTGCCATGTAAACTGGGTAAACAAACGCGGCGATGTTTGTTAAGGTCGGCCAGAGGACAATAAAAAGATAAAAGTGAATGGTCTTGAAAGACCTTGCCCAGGTCACGTCTCATTAAGGTGTTTGGTTGTTTGTCTTGAATGTCTTAAGTGTTAAGCATTACGTCTCAGGTATTTGCCGTAAGAAATTAGATTAAAGTTTATAATTGAGTTAACGGCCCTGGGCTGTAGCTTTTAAACCAGTTAATACGATAACGTTGTAGTGTGGCCCAAGTTCTGAATTTGGCCACATACACAGGCACACACACAGTCACAGAGACAGAGACAGAGGTTCAGAAGAATACTTTAACTTGTTTTCAGGCGTGGTTTGTTGTTTGAAGCCGGAAAGAATACAAAAGTCGTCATCCTGATGACTAACTAGCCACACTAGACTAGAGACGAATACACTTGCACGCCCTTTGAGGACGGTGGAATCCCCCTTGGTACTAGGTTACAAAGAATCTAACGTTATAAGCAAAGGGCGTTCACCAACAACGCCTATATGAAGCATATAATGTAACTCCTCGAAGTAAATGCACAGTAGTTCAACCAACTGTGTATGTGACAACTGTACCGCACATTTTTCATGAATGAAGAGCATTGAATCAATTATAAACCTGCACGTTAGAGGCCCCGCCTCCCCCAGGAATGACATGCATGCTCTACCCATTAGGCGGATTAAATTCCACTCTAGCTGTGGAGAGAGGAAATGAAAAGTTCAGAGGATTGGAAGGAAGAGGGCGGGTGGGCGGAAACTGGCGGGTCAAGGTCAGGGGCGTGGGAGGGGGAACTGTTAGCTGTGACTTCATAATTTCGAAACAGATGCATGACTCCGGTTTGTTTTGGAAAAATTTAGGACCTTTTAGGGGTTTTCTATGATATTCTAGAAGTGTACATTTTCTTTTGATTCGTTCCTCTCTAGAGGACCACGAAAATATATCGAATGGACTGTAACGTTAATCTGTATCAATACTAACTGTGGTGAAATCCTAGTTCAAAAGCATACAAAACGCCTAAAAGACTTGCAAAGATCTAGAGTTGAACAACTGCTCGTAGTTTATGACAGAAACTACTTTCAGTCAGCGTTTGAAATTGTTGAGAGGGAGGGAGAAGCCCGGTTGTCGGAGAAACCCAGCTGTCAGAAAGCGTTGCGATGACTACGCCCTAACATCTGCTTGGAGATCAGGTCTGTGTCATTCTGTACTGTCAACACGGTGGTCTCACAGCGACACACTGCGACCTTTATTAAAAGTGCAACTAAAATGCAGTCTTCGGCGTTGTACTTTGTATGTGAAGTTGGACGATTGTGAATATCATTTGGACCCCTCTAGAAGAACACCTGACATCTGGCAATTAAATTTCTCCGTTGGTGTCCGTGGATGAGTTCGTTTTGGGCGTGAGCTGATCGATCGCGACAACTAACGTTACTATTAAACAAGGACATTATAATGTCCTTGAATTAAAGAGATTTTTATAGCCTGATTTCAACCCGTTTCTATATTACATCCGCTCTGTAATCCGCTCCTCAATGATAGCTGCCTCGCTGAAAAATATTCTGAGGCAACGAAAAGACTATCTAGTTTACTTTTGAACCCTGTTTTCACACTTGTTTCCGGCTATCTACGATGCAAAGAAAGCGCGACCAACGCAGTCAGCACTCAGTCAGCACGGTATAAAAATAACGACATCCGACGGCTGACTGAAGTACTGCAACATACTTTCTCAATGGTACCGGCAAACTCAATGATTTACGCAGTTTATAGACTTATGTCGGGTGCCATTACGCAGTCACATTGACGCTATGAGTCACACAAGCCCATTACACAGTATAAAACCTGTCTTAAAGACGCAAAGACGGTAAACATCGGTTACAGGCAAGTCTATCGCGTTTTAGATCGACAGTCGGTTATACTCTACCCTACGGTATGAATTAATCAGGGTAATCAGGACATAGTGATGATGATGATGACGAGCCACGACACCCGGATCGCTTAGAAAAGGTCAAAGGATCAAGTGTACTATGCCTGATTACCCAAATAGAAAAATTTATCCGATTGTCGATCTACAACCTAATGGACTCGCCTGTAATCAATAACTCTCTTCATTGCACCTTGGATCATTAGCGTCATCGTCTTAGTCCCCATAACTGCATAGATAAATGAGTTTGTAATAATTCTAGGGAATATCAAGTTCATGAACACCTTGTTTCTTCATATTGATACTCGAGAACTACCACCAGGCAGATAGCTATAACGATGACCCATGTACACTGTGCACGAGTCCGACATTTAGGGGACACCCTTGATAAATACACGGTCAAAACATCGCCACTTTTCATCAGTGGCAGTGTCGCCCGGCAAAGTCTCAAGTGCCTGTTACAAACCGTCATATTGCAAAGTTGTTTTACACATTGCGAAATCTTTTATCGAAAGATTGTGTTAAGATACAAACCTTTTAAAAGAAGGTGATTCTTACGTGGCATCCTTTCACCAAATAACATTCGCATTGAATGGATCATCCACGTCAACTTGAACCCGACTACTCTCGACAGCATTAAGATTTTAGCTGCAGTTTTTATTCTAATCGCTGAATGTCGCTGTGAGACCGTTAGGGTAAGCAACACTGAGATGGCAACACTTCACTTTTTATACGTACCGCTAGGTGTCGCTGTGAGACCGTGCGGAAAACGTGGGCATCCTGCCATGTTGGAGTGTCAGGGATCGATAGCAGCGTCTCCGAAGTCGTTCGTCGATTTTTCGTGATTATGTGAAGCCACGAATGATGCAAAATGGGCAAGAGAGACACACGATTTGTAAGTATTGTCTGTAAATGTGTATGCTCGGTTTTGTGGCCCCCTGTGAAATTTTTGCGACCTTCCTCAGAGTTGATCTGAGAAGGGGAGGGGGCGTCTTTATAAAAGTGGTATGTTTCATTGATTTGTTCTCCACTTGTGTTTTTCAGTTAACGTTATTGGCTGGGGATTTTACGATAACATTTGCTACATAACATTTTCACGTTGTGTTGCGCAATTTACATACCTAGCTTTTGTTTTTGCAGTGAGTATGTGCACACTAGCTTGCAGAGTATCTCTGAAATGCCCCCCTCCCCCAAAAACATTCATTTATTTTTATTTGTTTATTCACCAATCAATCAATCATTCGCAGGCATCAGTGCCTGATGCATGGCGGCTACAGACGTGCATAGGGCTCGCCAGGCTGGTCTGCTCTCGGCGTAGACCCTCCAGTCAGTTCTGGTGATCTCCAACCACATCCTACTAGTAGTATTATTTGATGCCTTGATACTTGATACCTTGATGCATATCAGCTCATCTTCTTCGGGTGCTGCTTGCTCCCTCTTCTCAAAGATTATTGTTAACTATTAAAGCCACACAGACTCGATTATGATATGAAAGACATCTGTTTTCACACCAATTTTCGTCCATTTCCCCCCAAAAAAGAAATTTCAAATTGCACCAAGAAGCTGCAAAGTGAACACATGTATGCCCTAAAGTGCAAATAGAATTACAGCACATTGTAGCCACATCTAGCGAAGAAATTAATCAAGACTTAGTTTCTATCTTAAAGCATTCATGATAGAGACTATTATTCACAACATCATGTTAATGTTATAGAAAAAAGTAAGGACCTCAACAACAATAACAACGAAATATCAGAAAGCGTCAATACTAATGTCGTAAAATACCTCTTTTGCTATCATAACATCTTTACCATGTTTAACAGAAAGACTAAGCAGAAAAATGTATTTCGAGCCCCAAGCAAAGTCTTCCAAAGCTGAAGAATAAGTTGTTCATTTGTTCCACCTTCCTGACTTCCTAGATTTCATACTGAAAGCAACTTTTTTTCTCAACACGCTGGCATCATTTATGGGGTGCCCAGAGGGTGTCATCCATTAGCCCTTATTAAATGAAAATCAATTCCAATTCTGTTTTTCTCAGCCGTATCATCCTACTACTCACCAAGGTACATTTAAGTTGTAATAATAGTAATTTCCTATTTCCCCAGTCATACGCTAACCCCATCGCCATGGCGAGGGCGCGGGGACCACGCCCAAGTGACGGCCCCACCATCCAGGACTACCTCAACAGACCCAGGCCGTCATGGTTAGTGATGTGTGAAGTTTCATACTTCAAATGTCGGGTGACTCAAGACCAATACCAACTCAGCCCAGTCATCTCGGCCCAACACACTGGTCAACTTAGTCCCAACACACTGGTCAACTTGGCCCAACACACTGGTCAACTCGGCCCAACACCCTGGTCAACTCGGCCCAACGCACTGGTCAACTTGGCCCAACGCACTGGTCAACTCATTCCAACACCGAAGACCAATTTAGGCAAACTCACACACTCACGATGATAATGATGAATTTGGGGCCACAAAAACCATCAAAGTTAAGCCAAGTTGACCAGATTTGCCATGGGCTGAGTTGGTAATGGTCCGAGTTGTCCAGATACACATACTTCATGTCGTCTTGGTGTCGAATAGCAGATTGGCTATGCTAGCAACACAACATCGAGAAGTCACGGGTTCGATTCCCGGCATTCTTGGCTAGACGTTGTGTCCTTAGGAAAGGAACTTTACACGACTTTCCTCACTCCTCCCAGGTGTGAAAATCGGTCCTGACTTTGGTTGGGGAGGTAAAGGCCGGTGGAAGGAAAGGGGTGGGCTCCGCCTTCCAGTACCGTGCCCTAGACACACTGACAGTGGACAACAACCCACTGCCCCTACGGCCTCAAAAGGCTATGGGGCTACCTTTACCTGCCATTTTATTTCTTGACTGTTGACATGTGTTACTTTGGTCTCTTTATTTAGGCTATCAGGAATTATTTCAGTTGTGCATATGTAGTTATAAGTACCCTTCTGTATCTTCTTCCTTTATTTTTGTGCTGTGTTTTTAGGGAAGAACTGAAGCAGCTGAAAGAACAGAAATCCAAGAAAGGTTCCAGCAGCCTGGCAGCATGGGAGGAACAGATGAATGAGGTAGGCTGGGAACGGGGTATAAAGTTGGGAACATCTGTGAATGTGGTAATAAAGTAAATGGACCAATCAATTTGTACAGTTTTGAGGACAATGAAGTTGAAGGCCATTGACACAGGTGTATTTTCTACCTTTGGTTACCAATTATAGATATATTTGTAACTTTATTTTCAGACGGTTTCTGATGTTAATTCTTGCTGTTACATGTACTTTCTCATCATAATTCCAATTACAGTGCAATATTTTGAGCTACATTATCAAAGATTTAAGAATTGATACACTACTTACTAGATTATTCTTCATTCTTTGAGTTTGAATCTTGTTATTCTGTGTCCCTTATGCAAAGGAAAGGAAAGTGATCTCAATCCGGTTTTAGCTCACTGATCATGAAGAGCTATTTTCCCACTGGGCATGACAGAGAAGACAGATGCTATGTACAGTATTTACAGGTTCATTGTACCACTGAAAATGCCCCTAGCTCTTTTCAACAAGCACAATGAACAGTGGACCACGGCTTCTTGTCCCGTCCTGAGGACTGTGACACTTTCCGGTAGCGTGCATGTCAGGTGAGCGATACAGCCGGGATCGAACTCTCGGCTTCTAGTTCCAGAGGCAAGATTGATAACCACTGGACTACACACAAGTTACCATGCAAGCATCTGAGTTTAGTGTTAGCGCCTTCAGACGTTCACACTAATCAGAAACATGTCCTTCTCCCCTGGCAGAAGTTCAGAGAAGACCTGAAGAAACATCGGGACAAGGTTCTGGCTTCACAGGAGGGTCAGGGGTCAAGTTCATCCTCACTGTCACACAAGAAGAAGAAAGAGGTCAGGCAGGGCCATTGGCTTTTAACTTCAAACTTTGAACTTAAGATTGTTTAAGTCACATTGTTTTACACAATGGTCTGCCTAACAGTGTGTATTCTAAAGAAAAATATTCAACTTTGTTTGTGTTTTCTTACAGAAGAAGAAATCGAAGAAAAAGAAGAAAGCAAGGGTGAGCTATTTGTTGTTTGCTGTTTTTCTGTAGTGAGCCTGAAATCTAAATATACAAATGTAATGCCTACCTGCCTACCTGCCTACGTGCTCAGGCCAGAAACTGGCCCCTTGCTTTCCTGGAGGATCCTCCAAGCAGTATCACAAATATAATAGATAGCCAATATTACCAAGAAAAAGTGACAAAATACTAGAAAAAATGCAGACAAAACAGCCCAAAACTTGTCGAAAGCAAGCCAGGGCCTAACTTCTGCTTGAAGAGCAAAACGAAATCGCTTTAATTATTCTGACTGAGACAATCTTGGGTTGTTTAAGCATTATCATGTCTAAGATATCAAAATATCATGTATAATATTGTATTAAAAAAAACTATGTGAATATGGTTGTTAAAGGCTCTTGTTACTAGTACTTGTATTTTAGCGTGTAGTTGTTTTCTTGACTAACTGTTTTTGTTCTTACTAAGTCTCCCTCCCACACTTCATGGTCAAGTTCTGATTCGTCCCCTGACAGTGACGCGGAAACAGAAGAAGAGGTAAGATTTCAACACTGGGTCCGCCTGTTGATAACTTAAACTGCACATAGAATTACAGACATGACAAACTTGTTGGAGGATATAACGTTGACTCTCGTAATCCCACCGGGTGCCCTAAGACCACCACATGAAAAAAGAGAGCCCCAGGATACTTCCTACCTTTGTGTGTTTAAAAAACCCTGGCATATGACTAGAAGAAAAGGGAAGATCTCAGCACTGGGTTGATGACTGAAATTGCATGTAGAACTGCTGGCATTAGAAAGTCTTTGGAAAATAGAATGTGAACTCACATGATTACATTGGGTGCCCTGAGACTGCAACGTTAAAAAAAATTAAAGAGATCTTCTAATGCAATATCAGTAATCCCTAAGTGATTCAAACTTCAGATATCCAGGTGTTCAAGACATTCTTAAGAAGGCCTTGATAACATTGTTTTTAACATGGTAATCTAAGGGTACCAGGCAGAATTATGAGAGTTGATATTTGACACCTATCCAAGGGCAGTCAAACCATTGAAACGTTTGTTTTGTGGAGCATTTTTGGAGTTTGAACTAGCCTTTTTTTTATTCAATTTTAATCAGATGTTGAGTCTATTATTTGGAGAGTTAAAAGCTGTTTTCGCTCTTGAATAATTGTGTCTGATAAAATGGACCTGACGTTGGCTCTCTCTACATTCTCCACATTGTAAATACACAACCAATCACAACACACCTTACTGACTCCGATGGCCAATCAGAAGAAGGAACACTCGCAGCGTAGGAAGAAGAAGAAGAGGAAGAAGAAGGAGAAGAAGAAGAAGAAACGTCGAAGTGAGCCAGGAACAGACGACAATTCTGATGATGAAGACAAGGTCTCAGAAGTAAGTCCACTTCTTCAGTCACCATGATTTCAAACTGGTGGTAAGGTAGTCTTGTGGTTAGGGATGTTGATTTAGAATCTAAAGGTTCTGGGTTTGAATCCCTTGCTGGCCCCAATGTTGTGCCCTTGGGAAAGGCATTATACAACTATTTCCTCACTGGACTCAGGTGGAAATGAGTGCTTAGCTTGGGTTAGGGACATCCTCTTTGATGGGATGTAAAGTCGGAGGTCCCGTGTTTGAGTAGAGCCACACCTTAAGCATGTTAAAAATCCCAGCGCAACTATAGAAAAGAGTAGGTGCCCATCATGGTGTGAGTGGTTCAAACCTTACAGTCCGATCTTACACAGCTTGTACCTACTGTACAAAACTGGTGTGATAAGCCTAAAGACAGTGTACCGGTTCTTCAAAGCATTTATGTTTCTTGCAATATCTTTCAGTCCTCAAGATCAGACAAGAAGCCAAAGAAGCGGAAGAGAAAGAAGGCGGAGACATCGGAAGGTTCTGAAGATGAGTCTGACACTGACAGGAGCGGCAGAGACAAGGCAGTGGGTTCATCCTTTATTTCCTTGTGACATTTCTTTTTAGTTCTTGCCTCCGTGAAAATGCAGGAATTGTTTTTGGTAAGCTGTTTGTAGTCTAGTGTTTATTGTTACGGTAGTTATTTGAATACACTGTCAGTAGAGAGACAGGAAGTGAATGGGACGATGGGGTCACCGCAAAAGTGTACCTTGCGGTATCGGAGTGACAGGATGTAGAGTGATAAGGTGATAGAAGTAGTTTTTAATCAGACATGTGTACCTAAACAAATTTTAGGTACAGGTACATGGGTTAAGGTACAGGTCCGGACCTGAACCTGTACCCAAACTACTTGTTCAGAAAATGCTAGATTTTCAATAAGGACAAAACCATGTTTGAACTGGTAAAAACATAATATTTGATTGTGCTAGGTATTATTTTTATGAAAACACAGATAAAAATTTGACTCCAGCCATCCAAATGTGTTTTCTGTGCTTTAGAGTGGCTTTAGAGCACTGCCACTGTAATTTCATAGTAATTTTATCTGTCAAAGTGGCCATCCCCTGAGTCAGGTCCAGCGGGGTCAGGTATTTGGGACCTGTACCTAATTGATTGTACCCGGTACTGTATCAGTACACTGTACCGTACACAGCTCTAATCAGACATGTCAGTCCAGGTCATGGGGTCAATAGAAGAGGCTACTAATTTGTGGATAGGTCCTTGAATATGAATTTTCAAGGAAGTATGTTACCGTTAGGATAGAAAAGTTGCAAGTTTCATGTGGCAAATTTAGGTAGCAGAACAAAGTTTTAGACTTTTGCAAGTTTTCCCGAGTTTTGTACATCACTGTCAACTTTCTCCTTTTCAGTCTACGTCTAGCAGACACAAGAAGAAACGTAAAAAGGACAAGCACAAGAAGGGGAAGAGACGAAGAGAAGACAGAAACAACGCCAGCGACTCAGACTGAGAGTTTCGAAAACTTGTACACAAGTGTCAACAAGCTAGCTCACGGTTTAAAGTGCACATGTGCAGTGCAATACATTGTGGATAAAATGTCAAAGTTGAAGCACCTTGCTTGCAATACATTAAGAATGGCCAGGGGCCTCAACTTTGACCCACTATGTATGCACTGCACATGCGCAATTCATACCATGAACAAGCTTATAACAGTACGTACCTCCAACATGCATGTATTCTCAGTATTATTACTTCAGTAAGTCAGGAACATACTGCTAGGGCTTGATATAGATTTTAAGGAAATAGTATGTTGTAAGTTATACAGGGTATACTAGAACCTACCCTTTCCAACCAAGCTACATAGTTACATGTAAATTTTGTATATAACTGCTAAGAACAATCCCAGTTTAAAGAAGAAACAAGTGTCATAAGCTACAGCAATAATTAGACAAGAAAATTAAGTTTTAGGACTGTTATATGTATAGGCAGCTACAATAGGCAGCTACATTACTGGGATTTAATATTGGAGTAGGAGTTGAAAGGCAGGTATTTTAAGTTCGCAGTTGAAACAATGCTGTAGCACAATAACTCATATTCACGGTGTCATGATTAAAAAATTGCAAAAATTCAACTGCCGCAAACATTTAAAGATTTACAGCATGTTCGCACAAAAGATCTCAAGTTTTTCTGTAATCACCAAATTTCAGTTGCCGTCAGCATACAGATATCAAAGTTCTTCCTTTCTTGTTTTAGTGGAGCACAGTCCAATATCATCATACAGGCAGATATGCGTTTACTTTTTCCAGATATATTTAAACTTTCTTCCGTTTTAGATTGACAAGAACTTGAAGTCGTTATGTAGTGTATTACACAAACCAGTGTGGGTAATTTTGGCTGTGTAATATTGTGTACGGGTAGTCGACAGTTTTGACAGCTTGTATATAGGTGTACCATGTTGCTATATTCTATAATGTTGATATAAACATAAGCAATATTAGTATAAGTTTTACCCAGGGATAATCAACACATTGCAAAACACTGCCAGTAAGCCCCACTTTACACTCAGTTTTTCCCAATATTACCGATATCTGAACCCTGACCTCCCGATATCGCAAGCCCGACTGCTTGGCTTTACACACGTGCTGGGGACTCCCAATGAAGTATTGTATGAGAACTTTGGAGCTGTTGTGGGGGATTTTTTTGTGATATCTGTAAAAAGCTGTCGTATGTAAAATTTTCCTTACATGACGGAAAAACTCTTGCCATCCTGGTATCGCCAGTCCCGATATTGCGAAATCCAATGTGTAGAGTGGGCCTTAGTAACAATGCACATGTAACTGTTGTTTGGGAAATGAAGTGACTCCATTTTTGTTTCTTTTTGCCATTACAGTATTAGGTATGAGATCTATCTACTTGTATAATACACTTGTATAATATTTGCACATATAGATGTTGAGGCAAAACGTTTGTTGGTGTGTAGTTTGCAAATAATCTAAGCTGTAAAGGGTTGTTTATGTGTTAAGTATAGAATATGTCCATACAATAGGTCTAAATTTAGCTGTGCAAAACTTCCCTTAAAAGTAGGAAACTTGGATAATAAAACTCTGTTTACATGAATTGAAAAGGGATGTTAAGAGTCATGACATTACCAGTAATGGTTGAATTGTGGTTACTTTAGCAGGTACTGTAAATGCAGAAATGTTCGCGGTGCTGTAATGTTCGCAGCTGTCGCGGTAAACTCTTTACTGCGAACTTAAAACCCGCCAACATTCTATTGTTTCAAACACAAACTCAAAACCCGCCAACACTCCATTTTAAACCCGCAAATATTTCTACATTTACAGTATCTTACTGGACTATGCCAAATTGCATAAGGAGTGTGGGGGGAAAGCCTATACCTAGGTACACAAAGCCAGAGAAGGAATAGTGGTGAAATTCAAGATTTACTCAAAGCTTTGACACACGTTTTATCTTGCTAATTGTGCTAAAAAGAAAACCAAGGAGGCAATCTTGTATGGCATGAATAGCTCTAACTTTGTATGTCCTTGTCCCATGCTAAGTGTCCTTGAGAAAGCAACCTTGCATATTCTATATTGATTATCTTACATAAAAGAATATAACCAGGAACTTCTAACTATAGGTAAGATAAGTAGGTTAATAGCCAATAGACCTAAGGATAAGTGATGGCAGCTTTTGGGTCACTTATTGATGACCCTAACCTCCTTGAGACGGGTAATTTGGTTGGCTGCTCCCAAAGGCTCTCCGTAACAAGACATCAATTTCGACGTAATTGTCTAGCTAAGTCTGCCGGTTATGTCTTTGATTTGCCAAAGCCCAGAGGTCAATGAAAAGGGCTGTGTGGGTCAGTATGGATGCTCGACCGCACAGACCTGAATGTTTTGACATATTTTTGCCTTCGCAAAGGAGGTTATTCGGTAGCCTACTTCGCGGCCCTCAACGAGCGCTGACGTTTACTATTGGGGGAGCACTGATTTGCAATTTTCGACATATTGGCCAGGTTCTTATGCCGGAAAGGTCATGTTACCGCTCACTAGAAGTTATTCGGTACAGTTTGTGTGTGTGTTTGTGTGGGCACACGTGTGTTGCGTGTGTGTGTATTCCTTGAAATACAGCCATAGGTCACTTTGTGCAAAAACTTACAGTTTTTTAGTTATAAAAGAATTTTGAGATTCAGGTTTTTCTCTGACGAAAGACACTGGAAAGAGTCAACAAGTTTCAATGAGAATCCTTGAGTTATAAAAGAATTTGGAGATTCCATTTTTTCTCTGACTAAAGACACTGGGAAGAACAGTCAAGTTTCAATGACACCCTTTCGCATCACATGATCACTGAGCTTTGTATGACACATCATCAAAGCTCAAAAGTGCCTCCAATTCTCCAACCAGCCAGACAATATATATGATAGAGCACAGAGGCTTTATCTAAAGTGATATTTCCTCTTCATCCTTTGCTAGAGAGACACATTACTTCTTTCCCTAATCCTACCAAAGTCTTCGAGACAGATCTAATGGGGCAAACAAGAGTAGTGAAGCTGTTTTATAGTCTCATGGGGAACGTAATGATGAAGAAGAAATTTAGAGGAATCACATCAGCACCGTTTGATGTCCCATCACACTGTTCCCCGAGGTCTCATTTTGTAAACATACAGACAACTTCAGTAGGTATATGATTTTCCATGTCTCTGTATGTTTGTGCTTCTGCAATTATTTCTATTTTGTATATGTTGCCATGTCTCACCAGTGACATGATGTGACAGGAAATAGGTCGGTAGAACTAATCATTTATCATCCTTAGCTGATAGCTGACAGACATCCCAGGCCATTGGGTTAATGGAAGAGGGATACTAATTCACGGGGAGGTATTGTTTTTGGTCTGTGTTTTTGCATTTTCTATATGCTAGTCACATTCACTGCGACATGAAGTGATCATCAGACAAATACGAGGCACTTAAGTGTGAAATCTTCAAACTCATGTTACTTTATAATTCTCTTCTGTGTCCTTACTATTGAACTTGAGCACCAATGCCATAAATTAATGTCCTGCAAGTATATTCTTCATGCCTTCTTGATGTTTTGGATCTGACTGCGAGAACAATTCCACTGGGAGCTAAGAGTAAAAATTTAAGCAATAAAAGCGTTTGAAGTGAGTTTTAATGGTCCTTGTGTCTCAAGCTTGGCAGAGGACACACATGCCTCTGTGACATGAATACAATCTGATGGATTTACAGACTACTGTGGTTCTACATTGTACTGAAAAGGAACCAACTGCGGGGGTCGTCATGCTCTTTTCTGTAAGGCCTAGGCAGCCTATTTTGATTTCCCCAAATTCGTAGGGAAAGCCGCCATATCCATGCAATTTGTAGCGATGCGTAATTGCCTTCCTTGATTTGAGCGTTATATGTAGGGGGTTCTTCTGAAGTCAGTTTAAAGTGATGTCGGGCCCCCATGCTGACCCTCAACTGGTTTGATACATATTCAAGTTTTGAAGATAAACTGCAGTAACTAAACCAATAACACAGAACGTTACATCTAAGCATACCTATAACTGAGGTATCAGCATCTGAGGATTGCATTGCTTAAGCTCTATACACCCTGAAAAGGTGCTTTTTCCTATCAATGTCATAACCAAAGCATAACCCATAACAAAACTAGCAAGACTATAGCACTACATCCCAGAATGAAGTTTCATCCCGTTGCTGCCATTGTATGGTCACAACATTTTAACAAATATATCATACAGACATCAATCCAAACATACATGTACTACATGTAATACATTTATACCATATTCCCATATTCACATTGAGTAAAAATCACAATTCTAACATCTGGAAGGCACTGTTGCAGATTACATACATCTCTGAGCAAGAAAGAAAGGAGATAAAAACTGGCATAAATCCTATAATTCAATTATAATAAAAAAACATAATTCTTGTTGGAAAATTTGTTACCTCTTAGAAATTCAGCTGGCTTTTTTGTCACAGTCAGATTTAGAAAATCCAAAGAATATCATTAATGTAATTAAACTTGATAGGACTGCCTAAATAGGAATATTCACTTTGCAATGCAACATCTTGTTACTGACAGTACCAATCAGAAGGTGTCCATTGTGATACACAGCTGCACTGGACCGACTCAACTCCTCCCCATTATTTGCATAAATGCTGGTGACAATTGGGTTGCTCGACTCTGCATATTTCACTTGAAGCACTTGTGACCCAGGTGACTTCGACCCTACCGCTTGCCAGAAACTTGGGTGGGCACCAATCCACAAGCTCCCTGAGGTCGGATCCACATTAACATTGTCAACATTTGAATACAGCATTATGTCATTTTTAAACTCCAGAGAGTTGTCCGGCTGTCGACGATACACCTTGATTCCTCGCCCCAAAACACTGGCCACATAGATCACCTGACCATCTGGAGACATGTTGATGCCGTTTGCAAACTTTATACCGTCAGCGACCGTCCTGGCTTCTCCGTTGTCGTAGTATGTAACAGAGCTGACAGGAAGAAATGTCAGTAGCGATAATGCGACACAAATGATATTAGAGAAAAGGGACATGTTGGTAACGTAAAAGCTATCTGGTCCAGTGGCGACAATATCGTTGGGTGATGTAATGAGAGGGTGTTTGATGGTCTTGATGTGGTGGGCTGTGTTTGTAGAAGAGTCGTAGCGGAAGGTTTCGATCTCGAAGCTTTTGACATTTACAACAAACAGTCGCATCTCCTTGCTCGCAGGATCTTCATAGACGCTGATTCCAAATGCCGTGAAGTTGTCCCTGAAACGTTCCGGTTGGATGGAAACTTGGGAAATCTCAATGTCCGGGCTGTTGAGGTCCATCGTGAAAAGCTTCCCATGGCTGTCCTCAGGACCAGAAGACACGAAGACAAGCCCTGAGGAAGTCAGCGCCAGATCTTCACTTCCAGTGGTGATCCCTGGTACGTGTTGACAGGGCCCTGGAGAGTGGTTGTAGGTGTGGTGGAAGGGGTTCAGTGCCAGGATGAACCTACAAATGTGCTGACCAACCACAGCCAGGATGACAACTGCGATGATGGCTACCAGCTTTGCCATGTTGTTTTGTGGAACTTGTCAGTTCTGTAAAAAAAATAGGAAAAGTTGCTTGGATCACATTGAACTGTTGCTGAAGATCAGCATCTATTCTATGACTGTGATTTAGCATAAGCACTGCCACTGTGTGACCATTGATCTTTAGTCCTACAGCCCTTTGACACTTGGGTATGAAAGTCTTTAAAAAGGTAATACCATTGCCATTGGAACCCATGTGTGTGTTTTATTTGTTGCTGTTTGCAATTCTATCACTTTCTGCCAGGGGGAGCAACCACATGCAGAAAAGGATGGGCCGCTTTTTCCACCCCCTTACCAGACTGGACCGCTTTTTCCACCATCCTGTTACTTTTTTTGCAGACTTCACCTGGAATTGTTTTAGAGTGAGATATTCTAAACCAGAGAGGATGCAACTGCTCTAACTGTTGTTTTAGACTGTGACTTTAAGATAAATGAACGTGTAATAGCGTTGCACCAGATTATATGGACGCTAGCGCGTTGACCTAAAAAGCTGAATGCACTTTGTATTTGCTTTACCGATCATGCGACTCTTTCTCTGACATTTCGAGGGTAAAACAGATCTATTAAATCATACTACTATGATCATCCCTGAAGTCTATACTTCAAACGACTTGAGAGCACAATGCAACGGTTAAGTCCTTCTGCTTTTCTTTTTTATTCTTTTTTTCACCCGCTGGATTGAGGGAAAAGAAGATTGGCCCTGAAGTTGAACAAACAAACTTTCAGGGAACGCCCCCTTGGCTACAAAACTTATGGCGTTATTGCTAAAAGTTCGATCTGGCAAATATCATCATTAGAAATATTTCAAGACATTTTCTTACTTACGTTTACCTCCTTGGTATATGCATCGCACATGCAATCCAGAGGAGAAAGTTTGAAGCACATGTGCAAACAAACCTCACACAGTTCCGCCTCCAGGGTCTTGTCAATGTTTACATTCTGCTTGGGGAGCCAAGTACGAAAGCCTAAAGCGACACAATATTAAATCTTCTCCAAGACATTACTACACTTTTCTTAAACAATTTCTATCCCTTCTCAAAGGCTTTTCAAACCTTCTGGTTGGCTTTTGTAGACCGTTTACAAGCCTGTTCCGGACCATTTCTGAGTGTGTTTGATGATGATGGTCTGGAAGAGGTGGCAACAATTGGTGCTTTGGGCTTTCGTAGTAACGTGACTTCGGCTGACCTTTCATCTTACCCTATCCCTGCTAGGACATCTATCCCAGCACTCTTCACTCATTTGAATGTGCTCATTGTGACGTGTTGTAAGGGTATATACATGAATATCTTCATGAAATTGATTCCATATATCATCAAATACGGTCTAAAGTTGATATTCTTCAAGAGATATGCCTATTTTTTCAGGACAATAAGCATATTTTTACCGCAAGGCATCACGGGTGTTTTTAAGGTAGGGTATTTGGTAGGGCCAATCAGCGCGGGAAAAATTAGACACAGCTGTCAATCAAATGGGACATAAGGGGGTTTCTAGATGCCCTTAAACGAACATCAAAGGAGTATATCGCCACGTTTTGTAAATTTATTACATCTGTGGACATTGTAGATTTATAATATTTGATATTTCTTTATAATTTGTTGGTTTGTAATCGGCCTGTCACACAAAATTGTTCCCTAAACCCGTGACTTAACAGTGGAATGTGCGGGGCCGCCTTGAAACGGGGGCGGGATTTTATTTATATTTTCATTTCAGCCTCCATGTTGCCCGAGCTGCGACCATTTTGAAAAAAAAGGAGAAGAAATCTCTGTTTTTCTGGTCGGTATTTGTGGGGAAACACGGCGAAGATCGGGACAAGACGTCACGGGACAAGTAGCCAGATGGACAGTACGTCCATCATCACACAAGTTAGTCGGGATGAGGAGAATTTGAATCCGTTCCCGACCCCAGAAAAAGGTAAACGGCCTCTCCAAAGTTTGTGACCGTCTCTCTTTTTACGTACGTCCCTCCCCCCTAAGGGGGTTTCAAACGCAGTACTTTTAACGAACTCTACCATCTTTACGTCTTCATACTTACCTCAAAACTTAAGCTACTGGATGTCAGTGACCATTTCTGACGTAATGTGAAATGTTAGGGTCAGTTTTGGAGGAGAAATGTTGTGTTTTGGTGTTGCCGGTAGTCTGTTTCTTACGTAGTTTGTTCCATATATGCGTGCACCCCTCCCCCCTCCCAACCTTGTTTATTTCCTTCATATAAAACAAGACAGGACTGTTAGAGATATTTCTTCTACGTATATCACATATAAAAGTATTTCTGTAGTCTTCAAAGGAGGCAGAAATGTTTAATGTTACGTATAGATCGGAATATTAGCTCTCATTAAAATGGGGAACCGGTAAGGTTGGTTGGGGGTCAGCTAGATTCGTGAGAATCGTACAGACCAAGTTTGAAAAAAAATCTATGAAAAATATATTATGTACTTCAGGAAGTAGTTAGACCTTAATATTATTGATATGTTGCTATATGGTGATCTAAGTGATTACTAGTTAGTAAACTATAATTAGGAATTGTTTGTTGTTGAAAATTGTTGCCTACTCCATGCTGCAGCTGCATGGGTTTAGTTTACTCCCGGCATCTTTGGTCTTTGTTTGCTCTGCCAACTGACCAGAAATATTTCCAATTTTCGCCGAAGTTGGAGCATATGCTGGCTGGATCCTAAGAAAAGGTTGCGTTGGGCTCCTACTTGGTCAATTATTTGCCTGATCAGGCCCTATGTGTAGCACATTACCTTATAAAAATTAACAAATAAGGTGTTGTTAGATTTAAAACTGTGCATAACGAATTCACTGTAATACAAATTCTGCTATTTGCTGCCCTGAATTCAATTTTTTTTACATACGTCTCTTGATGTGGCTGTTCTAGGCTGAAGCAAAATAAGGCAACATACCAGCAGTTTAGGATACCATCATGATTCATGTGTTTGTTGTATTTAGCTGTATTGTTTGTTGAAGAATGGTCATGCATTTTTAAGGTTTCCTTGTTATCTTGCCCTGTTGTTCTCTTGTTTTTCCCCAAAGCAGCCCAGGGTTTGAAAGGGTTCAGTGCCAGACTGAAAACCTACATGCCTTTTCGGTGTCTCTCTGTAAACAGCTGAACGTTTGCTGCCCAAACTTCCTGTATCTCGTCTTGATTATTCTGTGGGAGACCGCAGAAGTTCAAAGCCACAGGAAAATGTGGCCAATACACTTGCCATTACGTAGATGTGCGTAATTAGAGTGATAATCTCAGAACAAGGTGGTTAGCACCCCAGGGTTTCAATTGATATTGAAAGCAGCCACTAAAACAGATGGGAGGGAGGTGAATTATGTTCATCACCAGCATATCTTCCCTAGGCTACCCTGTGTGTACATGTACATACTGTAAATCTTGAAATTTTCATGGTGAATTTATTTTTGCTGGTTCTCTCAGCTCAGTGACTTCTACGCCACAGAATTATAAGCCTGCGAATATGTCTCCCTTGTACATATTACAGAATTGTTTCCACTGCAAACCTGAAACTCTGCAAAACCACTTTCTTCCTAACATGAAATAATGCCACTGCGAAAGTAAATGAATTTACTGAATGTAACAGTCTATGAGTGGGATGTGCATTACTTAGACCATAAGGGGTTTCTCTGTAGTTGCAAATGAGTGCTGTGTGTATTCCAAGGCTTGCTGTAGATGTGATCAATCTAATCTTTATGTAATGATCTCACAGGGAATGCAGTATGATGCTAATCCCTTACATGCCTGGCATGCTAATTTTGAAGTAGCTTCATATTAGGAGGTCTTACCTTTAAGACCTCTTAGGCTCTCTTTACATTATACTTTTGCCGTCAGCGCCACTGGCGTCAGCGCCACTGGCGACAGCGGGAACCCCGTGTAAAGACAATTCCCGTCGACGTAGTCCCGCTGTCAACAAATTTTCTCCCGTCAGCTTCGAAGCCGTCGCCCGTCAGCACAGCGGGAGTCCCCGTCAACTTCAAACTCCGTCTAAAGAGAATACGTCGGGCTCGCGTCAGCGGGAGTCGGGGTTCCGGCGATTAGCATAAAGCACGCGTTGATTAGCATACTGTAAGTCTACTTAGATCCCCGGTATATGTATAGAGAGAGAGATCTGCGGGATCCGCGGCGACTTTTGTGCCGTGCATTCATTTCCCCGCGGATATATTTATCGTACTTGTGCCCCCCTCCCCATATTTACGAGTGATGAGCATGGAAAATCTACACATAAACAAGGCTTTGCAGTTTAATACGGGCGGGGAGACGCCGTCTACCGTTGTACAATTATACAATTTTGTTTCTTGCTTTTGTTATGCTTACGCCCGATACTTTCTACAAGATGGCGAAATGCAAGCACCGCAGGTGTCTGTCAGATTTCCGGGCGGTGTGTCTAGAGACGTCGCGACAGCGGCCTCCCGACAGCGGGAAATTTCGCCGCTGACGCGAAAAACGTAATGTAAACTGCGCCTCAGATATGACAGTGACCCTGCATGCAGAACGTATCATACCCTGGGGCATACTTGAGAGCTTTTGCACAGTGTCACTGCCCAGATTTGCATTTTGTTTTTCTTATGGTTTGGCATATAATGTGATCTTTCATGAAAAAGTGTATCATTTGTTGGGAGACAGAAGACTTACTTTCTTGACCTTATTTGATAAAAAGATGAGTGTGATTTCTGTTGTCAGTTACGGTAAATCACTAAATGTTGAATCTTTCGCGTTTGTTTTATTTTTGTGGTGACCTTTCTACCGCAAATTCAAGACACCATGAATATGCGTTTTCAATGTATCACTGCTGTACTGCCGAATTGTTTCAACAGCGAATTCAACACACCGTATAAATCTCCTTTTCCCTCCTACCGCAAAATAGAACCACCTGGAAAGTGAAGGAATCTACACTCCTACAGTACATTTATGCTGTATTTTTCATTTATTGATAAGACATAAACAAGTGTTTTATTAGATCAGTAGTTTCAATCAAAGATGAAATGTTTTTAGTTGATTTTTGATGATCATTAGACCTCCAAGACCTCAGTGAACAAAATAGGTTGCATCTATTTGATCAGGTGTTGATTTGCCACTGCTATATCCAACTGTCCTATAACGTGCAGTGTTCTCACCAGGATTTTTTCACAGCATAGGGGTCAGGTACAGAAGGCCAACTTTACGCGGTGCAAGTCACGCGTGGAGTGACCAGAGTAGGGAGTCCGGCATGTTCTCCCGGAAAATTTGTAAATTCATAACCCAATGAGACATCATTTCATGCATTTTGAGGGATAAATTTTGTGAAGTAGAGTTTTTCCTCTGTCACAGCCTCATTCTAAAGCCAAATATGAACTTTTTATAAGATTTATGAAGGGTCACAAGGTTTGTCTCAGAAAGAAACACCCCTATGCTGGTTGAAACACAGCACAGGGGTCCAGATCACAGCATAGGGGGTCCAAATCACAGCATAGGGGGCCCCTATGCTGAAAAGGCCTGGCGAGAACACTGACGTGATGTATTTAACCTTCTCCCTGCTGCCTATCTCTGTATCTAACACTAGTAACAGAAATGTTGTTCCAAAAATGCCACCATAGCCAGGAGATTGTTAAATGTTTTTGCAGACATATTGGAATGCTTTGAATATGAATGTAAAGCCTAACATTTAGAATGCAGACAATCACATCGAAAACACATAAAATGCAATTTTGTGACCTTTTGGGGGACATTTTTAAACATACATATTGTGAAACAGTCAGAGAGAAGCCCTAACAGTAGATTTAAGTCAAACATATCTGTCCAGCTTCAGGTTTTTAGATACATAAGTCTGAACCTTCCCTAGAGTACAATAGGACATCACATACTTTCCTTGACAAATACGCTTATTAGTACCAAGCCATCTGGATTCTGAGTAGTGACATCCTTTATGCTGAAAGTTAAAGAACTTGAAAGGTGATACTTCAAGGCAAAATCCCTGCGGCAAGATGCGTACTTCCTTTAGAATAGTCTTTGCGGGCATGTCGGTCTACCATTTGCAAATGTTTTTAATGACAAACCATCTATACTAGAGCCTACCAGGCAGCTGAAATAATGTTATATGAGGTTTTTTTTTTTTTTTTTTTTAGTAGGAAACTAGACTTTATTGCTGCAGAATCATTACAAAGTAGTTGTGTATGTGAAAGCAGTTGGGTCGCATGTGTTCCACGGTATACATCAGCCAGATGTTGTAGGGTGTTAATAACCCAGACATGGTGACCCATGGGTAAGTAAAGGGCACCATCCTCGCAGAATAACAGCCTCAGGCAGCGATCTCTGGTGTCACGGGCAGGATAGGAACCTTCTGGCAGTAGTACAAGCTGATACAGCAATATATGTATTTATGTAGCATATATGATACATCTGCAATTATAAATGTACATTTGCACTTACTGCGAATTCGTGTATTTTTACGGTGGTTTTATTTCACAGGAGGACAGAAAGGGAGGTTTTCGCGGTGAGTTTCTGTGTCACGGGCAGGATAGCAACCCTCTGGTAGTAGTACAAGTTGATATAGCAATACATGTACGTGTATTTATGTAGCGTATACGATATGTCTGCAATTACAATGAATGTATATTTGCACTTACTGTTAATTCATGTATTTTCATGGTGGTTTTATTTTTACGGTAGGAGAGAAAGGGCAGTGTTTTAGATTTGTGGTTAAACAATTCTGTAGTGATACAGTTGTCAAGCAAGGAAGACATTTGCAGTGTCAAGAATTTGTTGTAGGGAGGTCAACGGGAAAATAAAACCACCGCAAAAGTTACAAGGGTTACAGTACATGCATTGGGACATCAACACTATCTTCCAATGTTTGATAGTAAACTTGTTGTTAGAACAGTAGTACAATAGAATTGAAAATGTATTTGTATTTTGACAGAGCTTTGCACAGTCATGTTTTTTCAATCTTCCCATTTATGACCTTCCTTAGGTTCACTGTGTAAGACAAAACTGTGAATGCTTCAGGCTTTGAGCATGTGGAAGTAATTGAAGTTATTTTGTAGCTTTGACTCTGACTCTGAGGCTTGATATGTTTGGTATGTAGAATTTTTTTCTGTTAGATTCACATTTCCTCCAGTTCATAATCATATGCACACATGACATTTTCCCCATGAAAAACTTGTTCAGTCAAAATTGCCCAAGAAGACCACTCAGGGGAAAAATAAAATCTGGCCTTTGTGGACCGTTTGCGTCAATGGGAAACAATATCATAGGGACCACCAAAAGGTAGAACAAAGGTGTTCTAGTTCCATTGTTATTCTATTACTGATACACCTTCATCATTAATAGATAAAACAATTAGGTTATTCTTATACTGTAAATCGACTTATACTTAAATTTCACAGTGGTTTTATTATCACAGTGACCTCTTAAAGGCTCTTTACAGTAAAATCATGACACCGCAAATATGTCTCCCTTGTATGATATCTGTTATGATCTGTACTACAAGATTGTTTCAACAAAGAAAACCTCCTTTTCTCTCTTACCATGAAATAAAACCATCGTGAAACTGAATTACTTCACAGTAACCAGAACCGTATTTAAGTGCAAGAAGAGGTGAAAATATGTTGTTTTATTTACATATATGGTAAGACCATGAAAGTAGTGTGTCTAAAGGGTTATTGTATGTGTTCCACTCAAAGTACTTTTCAGGTTACATAAACAGCATGCAGTTTACATTACATGGTGTTGTTGACATGAAAACATAATGAACTACCTTTTTAAAGTATTTTTACTTACTGATAAAGATGTTTATAAACAAAAAGGAACGGTATACAATGAAGGCTGGTTGTGCTGAGGATTTCCGCATTGTCATTATCCATTTTGGCTTGAAATACTGGATGCACTTTTGTGCGCCCAAAATTGGAGCTGGGCACCTGGATATTTGTGTAAACTGTAAGGTTATGTAAGCTCTGAAGTTAGGGAGTAAGAGTAATGATTATGTTTTGATGACGGTCTACTTTATTTTATGTTATGCACCCAGAACTTTTTCTGTGCACCTTCATTTTTATGTTAGGTGCTGCCGTGCACCAGGAATTCTCCCAAAGGAATTTATAGCAGTGCACTATTATGATATAATTATGATTGCTCACATTGCCTTTTTATAGCAAGATAGAATTTCCAGGTAAGCTTATGTTTTCAATAGTAGTTCTTCTGTTGTTTGAAAGTGTATGTTATGGCTTACATGTATCCAGTTTACAAATGCATTAGTGTTGTCAGCAAAATTGTTATCCTATTAAATTATATTTCCGTATTGTATGTCCGTATCACCTTTTTATGGCAAGTTGAAATTTCCCGAGTGAGCTTATGTTTTCAGCAGTATCTACTGTTTATTTTATGTCCCAGATTGCAAATACAATAATGCTGTCCGCATTGCTGGTAAAAGTCATATCCAATTATACATTTATAAACCTTCATATTACCTTTTTATGGTATATTGCATTTTTATGGGAAGTCGAATTTTCTGCGGTGAGCTTATGTTTCCAATGGTACTTTTTGTGCTCTTTGAAAGTGTATGTTATGGCCCAGGCTTGCAAATACAATACTGCTGTCGGCATTGGTTGTAAAGTTCATAGATAAGGGCCTCACGCTAAGAGTGGAGTGGCGGTAATTCAACAATGGTGATTGATGGTTATTGCGAAGGGCAGTTTCAAAGGGTCAAGGCAGCTGCAGGTCAAAGGTCAACAGCCATTCTGAGACCATAGCGGACATTCTCTTTTCTTTATTGTAGAGTCTAGCACGAAAGGTTTACATTTCTAAGAGGAGAAATATCTGTCCATAACTATTGTGGTGTTACTAGTCTCTATCAGACTTCTGGGGTTGCTGGAAAAAAATGTTAGAAATTGGCCTGATCTATATGGCGACTAGACTAGGGGTAGAGTGTTGGCCTTGCATTCAGAAGGTTGGGGTTCAAGCCTTGGTAGGGCATAACAAAAACTTGAAAAATGGTACATACTGCTTCTCTGCTTAGCACTCTGTGCTTATGTATTTTAGTGATAGAAAAGAGTATGGAAGTTGAACACACACCACTACCAGTGGACTAGCCTTGTGGCCTGTGTCCCAAGGGCCATAGAAATGGATATGGGCACCGCCCTTAATACACTAAATGTGTGGGAAAGGTTTTATATTTTGAAAACTTACAACAAAGATATCAATAGGAATACAATGAAGATACAATGATTTATTGTCAACACTAAAGAAACACCGGTCTACCACTGTAACATAGTACCAGGATTTTGACATAGCCCAAACAAAACATGACATTTCATATTGTTCCGGTAGACAGGAGAAAATAATCAATAACCCTGTCATTAACATGACAATAACAATAAGCCATAAGTCATTGTGAACGTTGAATCTTTAAGAAAGGGTTTCGGATGTCTCCCATAATGCTAATGAAACGTTAGGAATAAAAGGTGCTGAATACGAGAGAAAGTCCTTTGAGACCGTAAGTCCTGTGCTAACAAATGACTGTACAATGGAGTCAACAGAGCTTAGCAGACTGTAGTCAAAATGATTTTGTAGGCATGCTGATTTTCCAGCATATTTACTCCTTTGAAAATAATAAGTACAATGACCCCATACCTTGTTATGATTTAAAGCTGTTTCTTTTTCTTGATGTTGGCAAAGTATTCTGACGATTTTTGTTCAAATGATGCAATATGTACATGTGTATCATGCATCAATGGCCAATTGTTGTATTCATTCATATATTCAAAGCATTCACTTAAAAAGTAGGCCATCCTCAAATGATATCCTTTATATGGCTGCTGGTGACGTATAAGAACCTATGATATTATCTCTTTGTCCCCAATAACCAGTCACCTGGACTAAAGTAAATAACGTATGACAATGCAAATTCAGAGGCGGAAAAACATGGTAAGGATGGGTGAGAAAATGCATGTAAGCCAGCAAAAATGCTTGCCATGAACACGAAAGAGAGACAAACATATATTTTTTATTTTGTCGTTTGTTTCTGTTACATTCTGACAAGGGGCAGGAATTGACTGCATAATTCTAGTGGAAGTTGGAAGTTCTCAGTTAAGTCTAGTCCCAGAAGAATTGGTATAATGTAATCTGTTAGGATACCAAAAAAGGTCATAGGAAAAAGAAAATGACAAATGAAGCATTCCTTAATCCAGTTTCACTTCAAAGCCTTCAAGTTTAGGTGATTAGGTTCCATTTGCAGTTGGCGTCAGACAATTTCGCCCATTGAAAATCTCTGGAAAATGAGTGGACCGTAACATAATACTGTAAATCTTGCAACTTTCATGGTGGTTTTATTTCTGTGGTTTTCTGGGCAGCCTATGAAAAGCAAATATGAAGGCTGGTGACCAAAAATGGTGACGATCCACTGTCTTAGCAGACACAATGGAGTCGATTGGACTGATCTCAGTCACGATTCTCTTCTTCTGGATTAATTTTTTTTTAAATATGTATTGTGCCAACACAGATAACCTTTCAGTCTAAGTAAACGTATTATACATTTGTCTAAATTGCAAGTTGTGTGTGTATTCTTGTGGTAGATGCAAATATTGAATTACCTCATTTATGTGTGTTCTTTCCATTCTTTGTTGCATCATTACAAATTACTGTTGTTTTCAGTAGTATGCCTCTGTGTACAACAGGTTTTGCAAGTTTGGTCAGACCACTCCATTTAAGTGCTGTAAATGCATTTACGTGCTTTGTGGTTTTAGTTTGTGGTATGAGGGAAAAGAAGGTTTTCGCAGTATTTGAAGTGTAACAACTCTGTTGTACAGTAGAATACTAAACACATATTCATGGTGGTGTGAATTCACAGTAAAAAGTCACCGCAAAAACCATAAAAACAAAACCACGGTACCCAAGGGTGAACAACGTCATTTTCATATAGACAAAACTGTCAATCTAAAACATTTCTATACAGAAGGTACAAGAAGTAATGCCGCATAATGACTTTTCTGTGTTCTGGAAACTGGACTTGTCAATTTTATAGAGTGCCTGGTTGTGTTGAAGGTGAAGGGAACATACTATTATTGGTCCAAGGTTGAGGACAGGTTCTTGGCAAGGTTGACACTCCTCTGTTTGTGGTGTTTGTCACTGCCAAGTTGTCCTCATCTGGATATAATGCAGCGATAGCTTCCTCAGGAGGTTGTGGTTGGAGCTGTAAATCTCCTGGGCTTGATGGTTTGCAGTGGTCGCTTGTGGAGGTGGAAATATTTTAGTCATTGTTTTCAGTGTTTTGTTGGTGTTTGTCCGTAGTTATTTGCGTACACTGTCAGTAGAGTAACAGGAAGTGAGTGGGAAGATGGGTCACTCCAGAAGTCAGACCTGAATGGCAGGAAGTAGAGTTCAGAGTTTTAAAGCTAGTTGTCAATCAGACATGATAGTCCAGGTCATGGGGTCAATGGAAGAGACCACTAATTCACAGGGAGGTATTGTTTTCGGTCTGTGTTTTTGCAGGTTATAATTTTCCATATGCTAGTCACGTTCACCATTGAATGACAGGAAGTGATCAATGGACACATGTCATGTTAATCAATCCTTATTTGCATAATCAATGAACTACAATTAAACTAGACATCAGCCATAGGTGTCAAACTCCAAAGAACCCTCTTATCGAGTAGGGGTAACCTGGTGTGCTTGGCTAAAAACACAAGCCATAGTGAACACACATTGTACCACTACTAGCTACTTGAAAAGCATCATGCTTGACCTGAACTGGGATTGGCTAAAGAAGAAGACAGACTTGCCAGACCCAAAAATGAAAAATCCATGATGTATTGTCGTATCACAGATAATTTTATTGACAAAGCATAATCCTATGATGCTCTATGCGTTTCCTTCGTTTTGTCAGCCTGCACTATGTCAGAATATCAGTAAGAACATTGTAGCAAGATTATTTCTCACTGACTCAGGGTCATACATTATCTGTATATCCTACATCATTATATTCTGTATGATAATCCTATAATTCCGGATGTGTGTCTTTTCTTTTTTGTCAGTCGGCACGATGTCACTGACATTGTCAGAATGTCAATAACAGTACAGTGATATCAAAATACGAAATTCTAAAATTTGATCAAGCATTTCTCTATGTCTTTACTTTATCAATTGTATAGTATTATGTATCATTGGAAAGCATATTTGCTACCATTTACAATGATACCATATTTGTCATGATCCTTCATTCAAACATTGAATACCAAATGCAAGTTTGTCACAAAACAAATGTGCCGAAATTCCCCTGGTAACACTGTCTGGCACTTGTTTGGGTGACCCACCCACGAAATCATTCATGGTGCTCTCTGTACAAAAGTGTCATCATAAAAAATTAGGTATGATTTTACAGGAATATGCAAGCTGTCCAATAATATAACACATCATGCTAAAAACAGTAGACATTTCAGTAGGAATTTCTGCTGTTTTTCTTTGTGTGACCTACTCACATAAGTAGCCTTGCTGCTCAACCCATGAATGTACGATCGTAACAAATGAGGTATCCTAATAAAAGGCAACAAATAAGCTTCCTAACAATATATAATACAATGCATTTCATATCTTTAGCATTTACGGAGATATGATCGACCAAAATCAAATTTCTGAGTCTCTTTTTCCCAATATTTAAACCTCAGCCAGAGTGTGCAGTATCTACATCTCCCGATGACACCATCGCTACTTAGGTCAGCTACATAGTTTGAATAGATGTTTTTACACCAGGCAGACAAACCCTAATCAAATTTCCCAGGAAACCGGCAGCTGTCAGCTGTAATGTTTCGCAGCCATCCCAAGCCGGTTGATGGATCTGTTTTTACTGAATAATAAATGAGAAAAGTGGAAGTTAGGGGGCGGCTTGTCACTTTTCATATCTAGGCTGGAGGAAATGGATTTATGGTGCCCAAAACGTTCTGCTGGATAAATCGTTACCAGTATGGAATATTGCTTTATTATACAGTATACTTTGTATTTGTTAAAAAATCATAGTAAAATCTTTTAGAAAGGCTCTTGAAATTCCTTCTGGGGAAAAAATGTATATGTACTGGTGCACATGTAACCTAAAAATGTAGGTGCACAGAAAATCTTTTGGATGCACAGCATAAAATGAATTAGACAGCAAAATCCTACACAAAAATAAAGAATTAGGTGCAAAGCTCCAATTTTCAAAAGTGCATACGAACACAGAATTTTGAACCCTGATCTTTTAACTTTAAAAGCAAGGGATTTGTATTTTTTATTCTGATTTGTCGCTGAGAGTTAATGTGACTTTGTTACTTAACCAACCAGTTGGCCGTGACCTTTGTTGTTTATGCACTGAGGCCACATTTACTAAGCAAACAAAACTGCCACACTTCAGTACCAAAGGGTGCCTCAAAAATGGCGGAGGGAATGATAAACACTTGTGTTTTGCAGCTAGAACTTTACGGTGCCCCCGAGTTTTTACCTGAGTTATGCTGGTTTTCGCATCACGAAGGTAGGTAGGAGAGTTAAACATGGGTTTTTACTTTGTACATATGCCTTTGGGCTTGTTAAAGGGGATAAAGTGGCACAAAAGTATGTGTTGTTCGGGTCTAAGTTAAGACTGACGTGTTTTTACAGGTGGATGTTTTGATGTTTTTCTTGAGGGCAGAAATGTCTACACCTCTAGCTATACTGGATATGATGATTTAAGCTTATAGCATACATTATATGTCACAGTACAGATTGGAATCCAGTGTAGAAAAGGTTTTGTGATTAGCAGTTTGACTAAGTTGCCAGTACATGTAAACACAATAGTTAGGTTTATAAGTGCTTAACACCTGGGCGTGGTATACCAGTTTTATACATTAAACATACTTCTAAAGCTATATTTTCAATACCAGCACACTCCATGTGTACATGCAAAGTGAGGTTGTACAAGAAATGTAAGAAGCGGTTGGTACAAACGTAGTTTGAGAATGTAGGACTTGCTTGGACCTGAACTTTGTTGTTTACCTTTCCTTTGTTTGCCTACTCTGACACGGAAATGGGCTGGGACTGTTTTGTTCCGAGGGATTTATACGTGGTATTTGCCTGTGACTGCTTTTGTTTAGAATGTACATGTACGTAGGAATAAAATGGATATGAATACCCCCAGTAATAAAGTAGAAAAGTCCAAATTTATTGCTAACACATACTCAGTAAACAATTCAAGAATATGTTTTATATGGATATCCTCACTGTAAAATTTGATTGTTTTGTATGGACTTGAGTTCGTGGTAGAAGGAGAAAGGAGGTTTTTGCAGTGTTTGTGGTTAGAACAATTCTATAGAACAAGTAATACACTGAAAGGTATATTTGTGGTGTCAGGATTTCACGGTGGAGAGGTTACCACCAAAAAAAAACACCACGAACATTTCAAGATTTACAGAAATGTGCGAAATTCTACCTACGGTGTTTTTCAATTGGCTTTTGATAGTGCAATGGGAACATACTGTATATTGCACAAAATATGTAATTTCTGAGCTTTTGTTTTCCGGTCTGGGAAGGCGTACATTTTCATTTGAAAATGCCCAGGGCAACGTATGGGGAAAATTGACCAGACCTTTTGCTATGGCCTGGGGATTTCATGTGCGTCACGAATCGGAGACCTTTATCTTTGGGGAAATGCGCAATGTGCAGTGACGAGTAGCCTGATTGGAATTAAAAGGTGCTTGATTGTGATGGGGTCAGTAGAAACTGCTGTAGAGACAGTCTGCGCAGTCGTGTTTTGCCTCGTAAATCGTGGGGCAGACAGTATGCAAATGAGCGTGCTGTTGGGGCAAGATCTGTGCCAAATGTGACACAACACTGCGGCATGTCCTGATTGATTTAACTAGTCGTTAAAAATGGTCCTCGGGGGCAATGTTGAAACTATTGTCTGCAAAACATATTTTCCTTCTCAAAGAAGGTTATGTTTTCGGTAGTGGTGTAACAGTGTCCTTGGTTTAGCAGCATAACTCATGATACTATGGATGGATTGTTATGAATTTTGGTTTGTGGTTAGGTCATGTCATATCATATCAAAGAAATGATTAGATTTTGAGCCCTCTGGTGGCTTTCCTAGGTACTGCAGCAGAAATACTGTTTTGTCCATCTCATGTTCTGGACAAGCTATGGTCACAATTTTATGGTGACATCAATTTTTACTGCAACTAAAACAGTTAAATTTTTCCCAAATATATGTAGATATTTTACCAAGATTGTTGCAAGGAAGCTTTTGAGTGTAGTTTGAATTCTGGAAGTTTTTCCTTTTGCCAAAAAGGTATTCCATGATCCAGTGAGTCTTCATTCTTGTGGGGGGGGACACAAGGTTACACAAAGCTTCTGTTATGATTCATACATGCAAACTTCCAGTTATCGACTTCCGCATGGATATAAACATGTTTGTGTGCACTTAAACAGAACGTATCCTATAAGGTCATATTTGCGTATATAAGGATGTTATTCCATCTACAGTTTCCAAATCTTTTGTCGGAAAAGATATCATAATATGCAATAGTCAAAATTCCAATGCAACGTTGACCAAACATCTAACGGAAACCTTGGTGAATTCTATTGTAACTACAACTTAGTACAAGACAGTGACTCTTGTACATGCCTGATAACACATTGCAACTAAGGTACCATGCTGGTCAAGGGTTAGAAGGTGTCTACTTATTGTTGACAGTTGACTTTGCCACTGATAATTGATAAATACAAACAATTCACCAGCCAGGCTGATCACCCAGAGTCCTGCATATAAGCATTACGCTCTAGGACAGTGCTCATGAAAGATGGCTTCCATCAAATCTTTTTTCTGTGTGGGATAAAGATATCTTTCCACAAATCATTACAGAATGGGACCGTTGGTATGTAGATTATTTCCACTGTGAACTTGATATTTCACATCTATCTTGGATCATTCTCTAACACATTTTTGTTACGTTCATTGCACTACTAAGGTCATGAAAGTTTCTAATGATCAAAAAGTCTTGTGACATTGACATTGAAATGCTTAGAATAGCTAAGATTGTACCTTCAGTTCTTTGGATTCCATTGACAACATATAAATGTTAGTATGAAGGATTATATAGGACTATATAATGTCCTTGGTATGAACGGGCAAGTATGATATTTAGGTCTCCTTCATTTTAACTAAACAGAATTACTGTGAATTCGTTAATGTTCACGGGGATTCAATTTCGCAGTTGGACTTGGAGGGTTTTTTGGTGTTTTAAAGTTTGTGTTGTGTTTGATACAATTTTGTCAAAGCATAGGAAGTCTTGGCAGAAATAGCATAAATAAAACGACCACGACCATTTCATTCTTTACAGTACTCAGACTAGCTGCTTTGCATCCACACTTGCCAGTTTAGACTTTGGGGATTCGAAACAAGAACCTTTCAGAGACTCAGAGTTGCTTTAACGAGCAGACCTGGAAATTTAATGTTTCCCCATTGCATAATCGATTTATCATTTGGCCTTACTGTTAGCGCCCGTCCCTTGCGGTTAAGCTATGACATCACAGCGAATCTATATCACACCCAGAAGACCAATAACAATTTTCACTGCCATTTTGTAGCCAGGCAACCACTTCAAAGTTCAATGATCCCCTGATATGGTTGGAGTGTTGTCCTTGAAACTGAATGACAAAGCTTGTTATAATCAGTATCATCCTATCAACTTTGTCTCTGTTTTTTTATAGCAGCACACTCTTCATAAAAAAAGTGGTACAGGTAGTTATGTTACTTGAATGTTAGATGCACATCTATTTTACCTACATGCATCCTGTACAGTAGAATTAAAATTCCGAGCCTACCCTACCTGAGGTAAAGGGGGAGTTTTTAGATACATTGTCATGATAACATCCCGTTTGCTCTAGATCACTGAGCGACCGAAAATTTGTCAGATCGCTCAACAAATTTTAAACGTTTTGTTTCCTTTGTTGTGCTCTAAATCATACTTTTATACCGTGCATCATATTCCGATTATGAAATCGAGGATCACACAAATCCAGTTTTAATGCTTCGCTGAGCGATCGCCGTGTAGAAAAGAGGCCTTAAGCAATTCGTGGAAACGACTTGAGCCGTGTTATGGATGTCCAGACGTGATAGTGTGAGATGGTAAGGAAACGTGGTGATTATGGGATTGGAGGCTCTGATAGGGAATGATGATGAATATTGATGGCAGTGATTTTGGTGAGGGCGCCAGACTGTATACTGAAAATGCATGGTTTAAATTTCGCGATGGAGTGTTCGCGGCAGTTTTAAGCTCATGTTTGAGACAATAGTAGACAAGGGGTAGGATGGCCAAAAATTTCGCAGTGGTCCCTTTTAGCCAGCCCAACTGATCTCAAGCGTCAAACTGATGAAAGCTTGTTTGTATCTGAAGATATTAGCAGGCAAAGTTCAGCAGCTGCGCGCGAGGTCAGACGTACACCGCCGGGCATCGTGCGTGATGGAAAGTGCCTTTTTTGGGGTGTAGCTAAGTGCAGTTTGTAATTGCTATAAAAACAGATTGTATGTAGTGAAAACGTTGGCATTTTTTTCACATGATCTAGGGTAAATGTTCTCAACAAAGAATGAATAATATTGGCACATTTTCTGTAGCTTCATTACGAACGCGCCCATGTAAAACACGTATTATAATATGTAAGCCTATGGGGCAAAAAAAACTCATGAATGAGACCTGAAAGGTTTTTGCCTGTTTTAGAATTACATGGCCATGGATGATCAAACACATTTGTGGCTTGCCAGCCTTTGCACTGATGACTTTGTTGTGGTGAAGGTTAGTTGAATGTCGCTTTACTGTCATGTCAAAGTCGTAAAACTAAAGCATCCTTTTTTAAGCAAGGTTTGATGGAAAAAATCTTACGAAGGTGAAATTTAGTATCTTTGACAGTTATCGGGTAATCCCTAAAATGGTATCAGTTTTATTGTGATCCATATTTAGAAGGACTCTTTTGTGTGGAAAAGATGAGATTCGTTTTCATTATGATAAAGATGTGAAATTCCTAAGGGAATAGACACCATAATGAGTATCAAATGCACTCAGCCACCTAAATGGCCACCATAACATGGCAGCGCTGTGAATGTTATCAGAATCCTATTGTAGGAAACCCAGGGAGGTGTAATTTGATTGACACCTTATCTGTCCTTACTGCGTCCTATAAGGTGAAATGAAGGTTACTCTGTTCTATTATCACAGCCACATTGGTTGCAATGGCAAGGGAGGCCGTTGTACATAAATCAAAATGATACAATGCCAAAATACGTGTTTTAATATGCAGATGAGAAAAAAATGAAGCTATTATTTCGGTCATGGTTTTTATTTCTTACATAAAGTTTGATACCGACTTAATTGATTGACTTTGGTTTTATTAATAGTATCATAGGACACAGCGTGAAAAAGAGAAGCTACAAAATATTTGGCTAAGACTTAATTCACTAATGCTTAACCTCATAGTTCTTCACTAAAGATACATTAGAAGTCTTGAAGGTTATCTAACACTGAGGCAGACGACAGTTCTTGTCTTATCAATGTGTTGTCAATTTCCTTATACCACCTATGACCACTAGTTTTACGTGACGGTGCTTCTAAGCCATCTTAAAATTTGGAGCTATAAAAATATGTGTTCCAGGGTTTTGTTCTATATATGTCTCTTTTGTTACGGGCATCAGTAAAATACTGTAAAATCATGAAATGTTCACAGTGGTTTTGTTTTTGCAGTGACCTCTCCATTGTAAATTAATAGCACAAAGAATACGCGTTTCCAATTGTGTTCCTACTGTACTACCAAATTCTTTAAACCGCAAACTTAAAACGTTTTAAAAAACTCATTTTCCTTTCTACTGCAAAATTAAGTCCCCACAAAAATAATTAAATTTGTGTATTGTTCATGTATTTGTATTTTACAATTAACTACGGCTTCATAAAGTGTCAAGCAAGTTCAGATTTCACAAGCAGGTTTTACAGTATTCTAGGCACTGCGCACTGAGTGCACTGTACGCAATTTGAATTCACCTTGAGTTATTTTTACTCGTAACAACCTATTGGTAGACGTGCAGAAAATCTATTAATTTACCAGGAAAGCGTCGCTTAAAATAGCAAGCGAACTACTGAATCAGTTGTGTCATGCGGAAAGATGGTTACGAATGGTGGATGACTAACTTTGATAAAAATACCATATCTAGAAATAGAAAGTTTGAATTTTGTATTGTCCTTGCATGACCCTGATTTAAAGTAGCCTGGATACCAGACCCCCAATCTCTAAGATATATATCCACTCAATATATATTTTAGAGATTGGGGGTCTGGTATCCAGGCTAGACTTAAAGCCGACAGAATTTTTCAAATATTCTCTTCGGACAAGAAGTTGAATGAAAGGTTTTATTTAACAGAATGCTCCCTTTTTCCAGTACTGAAATGTGACAACACATTTTCGTAATCGTAAGAACAAAACGTTTCTTACCCTAAAGTCTTGCTGTCAAGTCTAACAACCGTAGAGATGCTTATTGTGATTATTCCTGAAGGAAATCTCGTGAATATTTCATAGCGTCTTGTAAGACAGGGAATAAGGTTTGGCAGAAACATGTCAGGCTATCCCCTCAGGATCTTCTTCATATCCTACTTAAGATGGGTATCTCAAGATGACTGTAAAAGGACAAGCTTTCCCCTTAAGTGATGTGTCAATCGCTGATATTCCATTATTGATTTTGAAAGAGGTGAAAGTATTGGACACAATCTTTGCACCATCTTGGCAAATCCGTTTCTCTTAATTTCAACGCATAAAAAACATGCAACCTGAAATTTGTTGGGCAGGAAAAAATATTTAGATATTATATTGATTTTTCTTGTATGAATTTTTTTATTTTGGATGTTAATGATATGCTGTGAATCACTTGTGACTCAGCAAGGTGATGCTGATATCACACATCATTTGTGACAAAGGATTGCTATAGTCACGATGCCCCTTTCTGCGCTGCTATGCTATACAGGTATATATTTAGATATTTATCTGTGGAATGTGGATTCGTGGTTGTCTATATACATTAATTTAGTTCTATTTCTGAATTGGCAAAGCATGTATTCTCATAATAGCTGGTTTAGAAAAATGCCCTGCTGAAAGACATTCTTCCCAATTTGCTTGTGAATCACAGAAATTTAGCACCACCTTTTTGCAGTAAAATCTTGGGTACCAAATTACCAACTGAAAGTTCTGGCAAAAATAATCTTTCTGAAGGTAAAAGCCTGTAAAACAGTGTGGTTAGCACTGAGAGCGTCCTACCCTGTATAAAGAATAAAGAAATAAATAAATATATAAATACATGAATAAATAAAAGCCTTGGCGCACCAAGATATTTTAGGGTTACCTACATTGTACATTGTATGTTTGTACCATTGTACACTAGTATACAGTGTACTGTATATTCGTGAAATTTAAGTGTCAGAAAATATGATAAAACCTCTGTTGTACATGTACTACTTGTTTGAAAATTTCAAATTAGCTATAGAATTTCACATTGAAGCTCTGAAGAGAGGCAATACAGTATTTACGATTTGTGGACATCCTACGCCGACATTCTTATGTTGTGCAGCCAGATTTTTTCCAAACCTATTCCCAAAAATATTTTTTTTATCCCTCAAGCTGTCAGTTCTTTTTGCCAATTACCAACTGAAGATTGCGGCAGAACTATTTTTCTGAAAGTAAAAGCTGTTGGTTCTTTTGTCACTACAGTTGGAACGGGAAGAAGGGACCAGTTTCTCAGCCATCATGCAGGTTGGTTAGGGTTCTAATTAAACCATCGCTGTTGTGACGTTGCTTCCCCATAATGTGCTGTATTTTATTTACTGTTGTCTTGTTGTTTTGCAGACCTGTGCTTGTACTTGTGCTGTGGGTTTGCATGCCTCTTTTTATGAGGCGTAGCGGCCCTCTTAAATTGACCGTTGAATATTGGCAGGATCCCCCCATGCAGACCCTCTGTACTTCCATCGCCATGTTGATTATTTAGCTGTTGGTTGTATATTTGTAAGCTTAAAGCATGGCGAATGCCAAAGATTATCTTTTCTTTTACCTTTAGCCATCATAAATGCTATCTTGCCCCACCCTTATTTTTTTATAACTTATATAAGCTTGGCCTTCCCTTGAAACACAGCATTTTCCTACCAGCTTTTTGCCCCTTTTACCTTTGTAAATGACGTATGTTAGAAATTTACACAAAATGCTATGTAGTCACTATACACTAGAAACATAGCTATGCAGTCAGCTTTTTGCAAAAATGGACTGCATTGCAAAATTTGCATGGTGATTGCACATTGAAAAGGCATACTAGTCATTCTTGGTTGATTATGTTAGTAAGAACATTTCATACGGTTTGATAGAGGGTGTCAAACTGTGAAGAAAGTATCCAATTATCAAGCTATTTTTGTCCCAATAAGATAGGGTTTACAGTAGTAGTGGGTGGCAAGGGCATTAGAAATTGCGTGGGCTATCCAATCTGTATTCCGAACAGCACATACTGGTACGCTGTACCGTACTCTGAAAAATGGCCTCTTACATAAGCAGCACAATTGCAAGGGCTGGGGTATCATTATTCTATGAGGTCTCGACAATTTGTCTATAAAAAGAAAGAGGATGATTGACATTTTTCTGATAGTACAGGTCAGAAGGTTTGGAGATATTGATAGCTTTGAGTATATGTTTTATGGTTGTCATTTTGTCTGCTTCTGGGTTTTTGGGTCTACGTAGATTTAAAGATTGGTTGCATGTCATTCTGTAAATACATTTATTTTTTATTTTTTCCAGGGAGGGAGGGAAACGATGCTTTCAAAGTGTTAGAATTTCATGGTTGAAGCAATTCTGTAGTGTAATAGAATAACAGAAATATTCGAGGTGTAATAATTTTGTGACAAGAATTTGCTAGGAAAACCGCGACAATTAAACCACCGTGAACATTTCAAGATTTACTGTACTAAAAAGAAGAAATCAATAGAATAGATCAAGAATGAATCAAGAAATTTTTATTAAATTTTGGTGTTAACATGAAGAATTTAACTGTATTTTTTTCGTTTATCTTCATAATGTAATTGATATTAGTGTTTATTTGGGACATTAGCACAGAAATTATATGATTTGTTGCCACTTGGGATGAATTATTGAATATGGATATGATTTTTATCTCTAGGCTTGGACGAAATGATATCATGTGGTCAAGCATGTCCAATTAGTGGCAGAAGGATATCCATAATTTCACGTTCGAAAAATCAATAATTGTACGCTGAATTTCAAAGACAAGTGCTTCGTAAAAATTCTGGACACATCTGGTCCTTATGTATGTAGATGGCTTTTTGTAAGACATCTCCAACTGCCAAGCAAACGCTTGTCTAGTGTATTTTTATTTCTGCCTTTATTAGCGCTGTCCCCAAGACCCGTCCCTCCATCCTGGGATGGAAATTTGCTTGTTGGCATGGACACAAATTTCACCCCGTCCATCAAAAAATCTTAGCTTCATGACATGAAATTGATGAAAATGTATTTTCGTAAGTTTAGAATGGCAAGAAAATTAACAATGTGGGCTCCCAAACAAAGGAAGGAACTTTGGCGCTTACACATGTTCACAAATTCACTTTAGATTTATCAATTTCTGACAATAATTGATAGACTGGCTGCAATACAGGCTTTAACCTTCTCCCTGCTGCCTAACACAGCTGTTCCTTTTTCTTGCATATCTGAATCAAGCTAAATTGGCTTTGATTCGCATTGAGTATGAATCCAGTTTTCCAGTTATAGTGGACTTTGACATGGTAAAATAGAATCTGCTAAACAGACGTGACAGCCTTTGTTCAGACAGCTATATTTTGATAAACCTTACCAGACAGGTTGACATGATAGAACAGTATTCAAAGCCAGGAGAAAAGATGGATTGTATAATTAGTTATGAGTAACAACCGGGATAACGTCACTATGGGACAGTGTGTCAGGTTGTCCCAATTTGTCTAAATCTTCCCATCCTATTGGATCATCTGTCGTCTGCTAGTGGCTGGATTGATGTGTCTTCAGCAGCAAGTTTTGATGGACCAGTGGAAGCTTCATGGTACAAAAGCTTCCTAAGTGTCCATAAATCATAGGATTTTGTGTTAATAAGGACACTAGAGCCTCGGCCATATTCGTCATGTGAGGATATTTATAAGCTGGTTGACAAGCCGCCCCCATCTCCTTTACCTGTGATTTGCTGTTAGGTCATTAATTTTGTTGCTCATAGAATTATTTCATTTTGTATGCTTGATGAGGATCTTTAGTATCATTTACCAAGATACTGTTATTAAGAGATGTCGTCTTAAAAGAAGCCATAAAATAATAACTCTGCAGTGGTGTATTTTTTCAAAGAACACATTGTGTATGGCTTTTAAACATTTTTAAATTTTGGTCCTGGAAGAGAATGGTGAACTTAAAAAGAGATTGGTATCAAAACGTATTATAGGTATATTATATCTTAAAATCATCATCATCATATCTCAAAATGTGACCAAGCTTTCAAATGACATTTCTAAAATCAGGAGTTTTTGGAGGAGACACGGATACAATTATTCTGATAAACCCTTCAATTCTGACACCGTCTTTGTTTACACCAACAGCGGCACCCGTGACAACAGTTGCTAAGAAACGCCACCGCAGCATCTTCGGATCCCTCCTGTGTTGTTTCCGCGCCAACAGTAGCCACACCCCCGCCACTCCGGGACAACCTGAGGAAAATGGCAGCGCGAAGGTGAGCTAAAATGCTTTTTGTTTCAACATTTCCCCGCCTGGGTCTTTTCTTCGCAGTAGGAAGGTGTTACACTTGTGCGTTTAAGTCTGTATGAGTTCTGTATTGACGTCTTTTTGGCTAAGGTTAAGTTTGCGTCGTGAAGAAATTGTTTTTTACTTCGACCCTGGCTGCTAACTTTACCAAAACCGGACTTGATATGCCCACAAGTGCAACAGCCACCTTAGTCAGTGGTTAGTCACCCACCCTCTAGACCAAGAGGTTGTGAGTTTGAGTCCCAGATGTCAGTCACCCGACATGTACGCTACCGAAAGGGTTGCAGTCCTTGGATGGGGCGTTAAGCTGTGGTCCACTGTTCATTGCACTTGTTGAAAAAAGCTGGGGGAATTTTTTTCGGTACAATGAACCTGTAAATACTGTACATAGCATCTGTCTATTCTGTCACTATTACTCAACTGTTCATCGAGTTCATTGAGCTAAACAGAGTCAATATCACTTTCACTTTCTTTTCACGTTTCCTTTCACTTTCTCTGCTTGAAACCACTCTCGCTCCATTTAAAACCAGACCGTTAATTGCATGTCTTGTTAAACAAAGTCAAAGATTACACTTACATGTACAGCAGTGTTTAGGCATATAGAACACTGCGTGCAGCCACTGGAAAAAGTTTTCCCGTATTTTCCTTAAAAGGAGTACACCTTGCCAATATGATTATCTGCAAAATGTCAGACTTAACAGTGTGCACTTATTTTAAAGATGCAGTAGAATATATTGTATCTTACAGTATCAATGGGAAAAATCTTTAAAGAAGTCTGTAGAAATCTTAGCCTTAGAAACAAGTGAAAAGAGATACGAGTTGGGGAGCATCTCTCTTGCCCATTTTTTCCTAGACAATGAAGTAAATTTGAGTGCAAAGAACTTTGTACTTCAAAGATTATTCCATTTAGAAATCTCAGGAGGGGTCGCTGGGAAGATTTCATGTCCCCTTTCATTTTAATGAAGTACAAGTTGTCATCTATCACACCACCTGTCCTTTCCTTCTACCCTGACCATCCCTCTTGGTCCTGTTGAATGGAATAGTCCTATGACATCATATATGGCTTACACTTGTGACTGCTAAAAGGTGTCTGCTAACTCAAAACCATGCAAACTTTTTCCTTTTTTCTGCCACAAGGAAAACACCAATTTCCAGTTCAACGAGGTACTGTAATATCAGCAAATCAACAAAATGCACATTTTGTCCTCAGTAACCCACACATTTTTTCAGCCCAAAGAATACTAATTTTTTTGCATCCCATTTTTCATGGCTTTTTCATTCAAGTTATAGGTTGGTTTATCTTGAAAACAGTAAGCCTTATTATTATTCGTTTGAAATGTTTGCATTCATTTCACAAAACTTTCCCGTCATTGTAAGGAATGAGGGTAGTACAAAACTGTGAATGATTCCAGTGAATTTGCAAAGCTTTTTGTCGATGTAAAAAAGTTAAAATGACTAAAAGACCCTTCTTTTCTGCGACAATTGGTGTAAAAATCATGTAATTTTTCCGCGCCAAACATTTCTTTACAACTTGTGTTTTTCCCAGGTCCCACAGAAGTATCTGCTGCCGCCGGTGCGCCACCAGGACATGCATAAGAAATGCATCGTCATCGACCTCGATGAAACCCTGGTGCACAGCTCCTTCAAGGTAACACTTGAAGATTTTGACTGTCATAAGAAGAGTCTGTTACAAGTGACAAGTAATATACTTTCCCCATAGTTAAGCCTCTGTCACGTAGCAGGAAAATCGATCGTTTGATGAGTCTGTGAGCTCTAAATGACATTTGCGGCAGTAATACGCCCGGTGTTCTCTCGATTGTTGCTTGAATTCTAGAGATTGGTCGTCGTCAAAAGGACATTGGCCGTGTTCCGACCGAAAATGTCTTTTTTGAGCCCACATCATCATCATAACATGAGCCCACAGAGAAGCTATATTCCTGGCATTAAGTTGGGAAAAATAATTTTGTAAGCTATTTAACCATATAAAATGTTCAGTGTGTCTAATAGAAGCAGGCATGGATATTTACTGCTTCAGAATTCATTTATTCAAAGTCTCGCGTACATTTTTTTCAAAGTTACCAATAGAACTGACAGACAGTTTGCAGTTTCTGGAGAAAGCTTCTTGAAAGAACTGTCACACTGACAAACATCTTACACAGGAGAAAAAAAAATGGGCAATTTCTCTTCCGCTAGTAGAAAACAATGATAAAAGCGACATGTAACAGTATGACTTCCTAGACCATCCTCTTGAAAACAGACCATATGCCCTAACAACAAGGTTTCATCTCACTTCAAAGAATACATCTAATTGGCAGAGCACGAATGAAAACAAGATTGGGACTAATTAGGTTATTTTTCTGTAGAGTGCATCAGACTGGAAGGCCATATTAGGACATGAACATGTAGCATTTGGCAGCTGCTGTCTTTTATGCAAGCAACCATACAATATTCTCTTGATTGTAATGATCTTAAGGGCCAATCATTTATGTAACCAAAATCAAGACGAATCAGAATATATATGAAGCAATGAAAAACACTTCTATAAATAAAATATGATTGCAAGTAAAGGTACAATCTAGAAACTACTGTAAATGAATTTATTTTCGTTGGGATGTAATTTTGCGGTAGAAGGTGAAAGGAGGTTTTTGCTATGTTCGAAATTCGAGGTTGAAACAATTCTGTAGTACAGTAGGAATACATTGGAAAATTTAATGCATATTCACAGTATCACAAATTTAGGGTAGAGAATTCACTGTAGAGAATGTAAAAATAAAACCATTGCGAACGTTTCAAGCTTTACATAATGTTGCCACTAGTTGCTGTGGTTGCTATGAAGTATAATATACACTTTTTATACCCTTGTGCTACATGTAAATGTTATGCTGGCCTTACCTCGTTGTATGATATAGATTCATTGTTTTGTATTTGTATGTATGCAGGTATTTATATACAAATATTACAATATACTGATATCATATACCTGTCCATTTACCCAAGTTTTCTCTCTTGTATATTTTCAGCCTGTCACCAATGCAGATTTTATAGTTCCTGTTGAAATTGATGGAACAGTACATCAGGTAAAACATTACATTTCTGCATTTTTCCTTCGTTTTTCAGCTACTAGTGTTTAATGTATACAATACCACATATTTCTGTTTAATGTGTAGATTTTTTATGGATGTGCATATATTCTGTTATTGGATGATTGAAAACTGACCACCCAAACTGTGTGTTCCCTGATGTTGGTGTAATACCACAGGGATTTGTGATCAGGAAAGCCCCATGATCGCTGGATTTGGTTACCATATTTGTGGTAACTGTAGATAAGGTATCTGATAAGACATCTTCAGGGATTCACATGTTTTAAAGGAGGAAACAGCAATGCTGTGAACAACATTGCTGAAATGACCGACCCCTATAGTATACTAGTAGTAATCAACAAGAAAAAGGAGGAATAATCAACAAGTAAAGAATGGTGAATACTTGATTGGAAGTGTCATGGAATCGGTTTACAGTAGTCCAGGACATTTTGATGCATAGATGTACATTTACCGCATCTTGATGCCCTGTGCAATGCAATTATTATCCTGAAATTTGATTCTTAACTCTTATATTCAGTGCACATATATGAGATCCATGAATATTGTTATGTTGTGTTCAGGTTTATGTACTGAAGAGGCCGTATGTGGATGAGTTCCTCCAGAAGATGGGGGAGATGTTTGAGTGTGTGCTGTTTACAGCCAGTCTGGCAAAGGTAAGCGTTCAAAACTCACCAAAACATTCAAATCTGTAAGCTGGTTATGTCTTCAGATTACAGTGTCAACATTTGTTACCTCCGTGAAAATGTTGTTGTGTCTGTCTATTCGTGTGTTTGTCTGTTTATGTTTTCGAATATTTGTGGTCAGTATAACTTGAGAACCTCTAGATGGATTGTGATGATATTTGGTGTGTGGGTAGATCTTTGGAAGATGAAGCTCAATGTTGATTTCGGGCCTCCTGGTGGCTATCCTTGGCACTGCAGCGGAACTTCTAGTTTTTGTATCTTTTGTCCCGGACATGCTACAGTCTTTATTTTATTGTGGTAGATAGCTTGTGTTCCTTCTTAATAAAGAAATGAATAGATTCATGTTCTTTTATATTAAGCAGTATTAAGGGTCAAGTATAACTTATAAGAATCTATACAAATGTTGTTTGTATGTATTTTGTATTTGATGTTAATGCCGCTTGTTCATGTCTTCCTCCAGTATGCAGACCCTGTAGCAGACCTACTGGACAAGTGGGGTGTGTTCAGGGCAAGGCTGTTCAGGGACTCCTGTGTGTTCCACAGGGGAAACTATGTAAAGGTCTGTACAGATCTGTTACTTCTTTTTTTAAAGATTTACTTTTCTCAGATACAAGGCCTGGTGATTACTCTTAGGCTACTACTTACTTAATTATCACCACATAACAGGACCTGAAGACCACTTCAGGTTTACGGGTTACATGTGCATGAGTAGGACTGGAACAGCATTTCTTTTTTTATGGGCCATCCTGGCTAAATAAAACAGAAATAGATAAATTGTGCTGGCAGAAATCCTGATCACGATCTGTCGACACAGACTCCAATCGCTATCTCTACCGACAGAATGGATGATTCTGCCAGATTGCAATCTCTATCCTGAAACATATGAATGTATACATATCTCTCTCTACCTTGACATACAGTAAATGCATTTATGTTTGCGGTGGTTTAATGTTTGTGGATTCAAAGTGACCTCTTCACTGCAAACTCAAAACCATCGTGGAAATCCATTTTATCCTTGCTGCGAAATTAAATCACTCTGAGCTTAAATTCATTTACAGCACATATGTGTTTGTTCCTCACAATCATATAGAGGGATGAGTTTTCCTCAGGTACACAGAAAAAAAGAAAGAAAACTGGTTGTAATTGTTGTGTTTTTTTGCCTTCTTGTTTCCAGGACCTCAGTCGGTTAGGCAGGGACTTGTGCAAGGTTATAATTGTAGATAACTCTCCTGCTTCGTACATATTTCACCCTGACAATGCGGTAAGTCTAGTCACTTTTCTGCTTATATCTGCTATGTTTATCTTTAATTGTTCTCATGTATGTGTGTGACGTTTAGCATGTAGAGATTTTAGGACACATTTTACCCTGAAAATGTAGTCTAGTCTAGTCTAGTCGGATCTATTTACCTTTTTTTTCTTTTAACCATGTTTAGTTTTGACATGTTTAAGTATGTGATTCTTTTGTATTCAGTTCAAGTATTGTATGCATGTATTGGGTAAAATATAAAAAAAGATCATACTGTCTGTGTATTGTCTTGTTGCAATTTTTGATAAAGAATATCTAAAAGAAAATTTGATTAGACAGCCATTCCTCAATTCAATTTACTGTAGTCTGCCAGAAAGATCATCCAAGCACTGACAAAGATATCTTTATCAGACACATATGTTGAAACTGAATATGAGACAATATTTAGCAAACAAGACCGCTGTCAGAGGGCAGTAAGCTCTGCCTAGACAGCATTGTTGGCATGTTTTGTGCTAGTTCCCAGTCCTGCAGTTCTGTAGTTACTAGCTAGATGGCTCTTCAGTACCATGGCCTGTTGAAATGGTTACATGTGTTATCCAGTTGCTGAGTCATTTCCTTGGTTCTGTGACATTTTGAAGGAAACATTTTATTGTCCAGTTTAGCTTTAGTTTTTAATCCAAGATCTAGCAAATTAGATTGTGGTTAACCTCATAACTTGTGGCGCTGAATGGCCAAGTGACTAGGCTAGCGGACACAAGATCAAAAGGTAATGGGTTTGATTCCAGGCATTCCTGGCTAGCCATTGTATCCTTGGGAGCTTGACACTTTACACAAAATTTTTCACTCCTCCCAGGTGTAAAAATGGGTACCTGACTTCGGATTTAGAAATAAATGATGGTGAACAGAGAGGGATACCGTGCCCTAGACACAGTAGATAACAACCCACTGCCCCTACAGCCTCAAAAAGGCTATAGCAGTACCTTGTACAATAACCAACCTTCCTCTCTGTGTTTTTCCCTCTCCAGGTGCCCGTGGCATCCTGGTTTGATGACATGTCAGACACTGAGCTCCTGGACCTCATCCCCTTCCTGGAAGGGTTGGCCAAAGTGGACGACGTCTACTCCGTATTAAGGCCCCAGAACCACCACGTCTCTTAGATAGCACCGGAACCAGGGCTGGGGTGGGGAGGGGGGTTTGTAGATAGCAACCTTTCTTATACAATACAAGATACTGCATGGTGTACTCTCCAGGATTGGGTATGGTGTATTATACAGTATACAGGGTGGTATCTTCGGCAAGATACCCTCGGCTCTGGAAGCCAAGGGTATGGCGCGACGAGATTGTAATATCAAATTATATGGGGGTTAGGAAACCATAGGGGTGAAAATTCAAGCATTTTTCCATGTGTAAGTTTAGTAAATGATTGATTTATTGTTGAAACTGCACATATAGTTTGATATACTGTGGGTAATATGTCAAGTGGGAGGACCCTGAGACAAAAACAAAACATGTCTAGACATGTATTAAGCATGGTCTAGACGAGAACTGTTTTACAAGTTAGGGGCCATCACCTTTGACCTATTGCCCACAATGCATCTCCTGCACATGCGCAGTTTGAACTGTGAATCAGCTTGTTGTAAGTTTTCAGAATTATCGTTACGGTTTTTATTTTCCAATTTTCCACTGCTAAAGATAGCTTGATTGGGAGAGACGTTATGGAGATGGGAAGGAGAAGGTTTTGCCAGAATGCGGTCTGGTGCACATGGCGATCCAGAAACAAAAGAGACGAGTTTGGAAAGAAGTGTTCACGAGTGGCATTGAGTCTCTCAACGATCATGAAATCAGCATAATTTTCATTTTAAAAAGAGATAGGTTTTTCCTGTTTTTCCTTTTGTTTCTCACACAGCAAACCATACTTTGCACATTTTATGAATTGGTGTAAGTTTACAACATCATTTTCAAGGCATGTTCCTAACACAGCAGTTGGAATTGTTAATTTCCAAGGAAAGTGGAAAAAGTGAGAATTGTGTGAGGAAAACGTGGTAATGCTATGGCATTACAGACCGGTATATGTGGGATGTGTTCTGGTTTTCCTTCATCCAAAGGAAGCATGCTAGTGACACCTCTTCGATTTGAATCCGCATCATTTTTGCACAATTTTCCTCCGCACTTTTCAAACTCAACTAAACCTAGATTTTAAACTTTTTAAGATACTTTTTTTTTTACACAAACAGAGAAGGCAAAATGAAGGAAACTGCCACAACAAGAAGACTAACTAAAGAAGTACTGTATAGAAATATTCTGCCTATGCAACACTTACCAACACCTCACTGTGGAAGACAGCATTGTAACATATATACACACACAGTACTGTGTTATAGTGATTTAAAGGGGAATTTGCTAAGTTTTCCAGAGAGTACACCATGTAAGGGGAGGAGGGGCGGACATGGTTAACTCAGATGAACTTAGATTACCAGATATTTTAAACTCCTTGTGCCTGGATATTTTGAAGGCCCACTCTGAGGAAAATCAGGCACAGAGTTTTGCTGTAATGGTCACCTTACAACAGTGCAATAAGCTTGTTCATGGTTTGGACTGCACATGCACAAGGTCAAAGGTGAAGGCCCCTAACTTGTAAACAGCTTTGTCTAGACCATGCTTGACACATGTCCAGACGTGTTTTGTTAATGTCTCAGGGACCTTCACCTTTGACATATTACCCACGATGCATCACACTGCTCATGAGCAGTTCAAACCGTTAAATGGCTTATTTGAAAAATGGAACTAGACAATGGAGTTAATGTATCTGGTTGTTTATGTCAATCTGTTTAGTACCATCGGGGTAGGAAACCTTGTAATTAGTAGAAATGTAATCACTATTTTTGCTACAACAAAGGGAAAGACTTTGCTAATTTTTGACAGACGTGTGGAGAGAGAAAACAAAGCTTTTGCACCATGTGTAGGTACATGTACGTAGTACACAGACAAGAAATCTTATGTGCAAGCTGGCCAAATGAAACCCTTTTCAACAGGGGCAATGTGTGGGCAGATCTTTAAGTTGTACCCGAAAGCAGCGTCCTGTACATTAAAAACCAGTGTATGACTTGAAAAACATGCATGCATTCAGCAGTTACACTGTATGCAACATTTTTGTACAAATATTTGTTTTTTGCTGGTTTTGACGCCATTTCACTTCATGGACATCTCTCAGTGCCATCAACGATTTGTAAAACATGTCCAAACTGAAGTGTGGTAAAATGCAGGAACAACAAGCTTATTCCATTCTTTTCATTGTTTTGTTGGTACACTTATGTGTTGAATCTTTAGCATTCAGTTTTATGCAACATACAACACAAGTCGATACTACCAAAATGAAGTACATGTGAAAGTACGGAAAAGAAAGGTTTGCGAAATGGCATTCAGCATAGAGTTGTTGATCGGTTCACTTCTTGCCCCTGTAGAAATTGTGGTATACTATAAAACCAAGTAGACATCACTTAATAGGAACTCCAACGAAGTTGACCACAGTTCACCACTGTTGACCAGGTCTTATGGCAATACATGTGTACAGAAATGTTTTATACATGTCAGTAGTAAAGAAACCCTTGCCAAATTATGTACAGAACTTTTAAAGACCAGCACCGATACTTGGGACCCCAGAAGCTACATACCGCAGTTTTCTTAACTTGAACTTGTAGTATTTCCTTCTTAAAAGGATTCAAGGTACAAGTTATGATAAGGTTTACATGTGTTTGTCAGAACTGCCACCTTTTAGAACAAAGGCAGTGATTGGCTGGATTTCCCTGTTGTAGAGCCAATCAGAATCATTCTGACAAAAAAAGAATTGTAACCTTATTGGTCAAATGTAACCTTGTATGTAGGAACTGACCAATCAGGAATAAGTAGTACATTTCTATGGTCCGGAGAAAAAATGGTTGACAGTGGTTGACAGGTAACTTTTTCTGCACGATCACACAACAAAGTAGTAAATGTAATTTAGAGAGTTTCTAAAGAAAAACAAGCAAGTCAAGGAAAAATTGGAGCATTTATGTAGGCTGTATTTTATGTATCAAGTTTCCCTGCTTTTGTGTTTAAAGATCTTGTATGAATATGTAATCAAATCTGTACTAGTAGTAGTGTGAAAATGGTGGTGGATCAAATTTGTACCCAACAACTGCAACAGACTTGTTCGAATAAGAAATTTTTCTACTAGGTTTTAAACAAGGTAGTTCTATTACTTCAAAAGGTTCAGAATTTAGAAGAAAAAAATGTCTCGAAGAACAATTGTGTATAGCAACAGCTTCAAGTAGTGTGTTATGTCTGCTAACCACAGTTTTTGTCCTGTAACTTTTTAAGACTGAAACTCTTAAATGCCAATTAAGTCAAAGTTGAGAGGTATTAATTAAGGATCTGTCTTTGAGTGTAACCTCATTATATATATATTCATTTCATCAACTTCTAAAGCTATGGAAAGTTACCACCTTGAAAAAGTGAAGTTTTGTTCCTGTATTGTCACATATTGCCAATTGTGGAATTTGGAAAAGAGTATGGCAGTATGGAAGAGAGTCGTGGGTATTGTGTGTACGCAAGCACATGCTGCTTTATGTAAATTTCACCTTCACATAACCTTGACGAACAAAGGTCAAATTGACAACTGGTTTAAAGTTAAGATGGTGCAGATAATTTTGATGTCTTCCGAACTGTATATCACTTTTACTTTCATTATTAAGCTTTAGTGAGAGAAGCTTCTGTTCGAGAAACAGTATGTAGGTGGAAGGTGTATTTATTCACACTATAAACGAAATGAATTGGATGTTTCCATGGAAATTTGTTTTCATGTTTATGTTCACAAGTCAGGAAGAAGAGTTCCAAATTTGTAACAACCTTTGAAAAACACCTTTGCTGATAGTCGAAATTGTGTACCACTTTGTAAAGGAGGTAGAAGGATTGACCAAGTTTCACTAGATTTTTGGCAACACTCATGAGGCGAGCCTATTAGAGTCTTAGCGGAATGTGTATTGTAGAGTGGCTGCCCCCATGTCATGATAAATCCAAAATGGCTGCCTCTGAAGGATATGTGGCTGCCCCTTGTGACATTTCCACTCGTTTGAACAAAGAAAAAAGATATTTGTCACCGCTGAGTTGATACGAAAGTTGTGTAGGGAGAAGAGAGATGATAAAGGAATGGGATACTTGCGTCGGCAACTTTGTTTTTACATTTCCTCTATATACTGATTCACTTTTGTAAATATTGTACTGTTTGCCTTTCTGATGGACAGGAGTTACCTCTGTTAAAAAGATGAGCGTCGTAGCTAGGCTCAAGAGATTGTTCAAGACGTGACAACAGCTTGAAGCTGTAGAGAGTATCATTATTATAAAGGAAGCATAATTAATATCTCCTAGGTGTTCGCTCAACCGAGACCCCCCTTTATGATACTTTTGAAGTTTTATATTTCACAGCTGTAGAATATTGTACAATGTGGTGGAGGAAAAGACAAGTGGGAAAGTTTTACCTTGTAATTATGGTTTTCTGTGGTGTTAAAAAATAAGGCATCTTAGACTAATTTTGTTATAGTATGGCATGTTGGAGGAACTTTTGATTAATAATGTACACATCTGTATATACCCATATTATATAGAGCAGGTTTTTTTCTCTTTTCTTTGGTAATTTAGTTGTAGCAGGTTTCTGACAATCTATTTTAATACAAGGCAATACAGTGATGGATTGTAAAAAGTGTGGTGTTTTTTTTTAGTGTGTGGGCCTGTGTGAATGATGTGAAATCTCAGTGAATTCTCAGCATGTGCTGCTTCAGTATCTACCAGTATTTGTGTACTGACCACATACCTCTGCCAATAGATAGTTTTGGAAAGTACTTAAGTACTGTCCTGGTCACACTGCCGATCGTCATGTCGAAAACGTTTTTTATTGTTTATTCAAAAATCTTTGTCACTTCAGTGTGGCCTTCTGCAAATCATTTCTTTATCTACATACTTAACATCCTATGACATATATATTGCTACCCAGAAGAAAGTATAGCATTTCCACAAGATGCTTGAGTAGAGTCTTGTCCGTTCAACCAGCAGCATTCAAAACAGTATTTGTATCATTGTGCTTCTGAATGAAAGTAGGATCATAGTGCAGTAAAACCAATGTTTTTATATTGATTTTTATACTGACATTGGCATTAAGGTCGCAGAACACATTATCTCTAGGGGAGCTAACCACAGAGTGTTACACATGCAAAGTAGTGCAAGAGAAATCTTTCGAAAATGAAATTGAAATTTCTGTATTGAACGATAGGGGGCGTGTTTTCAACTTTGTGAAAGAAAGATAGCCTCTACCAGGCTCCGCGGGATGGCTGGAAAAATAGTAGAAATTGGCCGTAATAGAGTGAATAGTGTGCCAAGGGAGTTAGCTACGGAGAGAGGACAGTCTGCCAACCGTGGTTGGCAGACTGTCCTCTCTCCGTAGCTAAATCCCTTGGCACACTATTCACTCTATTACGGCCAATTTCTACTATTTTTCCAGCCATCCCGCGGAGCCTGGTAGAGGCTAAAAGAAAGAGGTTGATTGGGAAGATTGTGACTTTCTCCTCATATGCCCTAGCCTGGTTGCGATCCTAGTGAGTTTACCGGGGCTCCCATACTCTCGGACGACACCCAGGCTACATATGCCCCGTTCTGGTGGCGTTTTCTTCCCCTGTCGCGGGAAACACACGAAAGGCTCACACCACTAGTGCTCCTGATATGGAGAGATATATACACGCAGAAAGGGTCACAAAGGACCAGAAAAATAACACTAATCGATCCATCAACTTGGGGATTGTGTTTCTGGTCCATGACTACACAAATCCCCACAGGCGAACTGTGAACTGCGATGACAGTATGTTATATATTCTTAGTAAATGTCCTTGTGTACTGCTACCTTAGAACGTTGGTGAACCGCAACGTGTTTGCCATTGCCTCGTTCTCGTGCACATGACGTCAGGTTATTCCCCATGATGATCAGGAACAAAGGGAGCCGTGTCGCCGCTGAGCAGGTGTGCTGGACACTGTCTCCGCCTGTTTGGCAATTTGTTCCCTAGTTTTGCACATTTTAGGCTGTGAAATATACACCCAAGAATTGTTGTTAGTGTTCCGTATGCTATTCTACCAACCTGGCTTACTGAAATTGCAAACGAGAGCAGATCGCACGCAGGCGACCAACGCTTAGTCGGACGGACTGTTTTGGAAGGCGGAAGTTGACAATATGTCGACCAAACGTTCCAGCTCTTCTTTGGACGAAAAAAGTAAGTCACATTTTCAAAGACCAGTTTTCGTTTCTCGCGCGCATGTAGTTCAGTTGTGCGTGTGGCTTTGGTGCCTGGAACTGAACTAGTAGTCGGGAAACGGAATCTCAGTACAAGTTACAACATTAGAAGAGGCAGAGTGTTATGTTCAATGAATACCATGAGTAACATCGACTAGTTAATCATTTATCCTAACCTTTAAGTACAACGGCTTCCTTTTTAAGCTTAAAAGCTTACAGATGAACGATATTTAAAACACATGTCTAGGGAGGCTAGATGACAAAATTAGATAACTGTTCTACTTTGTAGGTGAAAGACGACAAAGTTGTGTGTTACATGTCAGACACAGATCCTTAGGAAATATGCAGTCCTGACAGTCTTCTCTCGTATCTCAGGCCTGGACAGTCTTATTATCGATAACTTCGTCACGCTGACAAAGGAGCTACAGGTGAAGGCCGTGATCCCGTTTCTGATCCAGGAGGGGATCCTGCTGATGGATCACAGAGAGGAGATCCTGAAGTGTACCACCAATCAGGACATGGCACAGGCGCTCCTGGCTAGAGTTATGACCCGTGGCACCTGTACCCCATCCATGTTTGCTGCCGTCCTGCGCCGGAGCGACCATGGGCATTTGGCAGACATGTTGGAGGGGAAGCCGAACGGTAAGGTGGCCAAGACGGAGGGCATGTTAGACATGACGAGCTCACAGTTGGAAGGTAAGGACGGGTAGACTTAGTCTTATAGACTGGTCACTGTTAGTATCTATTCTGACATAGATCACATGATAAAACCTTAGTCACCGATTTGGAGTTCACAGTGTTCTCAGCATTTAGTGTTACACAATCCTACAATCAGATAGTAATTTTGGTGGTGTAGGAAATTTGTGAAATTGGTTAATCTAGGAGACGTGTGCTATCCTTATTAACGATTTGATTTGATTTTATTCTATTTGACTGTAGGAAAGTACAGCCAGGACTACCTAACTAGCCGAAGGCTATTACAAAGGGTTAGCCCTGGGAACAGTATATTCAAAGTTCAATACAAACTTTCACAAAGTGCGCATGCGTCAAACACACACATAGCGGCGGACACAGAACACAAAGTAAAATTACATCGAAGAAACAAAATTAACAAAAACCATCACAAGACTGAAGCGCATATGGAAAAAAAAATGCACAAGACTAAGCTATATATAAATCGTTAACAATCTATATGTTTGGTACTAAAGGTTTGTCATCAAATAGAAAAGATCTAGATCAATGATGAATGCAACCTTTTTGTTATTTCAGAGCTGAAAAGTCGTCTGCAGAAGGTTTACAGAGAGGAGGCAGAACGACACAAAGGGGATACAAGCTTGGATGGGCTGATGGGATACGAGATGAGGCGTGCCAAAACCAGGATTCTTGTACGATTTAGCAAAAGCCTGCTTTGGGTCCTAAATGAACAACAGTGGAGACTGGGATCTTCTTTTCAGTCTCTCTTCATTAAGAAGGAGACTGGTCATGAAGTAGGCACTGCACTAGCAGCGGACTGGGTGCACGACAAGAAGGTCACCTATGACTTTCCGCAGTTGTACAAACTCCATCTAGACAATGTCCGAAAGGACGACACAATCACAGACGCCATCTTTGACCAACTTCTGCACGACTCCGACGACAAATCGTCCTTCTCTAAAGAAGCCCTGTGGAGGCACATGGAACAGACCCAGGAGGAGATTCTGTTCGTACTGGAGGGACTGAACCGCCTCAGTCCCTTCACATCCCCGGAGATTCTGCAGCTGATCGACAACAAGCTGCTGCCGAGAGCCACGGTCATTGTCACAGTGGCTGAGGCAAACGGGGCTTAAAACTCCTACACCTAGCTTCGCGCCAACATTGATGTCAATTTGGTCGTTGGCGGACTTTGGACTATTGTGGAACGATTTATGTTTTGAAACACCATACTCTGTTTTGTTTGTATGAAGTGTATAGATATTCAAATGTTGTATAATTTTGTGAAGGCTTTTTCAGTGCATGGCATACATACACATGCATACCTAAGTATGCATTAGAATGTAAAAACAAATACTTCGAAGTGTTACAGAACATGTAACATTGAAAAAGCAATTACTTTGAAGTGTTGCAGAACATGTAGCATGTAAAAAACAGTTAAATTTAAAGCGTTGCAGAATATGTAACATGCCAAAAACAAAAAATGTTAAATTTGAAGTGTTGCAGCACATGTAACATGTAAAAAAAAAAAAAACAGTTAAATTTGAAGTGTTGCAGAACATGTAATATGTAAAAAACAAAAAAATTTAATGTTAAGTGTTGCAGAACATGTGACATGTAAAAAAAAGTTAAATTTTAAGTGCTGCAGAGCATGTAACATTTAAAAAACAAAAAAGGTAAATATGAAGTAAAACAAAACAAAAATTAAGTATGACGTGTTGCAGAACATATAACATGTAAAAAAACAAAAAAATGTAAGAAACATGTAAGAAATCTGAAATACAATTAGATTTGAAGTGTGGCAGAACATGTAGCATAAAAAAAAGAAGAAAAAGTTAAATATGCAGTGTTGCATAACATGTAACATGTAAAAAAAACAAAAAGTAAAATATGAAGTGCTGCAGAACATGTAACATGTAAAAAAAGACAACATTTAAATTTGGAGTGTTGTAGAACATGTAACATGTAAAAAAACAGTTACATTTGTAGTGTTGCAGAACGATTCATGTTTTGGACGGCCTTACATTGTCTCTTTTGCTTGTGTTCATTAACATTTTTAAAACTATATGATGTTTATAAGCCTTGTTTTTACCTTCGTGGTTGTCACTCTGGTTTTAATACATAGTTTGTGTGTATAGTACTTTGGTATACAATAGAAGTCTTCCCACATAGAACATTATCCATTTATAATTTCAAAACGTTAAAACATGTTTTGGTTACTTGTACATGTTCATGAATCAAGTACATGTATAAGTAACCAAAACATGTCTTAACGTTTTGATATTATAAATGGATTTTTTTGAAGGCATGGTTTGGTGTGTGGCAACTAACGGCATGAAGATACTGCGCGTGTTTGTGCGTGATGATAAATTTTTGCTTTTTTCGATACAATATTCAAATATTGTATTATTTTCTTTGGATTTTATAAAAGTTCATGTCATACAAATACATACTGTATGTATCAACATTTACAATCTGTATGATGTTTTCGAGCATTAGTTTAACTTCCTTTTTTCCCTCAAATAATCTTAGAGTTTTGTGATTGTCACTTTGGCTTTGGTATCTTGTTTGTGTATGTGTAACGGTTATACTACAGTAGTTGTACTTTGGAATACAATAGGAAGTCTTCCCACATGTTACGATTTATCATTTTACTTTCAAAACGTTTGAAAATTTTGAGTGCTTTCTGTACCTGCACATTAAAAGCAAATGGACAGTCTTGATAAACAACGTCAATACCAGGGAAGTAATTTAATCAAACGTTTTTTTGTGTCTTCGAAATAAATCTTAACCAAAAGGTTATCAATAGACGTGGACTTCTCTTGTCTGATCTCTTGGATTGTTTTTTTGCAAACGTTTCTAAGAAGGTTTAAGCCATGCTATCGTTTAAGTCTCTCCACAAGCCTGATTCATCGGAGAATGCAATTAATCATTGTTGCCCCCCTCCCCCACATTATATTAACGGTGTCAAGTTATACATTAACCGTGAATGGTTTTAAGTGAAGTGAACATCTCCAATTCTGTCTCTCAGGGGCTGCAAGGGTGAAATGGTCCACACTGCAATTTCATAAAAACGATGAAGTGTCAGAGGAATCTTTTGCACCCCTTAGAAAAGTAAGGGCCGGGATATGTACTGGCATAGGATGTCCTCACGTACAATAAACAAGTTCCTGTGTACTGTAGCAGAGGTTGAATGTCATCCTTAAGGGCGTTCCCATGGGAACCAAACACAGAGAGAGAGAGAGAGAGAGAGAGAGAGAGAGAGAGAGAGAGAGAGGGAAAGAGAGAGAGAGAGAGAGAGACGTAGAACCGCAGAAAAAAACTCAAAATATCCCTGACCGAGTCATCTACTCGGGGATTAAATTTCCTGTTTTCTAACAACACAGATTCTCACAGGCGAACTGTGTATTTCTTCATCTGCTGCAAGGCTTTATAATGTTGAAGTGAACCGCAACGTGTTTGCCTCGTTTTCGTTCGACATGACGTCAGGTTATTCCCCATCGTCATGATCAGGAACAAAGGAAGCCGTGTCGCAGCAGATGTACCTGGACGCTGTCTCCGGCCTGTATGGCGAATTGTTCCCTAGTTTTGCACCATTTTAGGCTGTAAAATACACACCTGACCTGAAGGTTGTTGTTACGTTTGTCCTTAATCTTACGATCTGTTTTTGGTGGTAGTGCCAAGGGTGAACCAAGGTGAACAGATCGCACGCAGGTGGGCAACTCTCACACGGACGGCTTGGTTTGAAATGGAAGTTGACAATATGGCGGCCAAACGTTCCAGCTCTATTTTGGATGAAAGAAGTAGGTGTTGTGTAGTTTACTTACAATTGTCTCCTTGCCTTTACCATAGATTTTGTAAACGGGTGTAAATTTTATAAACGGGCGTCTGTCATCTTATCTCGATTGTATTTTTGTGTCCTTAATACGTTCATTGATGCATGTGTGTGGCACAGAACCATGTCAAGTACGTATTCCTGACAGTATTCTTTCGTTCTTCAGGTCTGGAAGATCTTCTGGTCAACAACTACGTCACGCTAAGAGATGAACTGCAGGCAGAGGAAGTGATTCCACATCTGATCCAGGAGAAGATTCTGTCGATAGGAGACAAAGAGAAGATCCTTGGACACACCACTTCATACGGCAAGGCACAGGCGCTTGTGGACAAACTCATCGCCTGTGGTAAATGTTCCCATTCCCAGTTTGTTGACGTCCTGCGACGGAGCGACCAGGGGCATTTGGCTGACAAGTTGGTAGGAGCGCAGAACAGTAAGGTGGCCAGAACGGAAGGGATAAATGACATGACAGAGTCACAGATTGAAGGTAGGGACATGTAGGCTTATTGCAGACTGGCTACTGCTAGTATTCTATTCTGGCACAGATCGCATCATAACACCTTAGTCTGCGAACTAGGTACCTTTTCTGTAATTCTGTGCTGTCAAGATTTAGTGTTACACAATCCTACAATCAGAAAGTTATTCTTTGCCCAGTGAAAGAAATTTTTAGGAGATGAGTGATGTCCTGATGAACACTTTGCAACTGTCTGTACCGTTCAGGCTACGTGTCGTGTGCACCATGGCAGCTTCATGACAAGGAATGGTGCTAGTAATATAAATAACCACAGCCTGCTTATTATATACATAAGTCTGGTACTCAAGGTCTGTCATAGAATGGCAAAGATCTAAGTGATACTAAATACATATTTTGTTATTTCAGAGCTGAAGAGTCGTCTGGAGAAGGTTTATAGAGAGGAAGAAGAAAGACACGGAGGAAATACAGGCTTGGAAGGGCTGATGGGATACGAGATTGGTCACGCCAAACCCAAGATTCAAGAACCGGTGGCCACAGGTCTTGTCGATCTGCAACAATGGTTGAGACGCGATTCCGTCCGACAGTCTCCTTCTGTTGTCGTTAAGGAGGAGGCTGGTCATCAGGTGGGCACTGCACTTGCAGCAGCATGGCCGTTTGAACCAAGCATCAATGCCAGCCGGGGAGCCGCCCGGATGTCATACAGACTTAATCTCAACAAAGTCCGAAAGGACGACACAATCACAGACGCCATCTTTGACCAGCTTTTACACGACCCCGACTACAGACCGTCATTCTCAAAACCAGCCCTGTGGAGGTACCTGGAACAGACCCAGGAGGAGACTATGTTTGTACTGGTGGGACTGAACCGCCTCAGTCCCTTCACATCCCCGGAGATTCTGCAGCTGATCGACAAGAAGCTGCTGCCAAGAGCCAAGGTCATCCTCACTGTGACAAAGGGAGGTTAGAATTTGTTTATTTATCTGTGCGCTCTTACACTTATGACTAACTGGACCGTGTATGGACCTTTGAGTATTACACAACGAGTCGTGGTTTGGACGACCTTTTAATACTCTATAAGTAAGTTATAGTTCGTACCTGTTTTATGCCAAAATGTGACACAGCTCATCATGCTATACAATCCTACAATCAGATTTCAGTGCTTTTCATGATATGGGAAATTTATGAAATTGGTTGTTCTAGGAGATGAGTGATGGACGTTTTTGTCTGTTCCTATAAGGGGAGGAGATCCTGAAGTGTATCACCTCACTGGACAGGGTGGAGGGGCTTCTCGATAAAGTTCACCGGAGTACCTGCACCAAACACCTGTCTGTTGAAGTCCCGCGCCGGAGCGACCGTAGGCAGGTAGCAACCGTTTTGAAGGGGAAGCCGGAGAGTAAGGTGACCATTGCGGAGGGCTTCAGAGACATGGCCGATCCACAGGTGGAAGGTAAGGACATGTAGACTTATACATTGGTTGCTGTTAGTATTCTATTCTGACGTAAATCACATGATAGAACCTTTGTTAGCTACTCCCCAAAACTGTTGCATTGAACGTTAACACCCCTAAGTTGCTCATTGGAATTATATGTTGTTGGCCTAAACTTAAAGTGTAACATAATCTTATAATCGGATAGTGATTTTGTTGGTGACGATAAATCATGCACTTGCTAAACTTTGTTAATCGAGCACGGTAACATGATGAACGCTTTTCTCTATTCTAAAGTACCATGGTGGGATTTATAACAGCAGAACTGGTGCTTGTAATATATAAGAACCACAGCGTTAGCTTGCCCATCATATACTTACGCTTGGTACTCAAGACCTATCATCAAGTACCAATATCTTAAGTAATGATAAAACACTTCATTTTTTCAGAGTTGGAAAGTCGTCTGGAGGAGGTTTACAGAGAGGAGGCAGAACGACACGAAGGAGATACAAGCTTGGAAGGGTTGATGGGGTACGAGATTGGTCGCACCGGGATTAATGTATCCACGGACGCGGGAATTGATGCGGTCTCCGTGGAACGATGGTTGAGACGCCAATCCGTCCGAAAGTCTGCATCCCTCGTGGTAAAGGAGGAGGCCGGTCGTCAAGTGGGCACTGCCTTCGCAGCGGACTGGGTGGGCGAAAACAAGGTCACCTATGACTTTCCGCAGTTGTACAAACTCCATCTCGACAATGTCCGAAAGGACGACACAATCACAGACGCCATCTTTGACCAACTTCTACACGACTCCGACTACAAATCGTCCTTCTCTAAAGAAGCCCTGTGGAGGCACATGGAACAGACCCAGGAGGAGATTCTGTTCGTACTGGAGGGACTGAACCGCCTCAGTCCCTTCACATCCCCGGAGATTCTGCAGCTGATCGACAACAAGCTGCTGCCCAGAGCCACGGTTATTGTCACAGTGGCTGATGCTAACGCGGCTTAAAAACGTGTGACTTGAGCGCCAAAACTGATGACGAATTCATGTTTTGAATGATCTTAGTTGGCCTGTATTTGTTTTCGTTGCAATTGTTTGTGTGCTCTGTTGGTTCCTAACGTAGGTCAAATTTCCACAGCCAAATAGTTATATTTAAAGTTACTGATTGTTTGGAGTGTGTCAGCTAAGAAATGTAAGTAATGTTTTTTTTTGTGTGTGATCAGGTAAGCGTACGTGAGGCATGTTTGTTGTACAGATATCTAAGCAATGTATAATTTAGTGTTGGCTTTGTAAAAGTACATGGCATACACATACATATATACATATGTATTTTTATGTATGCATTAATATTTATAGCTATATGATATTTGTAAAGACTATTTTTAAGTAACAATTGTTCCTATAGATTTTATGATCAATTGTCCATTTGTCTTTAAAAGCTAACTTTGTGCACAATACTTATAACCTTTGTGATAGCTTATTTGTGTGTATATTGTTTGGAAATACAATAGCAAGTCTTCCCACATGCTAAAATTAACCATTGTAATTGCAAAACATCTGACCCTTTGAGTAAATTCTGTACATGTATATGACAAGTACATGGAAGATCTTTCTAAGCAACATTCGAGAAGACGACACGTTTCTGTGTGTCTTTGAAATGTACCTTAACCGGGTTTTTATCAATAAACTTGTAATTTTGAAAGTCTTCGATCTCTTGATGTAGTGCTTAATTCAGAACTTCCATAACAACGTATACTATAATACTATTGTTTAAAACTCTTCACAAGCCCGAAACATCGGAGTTTTCCTGGCCCCCTCGCTTTAGCATCATTCGTATGGTGTTTACATTAAATGCATATGGTCTTAACGAAGAAAACATTCCCTATTATTTCCCTATTCAAAACAAGCTAGTGCAATAGCAATAGCCTCCGTCGCAGACTCTCTCCGGCTGTTTTGTGTTTCTTTTTTACGTTACCGTTTCCTTGTTACATTCTTTTTATTGTTGGGTGAGAGCTAAGGATGTAACGGCTCACACCGTAACAAGGAAGTGTCAGAGCATACTCTTATATTGCCGAGATATGGTAGGACCGGGAAATATAAGCATTGGATGTTATCACAACAAACACGTACACTGTGTACTAGCCTCGTTAACAGGCTCTACGAATTGGGCTGATGGTTCTAGTATAGTACACTCGGTATCTATTGCACTCGTCCGTTGTTTCCGAGTGCAATAGATACCGAGTGCACTATCAGCACGACTCGAAGAGCCTGCTACAAGGCTAACTGTACAGGTAGCAGAGGTTGAAGGTCACCCTTAATGGCATTCCCATGGGAACCGAACCCCCGGAAGTAAGTCAAAGTCATAAGAAAGATGGCGCCATTTTGGCCGCTACACCTGTCTTCATAGAAAAAAAACAGGTTCCTACAACTTTTCCAAGGTAAACGATCCGTCGAACCCTTTTTGTCACGAACCGACAAGTGACAGTGAGTCAGCACTTTCCATAGTCAACGTTTGTTTGCTAGTGTCGACTGTCTTGTCAGACATTTTGAGGTGCAGACCAGAAGATAAAATGGCGTCGGCAGAGAACAAAGGTGAGACCATCGAAAATTCTTTCAATTCTCAAAACTAATTCTTAATCAGGGCCACGCTTAGAGCAAGAGAATAACGTTTGAAATGTCCAGTATTTTTAAGAATCTTTGCAACATTGAAGCGCGTCTTTTGGGTCATTGAAATGATTTCGAATGTTCCTAACGGTGCTTGGAATTATTAGCGAGGCATGGTGACATAGTAATAACAATAGCTGACGCAGTGGGCAAGTGGACTGAGTTTGACGAATGTAGATCAACAAAATGTGTACAAATCAATAAGTCTTTCCCGATTTTTGGGACGATAACAAACAAATGAAAAGTTGTACGACACGTAGCGCATGAATATCAGTCCACGTTGACAACTTCTTTTTATTCACACAGTAGAAACTATAGAAGACTTGATAAAAAACAACTTCACCCTTCTGAGGAAGAGACTACAAGTTGAGAAACTGGTTCCACACTTCATCGAGAGGGGATTGCTGGATTTTCCCGAAGACAAGCAAGTCGTCATGAGCAAAACAACCACACCAGGAAAGGCCGAGGCTCTACTAGAGCTCCTGACTCAGAAGGGCACGTGTACCCCCGAGGTTTTTGTGGATATTTTGAGGAAAGGGGACCACCAGCACATTCCAGATCAACTAAAAAGAACGAGCACGCGAATTGAAGGTACACTTAAGTTGAAATATGCCTTGAATGATACAGTGTTGGACAAATAGCTGTATGAATTTAAAACTGTATTGTCCGTTTTGTTCCGGAACTAATACGGAAGACCTTTATTGTGGAGTTGTTGCATCTAAAGATATATTCAAATCTCTCTTTAGCCGCTAGACTCTTATTATCTGTTGTACTTGATTTGAGAAATGTGCACAACTCTTCACGATCACGTCAAACATCCTATCTAGAGCATTCCATGACAAAGTGAACTTCATCTTCCTTTGGAAAACATAGAACGTTACACATCTGGGTACATGTATTACACAATGACGAATTCAGACTTACGAACAAAACTGCCCGTATAACATATCTGTCTATCTACGCATTTAATTTTTGTTCCCTCGGCCACGTTTGGATAAAGAACATTTTTTAGAGACTTCAAATCCACTAATAACTATATACGCTTGTCACTCCAGGTCCACAAGTCTTCATCTGCCATGCTGGACCAGACAAGGGCCGGTTTGTGAGACCTCTCGTCCAACAACTTCAGGAGGGGGGGCTTCCAGAAGACAAGCTCTTCTTCGACGAGATAAGTCTTAGACCTGGAGATGACTTCGCCTCTAAGATAAGATCCACCCTTTCAAGAACCTCGTCTCTAAAGCTTGTAGTGTTTGTCCTCAGCCACCATGTGCTTAACGATAGGTACTGGCCCAAGTTAGAGTTAGAGCTTACTCTACAGGCAAACAAGCAAATCTTCCCAATATGGCTAGACCAAAACGATGATGGCTTCACAGCTTTTGGTAACAGGTTGAGGAGGTACTCCCCTACCCTAAAGGAAAAAGTTGGTAGAAAGGTTCTCGTAGATCATATAGGGAGAGAGATACCCAGTGTTGCAGAGGAAATTGTGACAAAGTTGGAAATTGCATGAAGAGAAGTTGATATTCAAAACAAAGGTTAGTGAAGCAACTGGATATGTTTTGTAAAATTGCATTGCCCAGAGGCGGGGGGGGGGTGCACTGAACTTATCCAGTTGCCTGAGTAACTTTTGCATTGAGTATTTCTTTACCGGTGTCTAAACATCGTTGAAGAAATCTATATTTTCCATCAAAAGGAAGTATTGTAGTCAATGTAAGGTTTCTCGAATGGAACATGCCCCGAAATGTAAAAATCGTTTGTTGGTATGGACGTTGTTTTAACCCAAACATTTGTAGTAACTGGATAGACTAAGATTGTGTAACTAGCTTTTTAAAACTTGTGTTGTAGAATGTGTACAAATTCTCATCGGTAAGAAAAACAAAGAAATATACAGACATTTTGGTTACACATTCTTTTGTAAGTCAAATTTTATTCCAACATAATGTGAGAACATTCAGTGACTGTTATAGAAGTGACAGCTTTTAGAAGGATAGTGAAAAAATGAAATTCTCAGGCAGCAATACCACAAATGAATTCAATCTGTATATCTGATGGTTTGAAGGACGATTTGTAATTTTCTATCTCATGTCTCCATATATAAGCAATGTAGCTAAGATTTTTAAAAAGTTGTTGCCAACTCTATTTTGTAAACGTAAGAAGGATAATTAAAATGAATACATCAATCTACCCATAACTAGCAGTGTCTCCTATATTGCGTGAATGCCAGCCAAATGTGAGAAACATTGCTGACAGGATATCTGTATTGGTAGTAACATATCATTCAAGTTGTTAGTACATGTGTACGATCAAAGTACTATAGTGACCACTAGAGGGGCATGAAAGATAGGATTAGAATAGACAGGTGGTCACTATAGACAGGATTCTTAATGTATCGGTCAATGGAAAAATTATCACAAAAAAGGGACCACCAAAAAGTGGTCATATTGGCCAGGTGGTCATTATGTAGAGGTGGTCACCAGTAGAGGTTTGACAAACCAACAAGAGAGTTCTATTGAGTATTGAAACCCACTTGCCTAAGACATTTCTTAAATTTTTCTTCCTTCAAAGAGTTTTACTTCTGACTCAATCCAACATATATAAGCACAAACTATATACGTATGTAATTCTTACCCTTTCTTTGATATTGTGCGGGTTGTTAATTTCCTATTCAAAAAAATCTTACCCACCGAAACTATCACTCATATTTACAACACTAACAACAACAAAGTGCCCGTACACTGTGGGGTCAAAGGACAAACTCAGGTGTTGTCAAACAAAGATGACGTCATGTGTTTACGTTCCACCTGGCATGAATGGGCCACCAAGCTACCACTAGTACCAGCACTTCCTGTACAGCTCAAAACGTACTAGTAAGATATTCCGTTAACTTGGGATACGTGTGTATGGCGAAGGGAGACAAAGACCGTCCAAGGTTGGTTTAAAGATTCTCTTTATAAGTAAGTCTACACCAAATGGGTATATTTTTGGCAGTCCATGGTCTAGGGGGACAGAAAAATTGACATAAGGTGACAGAAAAATTAGGAAATTTCACAGGTGGAAAGATATGCCGACAGAGCTTGGAGAATACGATTCATTGAATTCATGAAATTCTCTGACTTTAATCTATCAATAGCTAGGTTAAGAATGTTTTCTTGCTGCATAGAAAAGATGTGCACCGATGTTAATTGAAGTTTCAAAGGGTGCCCATGATTTACCATATGGGGAGGGGTGTAATATGATTTCATAAAAATTAATGTGTACATGACCTATAAACGAACTTTAATATCAGTGATGAGTCCTGGTCAGTGTTTCCTATGTTACATAGTAACGGAATTCCAAGAAAAGTCTGTTTGTTATTTTATTTCATTCTTCATATCGATATAATATTCATTCATGGACCACATACAATCATATTGTTTGTAGCTGTGGTAGTCCACAAAGCGTAGTACACACACGCACGATTCACAATACGTCACAGCAGCAGCAACAACAAAACGTATAAAACATATACCATATTGTTATTGCTCCCAAGATTTGTTTTAGGAATGTCATAAAGTTGTTATTTATACACAGTCTGTTAGAACATGGCACCACACACTGCAATTTAAATCTCGCTTCACTGATACCTTTCCCTATTGTAAAAAGGATAAACGGATTCAGGCTGGTATATGTACTTATATCAGTCTGCCTGTTCCTTTAAAAACGTTCATAATATACAGATAGGAAATAGTGGTTAAACAACAGGCCCTTACGTTCTGTTTAATTTCTTGTGAAGTTGCTTAATTAGTTTTGATCAATCAGATATAGATGTTTGTAGTCTTTCTCTTTGTAATATGAAATTCCACTATCCTAACAACTAACAAACTGGACTTGGTCATGACCTTTTCATCTACTTATATATATCTATGTTACTGTACAGTTTAGCATTTTTCAAGTTTTCAAGAAATCAGTGACACAAAATCAAACTCAACAAAATAGCGATGTAATAATGTATTACAGTCTTATAATGAACGAAAAGGTACAATTTTGCAAGACAAAAGACAAATTTCAAACAATGGACCCTAACCACACAGGTAACGCCTGCAGTTATTTCGCTCTTTAATAAAATATTCAAAAGTTGGAAGTTGAATACTAGATATATCAATACATTACGTCGTAGATCTATTGGAGTTCGTACAGGTTATTGTCAATGAGGCCCTGTTGCTCTCCATTCATGGCCTGCCCATGTCTCTCTTCTCCGGCCGAACTTTCGTACAGAACATTGTCCACGATTCCCTCTTCCTCATTTCCAGAAGGACTCCCTTTCTTCTTTTTCATTGGCTTTGCATACATTAGCTCGATGGGTTTTTTCGTACCACTATCGGGCTGGGCGTAGAGCGGTTCGGTACCACAGGGGCCCGTGTCCCGGATGGAGGCGTACTGGTGCAGATCATCTTCAGCCTCGTTTTCGCCACCGGGCGCACGCGCACTGAGGTTTCCGGGCGTCAGAACGAGGCTGTCTGATGTAGGCGCTGCAGAGTAGGCGGCAGTACCAGGAGATGTTGTGCCCTCCTGCTTTTGCGCCGCTCTCCTGGAAAGTGCAAATTTTCAATTCTCACAACTGACTGTAATTGTTGAAGATTGATTAGAACCAAGGATCAAAATGCAAATTTCAACAATTACATCTCGAGGAAGACATCGGTATGCTGGACCCAGCGTATTCCCGTCTGAGATTTTACAGTCTAATGTTCCTTGTTACTAAATCTGCCTTTCCCTATCAAACGAAATCAAGAATCGTGTAGATTCAAGCATTTTGCATTTTGGAGACGTCTCTCGGAAAGTTACGGCCTGATCATGAAGTGCCAAAGGGTATTTTTAAACGGCTCGGTATTTACGTGGGGCAAATGATGCCTACCTTTTCCTGATGATGAAGATAGCGACCACAAGAACTATGGCGAGAAGAACCAGCACTGTCACTATACCGCCGACGATTGCCATCCACATTGCATTATCTGTAAAAGACAAAATTAAAAGGATCATTGCAACCGTGTATAGAGGTTTTGTTTTCGGTGTTTGGATGTTTGTGTCCTTGTATGTTCATAGTTATTGCAATAAACTGTTAGTAGAGTGACAGGAGGTGAAGTAGGAAGTGGTGTCACCGCAGATGTCAGACTTTCGGGAGTGACAGGAAGTAGAGCTCATAGGTGACGGTGACAGAACTAATTATTTATCAGGAACGACACCCCAGGTCATGGGGTCAATGGAAGAGAATGCTAATTCACAGGGAGGTAACTGGTTAATGTGCGAATACATAACTCCTAGTCCATCCGTGAATAGTTTCATCAGGTTGGTAAGTCACTGAAGAAAAAGACTCTTTTTTTCACAACCAAGGGATTTATTCAACCGACGTTTCGGTGACCCTCTGTCACCTTCTTCAAGGCAATTCTGACTGGTTCACATAGCAATACAGCACAGGTGTTGCTGCTTATACATATTAATGAGATGCAAACGCAAAATATTTACATATGTACAAACACAGGGGATGACATCACTATGCGGTCCCAAACGTACAGCAGTGTAACACATACACAACTACATATCGATCAACAAACGATGCAACGATTATTTCTTTAGGATGCGGTTCCAAACGTGACTGAGTCTATATCCCCCCTCATCACGGTTCATGACTGGAGCGGATTTCCTGATCCATATCAGACTCCTAAAGAAATAATCGTTGCATCGTTTGTTGATCGATATGTAGTTGTGTATGTGTTACACTGCTGTACGTTTGGGACCGCATAGTGATGTCATCCCCTGTGTTTGTACATATGTAAATATTTTGCGTTTGCATCTCATTAATATGTATAAGCAGCAACACCTGTGCTGTATTGCTATGTGAACCAGTCAGAATTGCCTTGAAGAAGGTGACAGAGGGTCACCGAAACGTCGGTTGAATAAATCCCTTGGTTGTGAAAAAAAGAGTCTTTTTCTTCAACTCCTAGTCCAGTTAGCAAATTAATGTCTGACGTTTTTTTCTACAACATTAGTGAGAGTCAAGTGAGTTACTTTCTCTTTCAACACAGTGCCATTATTATACGATCTTACCTGCAACGTTACAGTAAGGTGTGGGGATGTCGAAGCTTCCGTCCTCCTGACACTGTACCGTAACATTCTGTCCGTTTTTGCAAGTGATAGTCGCATGTTGGCCAATAGCAACGTTACCTCCATGGTTAGGGGAAACGGAAATGACGTCACCGACTACTGCTACGGGTCCGCAATGGCCAACGCCTATAGCTAGTAGAAAAGATGTGGATATGACATGCATGAAATACATACCTGTTGGCTCCAATGTCCAGTGGCATTTTGGACCATATAAAAATTCATTATATTATCATATTATATATAATTCTACCTGTGCAGAAAGTGCTGAAGCTTCTGTCCTTCTGACATTGTACTGTGACGTTTCGTCCATTTTTGCACGTGATTCGCGCCTGTTGGCCAACAGCGAAGTTTCCTCCGTGGTTAGGGGAAACGGAAGTGACGTCATCGATGACAGGTATGGGTCCACAGTGACCAACACCTGGAAAAGATGTGGATACGGAATTAGTAGTTCAATTGAAGATGATGGCTCGTTGGCCAAAGATCAAGGTCAAATATCTCTGTGGTCAGCGGCAACGGAAGTGATGTCACCGATCATTTTATCTATCCAGAGCCACAAATATTTCTATGACTGAAGGTTATGTTTTTCTATTCGTATTCTTGACAACCTAAACCCAACTCACCTTTATAGCGCAGAATGAACCCATCCGTTTGCTGCGCCCTCTGTCGTCCAGCTCGGAACTGCAGGCTGACATTGCTGCTGACACTGACGTATTCTGTCATTGACGTACCGTTGACAACAGTAACAACAGTTTGGGAAGATCTGTACTCTGTAATCGCCAAGCTGTCCTCTGTGGAGATGTCTAAGAGTTCTACACTGATCATTATGGCGTTATCAGAACTAACTTGTATGTTCCATATGCAGTTCTGATCTTCTGGGTACGGTCCGGGGAAGTTTGGAGAGTAGATGATCCCTTCATTTGTCCTCAGATCACCACCACATGCTCCAATAGACGCTGCAAATAGAAAATATCTTTGAGCATTCATGCAATTGACATTTCTCATTCTCAACACATACATCAAGGAAAGTCTGCTTTAGAAACGAAAGGAAAGCCATCGCAAAGTATGAATATATCTGTCGTTAAAGATTGAAAGGAGTCGCTGCTCATAGATATGCAAAATCTGCCAATCTTTGAATTTCACTTTTCCTGGGATATCACGTAATGGCTAAATCAGCACCAAGGACAGATACGGCAGTTTGAAAACATTCAATTACCAACTTTGTAATTTTATAAATCATTCGCCGCTTTCAGAATGTTCAAGATTAAAGAGTTTCTTACTTTCAAACACTTCCATTTTCTGTGAGCTGCTCGGACCTCCACAGAACTGGAACTCGTCTCCACCACACGGTGCAGTACAGTCGGTGATCGGTAGTCGGTGGGAGGCAGACTGTTGTTGTAACTGATTCCCGCAACGACAAGCGAATCTGTTGGCGACTCCAGCGTACCGATGATTTTGGGATCGACAGTATGTTATGCACTTTTGAATCGTCATGTTGGGATTAGAGAAGGCTGGACCTGACAGTAGGGGGTTGTGGACTGGTTCATCCTGGTAGCAGTCTAGCGACATCGGAACTGGGGAAGGGGGAGGGTCAGGAAATTAAATTACAACAATTAGATATCATTGCATCCAGTGTTGTACAAGATTAGACGACTTTATGGAACTGGAGCGACTGGAGCGCTAAAACAACTTTCAGAATAAAACTCTGAAAGCTTTCCACAAACAACCTGCGAGCAAATTTGAACTGCTGTGATTGGCCCCAAATGGCAGAAGTGAAGGATAAGAGAATGCTTACCATTTATACACCTGTGCTCCACTTTCAGGTACCTTTCTACATCTATTCCCTCTATGTGGTCACACGGGTTCCCTCCGAACATCTCGTCCGACGGTTCTAGTATACAGTTTCCCGAGGCACGGGTGCAGCGCGTCTTGACTGTTGTTATGACGTCATTTCTGCTTACCCAATGACAGGACGTACAGTCTCCCGCCCTTTTTGTACATCCTGACAACTTACACGCCCAATCCTGTCCGTACGTTGCACGAACGATCAAGAGTTTCTGAAAGTCTGGTCGGGGACATCCTATAGCTTTCTTGTCGTCCTTGCAGATGTACGTTATGTCTGCATGGAGAGAAGAAAATCACAAATAAAGTCATTTGGTGAAGCGACATATATCTCTATCCAATTTCAGCAACATTGTTAACAAATGTCTAAAGTCGCATTATGAATATTGTGGCAACCAAAACAAATCAATTCATGAATGTAACAGTGTGAAAGATTTACCATCTGTTATATCCATCCCATGCAATTACGTCTGGAGCTGAGATTTGATTACAAATATCGGATCACAAGATAATATACGACAGCGCTCCTGAGGCGTAGCCAAAACGACTGAGTTTACTAACCTGCACAACCAAAGTATGCTTGCGGGTCAAACACATATTCTTCTCGATCGCTGTCCCAGATCTCAAAGGTTCCGGTTATGTCTTCAAGATAGAAGCTGGAGTCGCTTACACGGATTCGATTTTCATTGTCAATATGCCAAAAGTCTTGTTTGAAAAACACCGGAGCTTTTGACTCATCGTTCCTGTATTCGGCTCGGGTCCCAGGTCTTACCGCACCGGTCATACTGTATGTACCAGTAACTAGCTTCGGACTTAGACGTGTGGATCCAAGCAGACGGACAGTTGGGCAACCTGTACAAGCAGATCAAACATTCACTGTTAGCTGTTACAGGACCAAACTAACAAAGATAATCAGTAAGCTAAAGTACCGCTTCAACTCATTGATAACCATGGCTGCAGTACGGAGAAATTTACACAAATAGGGAATCTTTAGCGATCCATGAAGTGTTTTAATCATTGGTGTAGTTCACTCAGCAAGCTACTCACATTTCACTGCCGTGATATTTAATTTCGAAGAAATAGGAGGGGTCTGTAGTACGTAGCATTGAAGATTAAAAAAGGGCGGTTTTGAAACTTTTAATGTCTAGTATAGATCTGAAAACAGGAAGTTCTTCTGCAGGACCACAGAAAGCCACTATAGGAGGCCCATAATCAAACTTTTCCTTTTGCTGACACTGCTTCCAACATGCCAAATATCACACAGTTCCAACCACAGTTTCTTGAGTTATCGAAGTAAAACAACATCGATTCCCTGAGGCTGCATCTGTGCATGCAATTTTCTGAACATTTTCAGAATGATCGTAGTATTGTGAAAATGACTCCGCCCCTGAGGCGTCGCAAAATTATTTTGATGCCTCAAATGCCAAGTATAGAATATTGTTTCAGCTCCAGTTTGATCATGTTGATTTGTTTACCCCTGTAAGCGCCCCCTTTCACGTTACTTGTGATATATTTCGTATCAATTGTAAGTCAGGTGACAAAAGATGCCAGGGTGACCTTCACGTGAGACTGGCACACATACATGTTCGTTACAACTTACAGTTTTATCACCGAATGGTCTATTCCTTCACATTTCAAGACTGACTGCGCCTGCCGTTAACACTAGCGTACATAACCACGTTTCTCAGTTACGGACTGTCGGTCAACGCAGAATGTGAGAGGGGCTGGTACAAAAATATGGAGGAGGGGTGCAAAAACCTATAGCTACCTAGCCCTTGTTTAGGAACCTTAGATATATAGAATCTTTATTGACACAACAAAAGTACAGCGACTTTCGTAAGACTCGTAAGGTCTACTACATACACATATAGCTATGATGATGATGATGATTCACTGTATTAAGCTATACATAAATGTATATGAATAGATATGAGTAAATCAACATGCTGATATAGTAAGCGATTTGTCTGTTACGAATTTCCTAACGAGCGTTCAGAATATTTTCACTTTCGTACCGTAACGCCCCCGCAACAAACTAAAATGGTTCGCCCCTCGCCAAAGGGCTTGGATCCTGACATATAGACAAACGCGAAGCCGTCTACTTCGAGACATATATAAAACCTACCGCTACCCTAGCAGCGACTGGTAATTATGTGCGTAAATCAACTAGACTATTACACCCTACAGGAACACTATCAATCTCCCAAACGTTACTGTGCCCGTTGGTTAGGAAGTGCGATCAATCTTGATCACTGACCGCTAGTCCCTCTGCCTTTTAGCGAGTGCCTAGAGCCTCGTCGTTTATGATTACACCAGTGTCTCACAGTATCTAGTATTGCTTTGAGGGTTACATATCTACACCAGTTGTTACTAGTATATATGTACCGTGCCAAATATAGCACGAAAATCTAGTTTCCAAGCAGCTAGACTGTACACTTCCGCTTTACATGACACCGCCTTCCATGGCTTGACTTCCTTCCTTGTTCCATCTTTGATAAATGAAGTCACATTCATCTTACGATCAGTTTTCTGTGGTAGGATTTTTAACGAGGCTATCTATGACAGAACCGACAGCCTACGATCTACGACAACCGTCACACGACAGCTGAATGTTGCACGACACAGCCACGACTAGCTGTTTTAACGATGGCCCAAATTTGTTGTCGTAGACTTGTCGTACGACATACGTGAGAGGGGTGTTTCCACCACAAGACAAACGTACGTACCTGCGCCCGTTACGGGGACCAGGAAGCCCCAGGTCGTGAGGACAAGCACACACACGGACAGCCGCCCTCCCGTGGTCGGTACCTGCCCCGCCATTTCTGCCGTGGCTCACGTAGACTTCCGAGAATCGAACGCTTGAGTCAGGTTGAAAAGGCTGTGGGCTGTGGGTAAACACCCACACATTTCCTCTGCGGCGAGGTGGGACACGATTTCTTCCTCCGTACGGTTTCGTATCTTCTACAAATAGGGTTCCGGGCCCGCGCAAGGTGGTATGGGTACCACAATTCCCATAGCTTCACTCCTATCAATCTTTTCTCAGTCTTGCAAGTTGTTTTCTTTTTGCATTTCTACAGAGAAACACAAACGTCGCTCTCCCTCCTTTCCCATATCCACTGCTGTATTGAAGGGCTTAACCGTAGTTAGCGGCCCAACTTTTAACTTTGTCTGATCGACACCCTTGTTGTGTGTCGATGGTCCATTTTACGTCAGCGGGCACATGCCTTCCTCTTCTGAAAGCGAGCGCGCGCCCCGTATTTGACGTTAGGACCGGGTGGGCCACAACGCCGATTTCCGTCTTTTTTAGTCCCCGGCGTCTCTTACGAGCAAGGCCGCTTATTCTGCCGCGGCTTTAAAGCGTATTCTGTATTCTGCAGGCGAAACCTAAGCATTGTACGTTCGGGGATAAGTCGACCGATATCACGGTCGAGCCGATTTACGACCGTGTTTTACGCTCGTCCGTATTTAGGGGTCGAGGATTACGGTCGAGAAATAGCCGAACGGTATCTACGGTCGAAAAATAGCCGACCGGTATCTACGGTCGAAAAATAGCCGACCGGTATCTACGGTCGAGGAATAGCCGACCGGTATCTACGGTCGAGGATTAGTCGACCGGTATCTACGGTCGAGGATTATCCTGCGGGTGGCATGTGTATTCACACTTATGTGATTGTGTACTCACACTTATGCATGTGTATTAGCACCTACCATATATATCAACACCTGCCTTATATATGGATGTGTATTGTGTATCTTATCCTCCCAATACCCATTGTAGGGTGACGTCTCCCCCTTCCTCCTCCGATGGATGTGTATTAAGAATTGACAGACGATTTCTTGGTGTTTTTAGGACGCGTCACAAGAAGAAACGGAGCTTCATTAATGTCTGTCTAGCCCCAATTTCCCCCAGCCCACTAGGAAACGTAATAAGGCGAATAAACGTCCGATAATCAACACTACCTGTTGGTTATTTCATGTTCCTATCAAATACCTTTATTCTTCAATGCTACATACTGTTTGTCTATCTGCAATAGGCCTCTAAGTGCCTAATGGTCTCAAACATAACTCCCGGGATCCCACGGAAGTACTATGGACAAGAAAATACGCACAGACAATATATCAGCTTTAAACTTTTTCAATGAAAATTAACATGAACAATTTGCATAAACTAATATATATATAAATATATTTATCAATAAATAGATGAATATACATCTTTCCTTCTACAGGGAAGAGTTCTACTGTTGTTAGTAAAATCGGCAAAAAAAGGCCAGCCTTCTCACGCCTGCACTACTGGCTACGCTACGTAAAACCAAGGAGGTTTTGGTAAAACAGAAAACAATTTAAAAAGACTTTTCCTTCTAAGGAAAAGGTTCTACCTTAAACCAAAATGCTCATTTCCGAGGCTCACAATTTCAAACTTAAAGGACACAACAATATCTACTTTGTTTGCTTGTAAAACTAACATTCTTTCCGAGCTGCGGTAGAAAGTTCCAAACAGGCTGTCATGTTCATTGTGACGTCATGACTTAGCAAGTCACTGATTAATGTGATAACCAAGTGGGAAGAATCAAAAGCTAGAGGTGTAAAGTTTTGATCGTTCGATGTTTAATAACATCCGATGTGTGAAAATTTCTGTTATTAAACAATTACAATAGTATTATGTTTTATGTATTTTCTTAATGCCGATGTCCTTGGTGTCTTATGCCCTTTAAGTGTTCTAGTCCAGGAAGTTCTGGATCATCAGGTTGACCGTCAACCTGCACTGGACAAAATAGGTTCGGATACACCCATACCCACCGTCATTTTTCTGCATAGCTGCCCTATGTAAGATTTGGTCAATACAGAAAATCAATTTTTCTACCATTTCTTTACTAAGTATGTTGAATAAACATTGTAGAATGACATACCAGTATTCAGGAAGGAATGTTTCAACATCATTGCACCGTATATAAATCAGTTTAAAAACTGAACTTTCAAAGCCAGTTGGCAGTTGGGGCAGTGTGGCCACACAGGCTTATCACCTCAACTGCCCAGTGGGGTGCCTGATTACAGTTAGCCAGAGTTTCTGACAAACGTCCTTATCAGATAGCCTCCGTTGCAGTCATTTTCCCCGCAGCGTGTTTTTTTTTTGGGGGGGGGGCGCGTATCTGCTTTGGATCCCGTATCCGCCGTGCCCATGTGTCCGCTGCTGGGGAAGCAGCAGACACAGGGGCACGGCGGACACAGAGGCACGGCGGATACGGGATCCCAAGCAGATACGCGGCGCCCCCCCCCCAAAAAAAAAATTGAAAAAAAAACGCTGCGGGGAAAAGGACTGCAACGGAGGCTACTTATCAGAGTTCTAGCAGTTTTGAACAGGGGAAATCCGCTTTATCAGTTCCCTACAAACTTGGCTTACATATTTTATCCTCATTCAAAAAGATATGAGTGTTTTTGAAGAAGATCATCTTCATAACATCAGCTGTTAAAGTGTTATCTAGATCCACTGAAGTGTCCCTAAGTAATTAGCCTACCCAGGGGTGTGCAGGAAGCTGTTGTTTTCAAACAATAGGCTTTAGGTTGAGGTGGTGTCACAGACTTTTGCAGCTTGTTTTTGTACAGTTAAAAACACCATACATGCCAGAAATAGACGAATTAATGATGGAAATATGCTGAAAAGTGGTTGTCCATGTCATTTGTATTAGGATTTGTTCACAAGAATATTTTCAATTTTTGCGCCAAAATGTTACATAGTGCAGCTAGGATACGAGCAAATATCAGCAAATACCAGCAGATACGACTCGGATCTGTTACAAATCCCAAATTTCGGATCCCTGAATTTGAACTGTGTTGGATGCGGACAAATCCGAAAATTGTATTTTTCGCGGATGCGATGGCAGGTTTCGTAGGAAACTTTGCGCATCCTTACCTTGGGCCTTGCTAAAACGTCAAAATTTTGCTGGATCCTTACCAAATTCGGCAGCTGATTCTCGGTTTTTGCTACGCATACGTACGGACGAAATTCGGATTTTCCAGGATCCTAAGCAAATCCGATACCTGAAGCCCCCAGCATTTGATACGAATGTGCAGATACGAATTTCGGATTTTCCAGGTTCTAACCAAATCCGATACCTGAATCTCCTCGTATTTGCTACAAATGCGCAGATGCGAATTATTCGGATTTTTCCGAATACTTAGCAGAAGCGATACCTGAATTCCCCCGAATTCTCTACACATACACGCAAATACAAAATGCAGGTCGTTGTCTTTTTATTTCAAAACTGTACTTGATGTTGTCGACAGGAGGATCAAATTCACATTGTCTGCGCTCTTCACGATTCGGCGCTATGTCCAAGCAAGGACATTATATAATGTCCTTGGTCCAAGTTAGCCTGGGTGAGACACCTAGCGGGGCCCGCAGAGAATTCGTTCGGCAGCTTGAGCAGTCCTTCCCGCAGACCTTGGCGATCCCAGTTGTCAGTCAGTGAGCTATCGGTCGACCAAGCCTAAATCCACAATCCCGATGGTGCGTCATACAGGAATCATTGTTATCCTTTTCCCATCTGGTCACCGTAGGAGTGATAATTCTTCAGCCTTCGCTGCAATGGTCAGGACGATACAAATGGTCGTGATTCCCCCTCCTGTGGCTGTGTCGTGCGCCATACAAGAGCTACAAGCAGAGGAGTGGGTCCGGCAGGTTTTTTACGTGTTTTTAGGCGTTTTTGTCGGGCTTTCTACTTTGTCATGTTTTTTTGTCTAGTCAACCCACACGCAAAGTGTTGACCATAACTTGTGTCCTAGTGAAACGGGTCCAAGCTTCTTTCATGACTTGTCTTCGAACAGACGTCCTACAAAATACCTTCTTCTTGCATATTCGTTAGATTTGAAAAGCTCACTCTTGTCTGTCATTGGGTAATGTCCGATCACATGACATCCCAAGAGACGTCCCCCAGGTCAATTCCCATTGTCACTTTGTTGTTTTTACAACTTCACAGTGAATAAATTTGCATTCGCCTTCGACCTGTCCTCTTAGGCCAACCACAACAAAATATAAAAACGCCAGAAAACACTCTCTGCCATTATTTCCTCCAAGTTCTTACAATGACAAAATAACGAAATGTAATTATTATAACATTTCCTGTAACTTTCTGTTAATTCATGTAAGCTAAAAGAACGAGGTCTGAAGAAGTATGTTTTGCGAAAACACAGCATTTCTGTATTGGTCTGAGCCGAGGTCAGCGACCCCACACGATAGATATTTTAGTTTGGGGGTCTGGCATCCAGGCTTAGGTCAGCGCCAAAAAAAATCATGTAGTGTGTACCGAAAAAAAACAAAAACACCATTAATGATAGAAAATTTTACCACGGTGTATGGAACAGAAAAAAAACCCGCAGCATTTCCGGCGACTCTCTATAACCTATAAGGTAAAAGGGGAGCTCTCCCTCCTTATTTACCAAAGAAGGTTTATATAAAACCTCCTTGCTTTAACAAAGGAGTTTATATGTCGACCTCATTGCTTTCACTTGAAGGCACTCATAGAAAGACATCATAAAACATGTCGCAATGTTTTCTAAATGCAGAGCAGGCTGCACCTAATTGGTAAAAGCTACCGATAACATAACATTGGGTTAGGTTTTTTGTATTGAATCCGCCTGCTCAATCAGGTACTAAGGATCCTGGCAAATCCTCTTTCCACATCTTTTACGGATCCGCTGATCTTATCAACGACTAGGGATCCTAGCAAATCCTCTTTGAAGTCTTTCCGTATCTTCTACGGATCCGCCTGCCCGATCAACGACTGAGGAACCATGTACGTAGTATGTAACATTTTACTAGTTCTGATACAGAAAAGCGTAAGGAGAACATTCCATGTAACCTTCCGGAACATATATAAGCTAAAACGCTTTGTCTGTCCTGCGCGGGGAACGGGATTCTAGTATGTCTAGAAACGAGGGACTGGTAGAACGCGTTTGAAAAGGAAACGTAGCGTGGAAATAGAAATCTGGAGAGCGCAGTTGAAGGAGTTTCCACGCACTAAAATACAGCCGGCACGCCATGTGCTTAATTTTAACAGAACACGAATCGAACTAGCCTGGAATCCATCCTATTTAGCTTCCGGCCGCTACCCAAGCTCCGGTGCCTGGCCAGGCAGCGGAGCTTGGGTAGCGGCCGGAAGCTAAATAGGATGGATTCCAGGCTAGAATCGAACAGGTTTTCTATGCAGTTCGAAATCGATCCGCGGTCCTTAGCAACACGTTGCTAAGGAATCTCTCTCTGCACAGCAGCGAGATGAAATTTCATCCGACTTTGACAGCTACGTGAAGCCTGTTTGGCGGCCTTTTTATGAATGCTGTGTTATGTGTACCAGACGGGAATACCATGTGGTCTCGATTTCATTCATTTTCTAGGGGTTTTAAAACGATTCTAGTTAGGTTCGTGCTCATATCCGTTATATAGTGAAATCATCAACATGTCAGTGCCGTACTGAGCTACATTTTTGACGAATTTCAATTTCGGGGGAATTGCATTACGCCCTCGATTTTGTCTTCAGTGACCAGTACGTCAGAATCTTTCAATCTTCTAGTTTAAGTCATCTAAAAAATCTTGTTGGTTTGAAATCTGGACGGGTTTGTAATTCTATTTCTACTGAGGTCACCTTCTCAACTGTTTTACGCCAAAAATGTTGCAAGGCGTTGGTGTAGTTGATTTGAGTGCAGTCGACTTTTGGCAAAAGTTGCGGTACAGAAATGCCTCTCCAGTATTGTCAAAGGAAGCCTACAGCAACTTAATGCGTGAAGACGGGCTGAATTGGCAAAGGCTATCTTAGTATTCAGGTTACTGGTACATAAACATAGCAGTGCGGGTCTAACGTTCGCTCTGTGGAATGGGCATGGGCGCCGGGGCTGACGCATTCTTTTTTAGAATCAAAACGACTCCTCTGATAAAGTGGCCTCACGCGATTTAGCAGGAAGCCCATTTCACACTCGAAATTGATAATAAATTATATACCACCTAAAAGTACAGATTTTGATTTATTCTACGCAGTACATTTCTTTTTATTTTAAAGTCGAAAATAGCGTAAAAACTCGAGGGGGATTTGCTCTAAAATCAACTGATATCAGGTCATACCATCAAAAGGGTACAGGTAAAAAATCGGTTCAAAAACTCTATAGTAGTAAAATAGAAAACTTGAAAATTATAGATGCGATGAAATATTGAATAAACATAGTTGTAAACTCAAGCAACAAGCTTTGTTGTAGGTAGTCCCGAAGCCCGGGGGTCATGGAACGTACAACTGTGTCAAAACGCCGCGCGATTCGGTATGGTAGTTAGTCAGAATTTTTGAACTCAGATTTATGTCACTTCGGGTTGGTATATTGACTTAAAACTCGGAATTCATAAACGGTGGACCCCCTTAAACATGATTCTTGTCATAGATTTAAGACTTGTGGAACGATGATCTGTCCATAGTAGATAATTACAGAAAAGGTCGAACCGGGCGCGTTCTATTCTGGAATCAAAATTATGACATGACCACACTACCAAAAATGCAATTTCTTGTATTCTAGTTTTTTCTTACATACAGAAAAATATTACTTCATGCAAGCAAATTTTTCTGTATTCAAGAAAAAGGTTTTGTCCACGAATTAAGCAATTTTTTACTTACTGAGCTTTTTCTTGTAGTAAGAAAATCTTTCTTATAAAAATGACCTTGGTTACTGCCGGAAAGTAATTCTTGCAGTAAGATTTTTTTTTCTATGTATATTCTTGATTCAGACATATGGATCTGAGGTTCTTATACTAAGAATTAATTTCTCACTTAAAGGCTGGTATTCTTGACCAAAACTTTACTGCCTAGAAATGGTTTCTTACTGCTAGCTTTTATGTTCTTACAAAAAGAATGCATTTCTCTTCTTAAGACCAAAATTCTTGATAGCAAGAACTACTTTCTTATTTCTAAGATTTAGGTTCTTATACCAACACGTCTTTTCTTACTTCAAGACCAAAATTCTTACAGCCAAGAAATCCTTTCTTCTTTTCAAGTTTTTTGTTCTTATAACAAGAATGCATTTCTCTACTTAAGACCTGCAATCTTAATACCTAGAACTGCTTTCTTATTTTCAAGATTTAGGTTCTCACACTAAGAATATTTTCCTCACTTCAAGACCAAACATGCTTATCGCTGAGAAATGTTTTCTTACATCAAGATTTATCTTCTTACATCAAGAATCCTTTTGTCGCTTCAGGGGCAAAAATTGTTATCGCCTAGAAATACTTTCTTACCTCTAGAGCTGATCTTCTTATACAAAGAATATTTTTCTCACCTCAAGAACATAATTCTTGCTGCCTAGAAAATACTTTCTTACTTCTAAGATTGATCTTCTTACAATAAGCATATTTTTCTTGCATCAAGAGCAAAGATTGTTTATTGCCAAGAAATGTTTTCTTACTTCTAAGATTAATCTTCTTACATCAAGAGCACAATTCTTGCTACCAAGAAATGTTTGCTTACTTCTAAGATTAATATTCTTACACCAAGAATATTTTTTTCTTATATCAAGAGCACAATTCTTGCTACCAAGAAATGTTTGCTTACTTCTAAGATTAATATTCTTACACCTAGAATACTTTTCTTATATCAAGAGCAGAATTCTTGCTACCAAGAAATGTATTCTTACTTCAAAGATTAATATTCTTACACCAAGAATATTTTTCTTACATCAAGAGCACAATTCTTGCTGCCAAGAAATGTTTGCTTACTTCTAAGATTAATCTTCTTACAACAAGAATACTTTTCTTATATCAAGAGCACAATTCTTGGTGCCAAGAATTTTTTTCTTACTTCTAAGATTAATATTCTTACACCAAGAATACTTTTCTTACATCCAGAGCACAATTCTTGCTGTCAATAAATGTTTGCTTACTTTTAAGATTAATCTTCTTACAACAAGAATACTTTTCTTATATCAAGAGCACAATTCTTGCTGCCAAGAATTTTTTTCTTACTTCTAAGATTAATATTCTTACACCAAGAATACTTTTCTTCCACCAAGAGCACAATTCTTGCTACCTAGAAATGTTTTCTTACTCTTAAGACTGATGTTCTTACAATAAGAATCTCACTCCAAGAGTTACAGTTAAAATGACATGTTGATGGCTTAATATTTCTGTAAATTGTGAAGTCTGGTATAAAAAAAAACATTGGCAAAGCTTTACAGTGTATTATTTAAAAAATAATAGGACTGGTATAATAATAATATACATTATATACAATATTGTTGTACAAATACCAAAACTAATTTTGATACAAAGCCTACTGAAACTGAAAGGAAATAAAGATTACAAACTGCTATGTAATTAACATGCTATATGATTTATCACATATGATATATTTCATAATATATAATTCTTTATCGTCTTGGAAGGTGGTGTAGAGCAGCCTCATCTGACTTGGCAGTGTTAACAGATGATCATCTTCGACTATGGAAACCAAACCCTTCAAGCCCATTTCTGTTGACATTGGCATTCCCATTGGCATCTTCCAACATCTGGGGGGAAAATGAAGACTATGTTATTCATTTTTACTTTCTGAGTTGAGCTAACTAACTTCCAGCTTCTAGATGTGAAAGTTCCAATTGAATTGATTTCTTCACAAAACACATCATATGTTTTATCATTCTTTAACCTATCCATATGTTTTCCAGAAACAATACGTTTAAAATAGTCCACCCCTCAGAGGTGGAATGTAATCTTCCAATGTGTGCGGATCGCTTTTTGATTAAAATCTATTAATTCATCGGCCAAAAATATGTTTTGAGTTGGACCCAAAGAGGCTATTCTTATCATTATCTCTAATGCTTGATGCTTTTGACGATTAAACCATCCAGGGGCCCTTTGACTTTTTTTTTCATATGATAAATAAAGTTGAGCTGATTTTCATACAGTCGGGTGGGGAGGGGGGCACTTACCTTTTCCATACTGCTATCCAGTGTTTCCGTGCAAAATTTGGCATCTGCTGCAGGCTCAGACCATGATCCCCATCTTGTATATGTTCTCTTGTACCTGGGTTTTGACTTTGAAACCAACTTGAGTCTTCAATTAATACAAAATAGAACTAGAAGTGAGCAGCACTTGAAGGCATGAACTTCTCAGAGCTTTGGCCCTGCTGTCAACTGCCTGTGGCATTTGAAACCACCAATCAGGAGTAAGGAAAAGATCACATGGCAAGTGTTGCCATTGGTCAAAATTTTATGCAGATATTTGCTAGAACAATAAAGATTTTTAAAGAAAATTTAACTTGGCTTCTATTTCTTGCAATAGCCCCATCTTAGCCAAATAGAGTTCAAATAAGAATTTCAAAGTATTTCTTGTATTTCTTAAAGTATTATTATCAAGAAAAACAAGAAATGCATTCCTCAAAGTTTCTTGATACGAAAATCAAGAACATTCAAGAATATTATTCTAGTTATGACTCGAACTTTGTCTTCTAGTTTAAATATCTTGAAAATTCTTGTTTTTCTAAGCAGGATACCCCAAGAAAGGCAAGAAGAAAATTCTTCTATTTTCTTAAACATCCCAAGAAAAGCAAGAATTTTTTTCTCAAAGGTTCTTGATACGAAAATCAAGAACATTCAAGAATATTATTCTAGTTATGACTCAAACTTTGTCTTCTAGCTTAAATATCTTGAAAATTCTTGTTTTTCTAAGCAGGATACCTCAAGAAAGGCAAGAAGAAAATTCTTCTATTTTCTTAAACATCCCAAGAAAATCAAGAATTTCTTTCTCAAGGTTTCTTGATACGAAAATAAAGAACACTCAAGAATAAAATCCTAGTTGTTGCTTGTTTTCATAATCTTGAATTCTTGTTTTTTCTTACTACCAGAAAAAGAAGATAGGGGAGAAAAAAATTCTTGTATTTTCTTATACATGGCAAGAAATAGATTCTCCATACAAGAAAAAGAAGAACTTTTAACTTCAATTTCTAGAAAATTCTTATGAGAGAAAATCCTTTCTAGAAATTATTTCTTTATCTAAGAAAAATAAGAAAATGTTTCTTGTTGTGAGAATTTACAAGACAAGATTCTTGGAATGGTCCCTTGTGCTTTTCTTATTTATTCTTATCATTTTCATGGAAGTTCTTCATTCAAGAAAATTTGTCCACGAATTAAGTAAAAACAAGAAAACTAGAAAAAACAAGAAAAATCATTTTTGGTAGTGCATGTGCGATTTCGGGGGACATGCATTACGCCCTCGAAATCTATCATAAGTCATATACCACCAGAAACTAGAGAGTTTGCACTTTTTCACGCACTACATTTCCTGTTGGTTTGAAGTCTACAACTGGATAGAAATAAAGGGAGAAAATACACGAAAATAACCTAATTTCGGGGCGTATTGCTGACAAGGAAGTAATAAACTGTCGGTTTAGAAATCTATAGGAGTAGAAAACAAGGCTGAAATAGTGTAATTAACTTCAAATCAAGATGATATACGGTGATATACTCCCGCAACAAGCTTTCTTGTAAGGGGTGTTGACGCCCCGAGTGATGGAACGGACTACTTTCTCTCGCGGAAGGAAAAGAAAACTGCATAGAACTCTCGGCATGGCGTGCCGGCTGTAAGCGGTGTCGTATATAGTTTCGTGTTCTTTTCTAAGGTTCAGGACACCGTAGAAGTCCAAAAAAACGTAATGTTAACGTTATATCACAGTATATACAGGATTCTAGTACATCGGTAATGTGTAGAGCAAGACGCCCAAACAGAAATATTGAGAGCACCCGTTGAAACAAGACCCAATATATAGACAACCACCGAACGGTGATTAGAAAATTGCTAGTTCCGTGTTGTTTTCTTACGTTCAGAACTCTGTAGATTCACAAAACAAGCACTTTCTTATATCACAAGATACACAGGAGTCTAGTATATCATGAAGTGGTGGGTGACTTGTAGAGTGCGTTTGTTAAAGACGTTCAAACAGAAATATTGAGAGCGCAGTTGAAGGGTTTTGAAACACAACCCAATATGTAGACAACCGCCGAACGGTGATTAGAAAATTGCTAGTTCCGTGTTGTTTTCTAAAGTTCATAACTCTGTAGGTTCACAAAAAAACACTTTCTTATATCACAAGATATACAGGAGTCTAGTATATCATGAAGTAGTGGGTGACTTGTAGAGCGCGTTTGTTAAAGACGTTCAAACAGAAATATTGAGAGCGCAGTTGAAGGGTTTTGAAACACGACCCAATATGTAGACAACCGCCGAACGGTGATTAGAAAATTGCTAGTTCCGTGTTGTTTTCTAAAGTTCATAACTCTGTAGGTTCACAAAAAAGCCTTTCCTTATATCACAAGATACACAGGAGTCTAGTGTATTGTGGGGTGGTGGGTGACTTGTAGAGCGCGTTAATGACGCCCAAACAGAAATATTGAGAGCGCAGTTGAAGGGTTTTGAAACACGACCCAATATATAGACAACCGCCGAACGGTGAATGGAAATTTTTCTAGTTCCGTGTTGTTTTCTAAGGTTCAGGACCTTATAGGTTCACAAAAAAGCCTTTCCTTATATCACAAGATATGCAGTAGTCTAGTGTATCATAGAGTGATGGGTGACTTGTAGAGTGCGTTTGTTAATGACGCCCAAACAGAAATACATGTATTGAGAGCGCAGTTGAAGGGTTTTGAAACACGACCCAATATATAGACAACCGCCGAACGGTGATTACAAAATTGCTAGTTCCGTGTTATTTTCTAAGGTTCAGAACCCTGTAGGTTCACATAAAAAGCATTTTCTTATATCCCAAGATATGCAGTAGTCTAGTGTATCATGAAGTGGCCTTGTCTAACTCACGTACGGAATAGCGTTTTCCTTCATAAAAGCTAGAAGGAAGTGATATTTGTAGATGAAACTTTCACAACAGTAGGTTAGTATGCCCATCTATCTGTGCCCATCTTTTAGCAGTTTTGCTATTCCACGTTTCTGATATAGGCTGTCAATACTATCGTTATTTTGGAGCACGGTCAAAAGTGCCACACCGACATTATAAAAATGATGCAACTTAGTGATTTATATAGTGAAATTGACAGAAATTAAAAACATTTCGGTAGTATCACATATCCCTTTCTTAGTTTTTGCACTCAACATTTTAGGAGAAATGTAAGCTTTTATTCATAGATGTTGCCAGAAAGCAATAATTTAATGAACGAAAATCAACTGTTAATAAAATAACCCAATAACCAATGGCGGTGATCGCATGGGAATTCATACAAGGACTTAGTAAGCTTCGAAAGACATTTCGGCCAGATTTGAGAGAAATCCGTCGCGTTTTCTAGGGGAGAAAATTCAAGACACCCATGTCTTGCCAAAGCGAAGCCGCCTTTCAACGGCTATCTTTCGCATAGACAATTCTGGGTCGATTTGAACCTCAACAAACGGAAGTCCATTTTTCTTTGTAAAACAAGAAGGAAGTGATATTTTTCGATGAAAATTTTACAACAGTAAGCTAATATATTGATCTATCATTCCTGTTAATAGTTTTGCTCTCCCCTCACTCGTCTCGAAAATATACGCAATTTATCTGTCTTTCTTTTCGACGGTACAGTCGTGTACAGCAATGCAGTGTATTATTTGCGCTTTTTGTCGAGCTTAAGCCTCCAATTCATCAATAATGATTTAGAACATACATGTAAGTAAAAAATCATGTTTTGATATTTCAATAGTCCAAAAGCCTTTTCAATGCGTTTCATAAAGTATATTTACAAAAACTATAATTTAAGGCACCCAGCGACATTTGAATGAAGTGCATATTGACGCTGTTTGAATATGTTCTCTACGCTTATTTTTCATAGCGACATATTTATGAACTACCGATTTTAATACATAGGCATACTTTTCTATCGGAGTCTGTCAAACAGCTTTTCAGTTGTATCGCTTTCTGGGTCAATATGCTTCTAACGCAAAATTTCATCAGCAATGGAATACGCATACAAAACTAGTCCGTGAATATGGAAGAAATAATTTTTGTTCTCTCTAGAGTATTGGTTAGATACAACAAACATAACTTTGAAATCCTGTGTAACAAGTCTGGAGATTAAGTACCGTATCACTTATTCAAAAACATTGCAATTACAGAACTATATGTTGTGTCTTGAGTATTGTAAATAACTATAGTTTACTTGGGAAGTTAAAAACCCATCTCATGCACTCCTCTCTGTTAAGACATGCTGCTAACCTTTCCTAAAAACCATGGACGTAAACTCCGAAAAGCAGATGTTTTACTTTTCTTTTGCAATTAGATATGATCCTGTGTCTGTACTTATTATCTTCGCCGAGTTTGTACTCGGAGAAGATTATGTTTTCGGTTGAAAAATCTGTTGGGTGGGTCTGAATGTATGTCAGGAGTATAACTCAAGAAAGCTTCAATGAATCTTTATGATTTTTGGTAGGTGTGTAGTGGTTGTGCAAAGGAAGGTCAAGTTCGAAAATGGTTAACCTTGCGTTTTTCAACAGTACTGCAGCGGACTTTGCATTTTTTTGTGTTTGTATGTAGGCAAAAAAAGTGACGGAAACGTTGATGAATCTTCATGATTTTTTGCAGGTGTGTAGATGTTGTAAAAACGGGGGTCGAGTTCAAAAATGGTTCCCCTGGTGTTTTCCGTCGGTACTGCAGCGGGCTTTGTGTGGATGTGTATTTGTATGTCGCCAGCATAACTCGAGAAGCTGTTGATGGATCCGTATGATATTTGGTGGATGGGTAGGGTTTACAAAAAGGAAGGTCAAGTTCGATAATGGGCCTTCTAGCGGGTCCCTAAGGTACTGCAGAGGAGCTTCAAAAGTTAGGGGCATATTTTCTGAAAGTGCTATGGTCATGATTTTTGTGTGGTAGATAGTTCATGCCAAAGAAAGTAAGTTCTGTAAATTTGGGCCCCCTAGCGGCTTGTTAAGAGCTTCAGTGGGTGTTTTTGTTTTGACATTCGGACATGAATAACTTGAGAAGGGGTCGACAGATCGTCGTGATGTTTGGTATGTAGGGAGCTCAGATGGTGCTTTACATAATCAATGACTGATTATGCAAATCAGGAGCTAATTTGCATAATTAGTTAGGAAAGTTTGTTAACCCACTGCATTGCATTATGGGACATGGGACAGTGTATTAAAGGCCATGTAAACAGATGGCCTTGCATAAACGTACATGTAGGTCAAATAAATAAACTATTCTCCAAGCAGAGGTGTGGGTCCTGCTGGTTTTTAACGCGTTCAGTTTAGGCATTTTTGTTCAACACGGTTGGCGACACAACGAAAAGGGGACAAAATGGAAAGCCTGACAAAAACACCTAAAAACACGTCAAAAACCAGCCAGACCGACTCCTCTGCTTGGAGAGTACACTCATAACTTCCAAATAGTATGGTGCATGATCAAATTTGCAGGGGGTGATAGGCATGTAAATATTACTCACTCTCCCTAATAAGCCCTGATTATTTGGCGAAGATAATGTGTTCGTGGAACTCTAGTTGATTTATTTGTATACATGTACAAATGAGGATAACTTAAACTCATGGGTTACAGCTATGCAATAAACTGATATGGAAAGATTAAGCAATCCAGATTAGATAAAGGTCATGTTGATTTTATCATATAGATGACATCTTCGAGGTTAATCGGTCCATGTTTCGCGAAAAGTCCTTTTCATGCGAAATTTGCTATTTTTGTTTCACGTGACCAAACGGAGTCATTTTGACAAACCAGATGGTTTCCTGGTGTCGCGATGCCATTCCACAACAGGCAAAGTTGTTTCGAGGTTAATCGGTCCATGTTTCGCGAAAAGTCGTTTTCATGCGAAATTTGCTATTTTTGTGTCACGTGACCAAATGGAGTCGTTTCGACAAACCAGATGCTTTCCTGGTGTCGCGATGCCATTCCGCAACAGGCAAAGTTGTTTCGAGGTTAATCGGTCCATGTTTCCCGAAAAGTCGTTTTCATGCGAAATTTGCCATTTTTGTGTCACGTGACCAAATGGAGTCGTTTCGACAAACCAGATGCTTTCCTGGTGTCGCGATGCCATTCCGCAACAGGCAAAGTTGTTTCGAGGTTAATCGGTCCATGTTTCGCGAAAAGTCGTTTTCATGCGAAATTTGCTATTTTTGTGTCACGTGACCAAATGGAGTCGTTTCGACAAACCAGATGCTTTCCTGGTGTCGCGATGCCATTCCGCAACAGGCAAAGTTGTTTCGAGGTTAATCGGTCCATGTTTCCCGAAAAGTCGTTTTCATGCGAAATTTGCTATTTTTGTGTCACGTGACCAAATGGAGTCGTTTCGACAAACCAGATGCTTTCCTGGTGTCGCGATGCCATTCCGCAACAGGCAAAGTTGTTTCGAGGTTAATCGGTCCATGTTTCGCGAAAAGTCGTTTTCATGCGAAATTTGCTATTTTTGTGTCACGTGACCAAATGGAGTCGTTTCGACAAACCAGATGCTTTCCTGGTGTCGCGATGCCATTCCGCAACAGGCAAAGTTGTTTCGAGGTTAATCGGTCCATGTTTCGCGAAAAGTCGTTTTCATGCGAAATTTGCTATTTTTGTGTCACGTGACCAAATGGAGTCGTTAAGACAAACCAGATGCTTTCCTGGTGTCGCGATGCCATTCCGTAACAGGCAAAGTTGTTTCGAGGTTAATCGGTCCATGTTTCGCGAAAAGTCGTTTTCATGCGAAATTTGCTATTTTTGTGTCACGTGACCAAATGGAGTCGTTTCGACAAACTAGATGCTGACATCGCGACACCATTCCTCGACTGACAAAGTTGTTAAGAGGTGAAGGGTCCGAAGGAGATTTGTCAGGATTAAGTCAAATAATTTCTACATCGGATACGTCGAAAATTTGAACTGGGGATTAGCTAGGATCCCCGGAAGTTGATCGGACCAGCGGATCCGTAGAAAACGCGGACGGTGCATTTACTACGGTAGGATTCCCAGTCGTTGATCTGCCATTTTTCTACGAAATCTTATGAATCATATGTCTGACATGCACACCTTGCATTGAATGCTTTCTATATTCTCTTTGCAGGGAATAATGACACGAGAAACTACCTGGATTAGCCTATCAAAAAAGAAATGTTCTTTTAGTAGTAGTAGTAGTAGTAGGTAGTAGTAAACATATACATATATATACATACAGTTTGGGTTCTTGGCTGAAGACCTAGAGTTAGCTTACCTACTTTATTCTGCATTCTTCTAATCAGTGACTTGCGAAGTCATGACGTCACAATGAACATGGCAGCCTGTTTGGAACTTTGTACCGCAGCTCGGAAAGAATGTTAGTTTTACAAGCAAACAAAGTAGATATTGTTGTGTCCTTTAAGTTTGAAATTGTGAGCCTCGGAAATGTGCATTTTGGTTTAAGGCAGAACCTTTTCCTTTAGAAGGAAAAGTCTTTTAAATTTTTTTTTTCTGTTTTCTGCTTTACGTAGCGTAGCCAGCAGTGCAGGCGTGAGAAGGCTGGCCTTTTTTTGCCGATTTTACTAACAACAGTAGAACTCTTCCCTGTAGAAGGAAAGATGTATATTTATCTATTTATTGATATTATATATATATTAGTTTATGCGAATTGTTCATGTTAATTTTCATTAAAAAAGTTTAAAGCTGATATTGTCTGTGCGTATTTTCTTGTCCATAGTACTTCCGTGGGATCCCGGGAGTTATGTTTGAGACCATTAGGCACTTAGAGGCCTATTGCAGATAGACAAACAGTATGTAGCATTGAAGAATAAAGGTATTTGATAGGAACATGAAATAACCAACAGGTAGTGTTGATTATCGGACGTTTATTCGCCTTATTACGTTTCCTAGTGGGCTGGGGGAAATTGGGGCTAGACAGACGTTAATGAAGCTCCGTTTCTTCTTGTGACGCGTCCTAAAAACACCAAGAAATCGTCTGTCAATTCTTAATACACATCCATCGGAGAAGGAAGGGGGAGGCGTCACCATACAATGGGTATTGGGAGGATAAGATACACAATACACATCCATATATAAGGCAGGTGTTGATATATATGGTAGGTGCTAATACACATCCATAGGTGTGAGTACACAATCACATAAGTGTGAATACACATGCCACCCGCAGGATAATCCTCGACCGTAGATACCGGTCGACTAATCCTCGACCGTAGATACCGGTCGGCTATTCCTCGACCGTAGATACCGGTCGGCTATTTTTCGACCGTAGATACCGGTCGGCTATTTTTCGACCGTAGATACCGTTCGGCTATTTCTCGACCGTAATCCTCGACCCCTAAATACGGACGAGCGTAAAACACGGTCGTAAATCGGCTCGACCGTGATATCGGTCGACTTATCCCCGAACGTACAATGCTTAGGTTTCGCCTGCAGAATACAGAATACGCTTTAAAGCCGCGGCAGAATAAGCGGCCTTGCTCGTAAGAGACGCCGGGGACTAAAAAAGACGGAAATCGGCGTTGTGGCCCACCCGGTCCTAACGTCAAATACGGGGCGCGCGCTCGCTTTCAGAAGAGGAAGGCATGTGCCCGCTGACGTAAAATGGACCATCGACACACAACAAGGGTGTCGATCAGACAAAGTTAAAAGTTGGGCCGCTAACTACGGTTAAGCCTATTGAAGTTGATTTCCCATAGCGCCATTCCTTCATGCTAGATTGAGAGAAAAATATCGACAGTTTTCCAATGTTTCAAAGATTCCAGCCCTCCAAAACATTCTGGTCAACCCCCGATGAAGTCATCTAAGGTCACGATTCGGGTCAAGCGGTCTATATCTCGGTTACAAAGGAGAGGGCTATAGAATAAAGCTAAAACGTTTCACACAATTACTGTGTGTGGTTTAAACAAATAAGGTGTTAGACAAAAGACCGATGTCTAGAATGACCTTGTGATAATGTTGTTGGTAGTATGCTAGTCACGTTTGGCCAGACAGACACAGGCAGGTATTGTTTTGCGGATCTTGTGTGTGCTGAATCGAACACCGTGGCTCCGGCCTCGAGCTCAAGACCTGCTCAACGACTCACGTCATAAGGGACGCCACACCAACCTTTGACCCTGCCCTGTCTGACAACTTTGCTATAAATATAGATGTACAAATATGATGTGCTATCCGAAGGCAACGACTTTGACAATTCAGGTGTGATAACATCTAAAACATGTAAAATATAGAATAGTAACCCGAAAGAGATAATCAAGTTGTATACGTGGTTTGCACAGCTAGCCGCAAGAGTGTAGTAATACTGTAGTTTATTGTTAAAGGCATCCAGAGCATTTTATGAGGCTTGAAACTTGAATAAAAAAAATCCAATTTCTAGTCATTCCTACACATCGTAAGTATCAATAACACTATACCATTGCAATATCGACATTAAGGGAGCAAATATACGATGTCGTTGTGTGGTGAGAACTGATAGAAAATCCAAGCCCTAATAGACTGATCCTGACTGTCCATCACAATAAGCGGTTCGACCAATGAGAGAGTGACTGCATATCCGTCAAATATTTGCATTTTTATGTTTTAATTTTTGCATTTCTACGTTTTGACGGAGGTGGGCGGGGCTATGGTATCGGTCTAGTTACACTAGGCGCGTGAAACTAAAAGATCATTGATTTTCTTTTCCATACAGCCTCCTTAATCCAAGAAGTGGCTTTGTTGTCCTGTATGGATGGGACATTGGGCCCATCCCAGTTTATTACACAGTTGTTTCTTGTGATGCGGTCTGTCCACTGCTGTTTGTTTTAAATTCTCTTCATTCTCAATTTCTTTCTTTTGCGTTCTAATAGGTGATCTTTCTCTCCGACTTGTTTTAAAACTAAGCTGTATCAATTTTTATTTTAATCATGTACTATTTTGGTTCTGAATCGTCAACTACTGGATTAAAGATCATTAAATAGTTGACAAAACCTGACGATCCACTGGACTAACGTGTGAACAAACTTAACGTTACATCCGGCTGTATTAATTTCCTGCAGCTGTGTGTCAAAGTACATTCTTCCCTTTCTCATTTTGATCTTCCGGTTCTGCACAGGTAGCGAGAACTCATAGATAAATTTGTGTAGGCCTAGGAAAAGAAATGCTGTTTCCGGTTAACTGACTGACTCCAGCAAAAACCCTGACGACCCTAGCCTTTTTCTGGGTCGGCCGCTGGCACGGCACACAGGATTTTTGATCTGACATCTGAGCGATGAAAAAAAAGGCAGAGTTCCAAGTAGTCTTGCGAATATTTCATACCCTTTCTGAGAATTTCAAAAGTTCATGAAAGAATGAGTAGCAAACTTTAAAGTTGTTCATTAATAATAATTTTTTTCAGTACCGTAATCAGAAACACAACATTAATTTCCCCGAGCCAACAGGTGTCCGAATTACCCATGGGGCCATGCGAACGCGCGAATTCCGAAGACCAAGATGGCGACTGGACATCGAGCGGAGGAACGTCCGATAAAATCCGTCCCTGGAAGGCGACAAACGTCTGTTTTGGTTGGTGAGGGGTGCATAACTTTGTTCTTTATACTCTTGTGACTATATTTTGACCACATTTCCGTGGAAAGGTGGAATAACACCACGGAAATATGGCCGAGTTTATTATGCATTTTTGTTGTGTCGTGGCGTGGCGTGGCTTTCTCGAGTGCACATTGAGCTAGGTTGATTTGCATAAATTAATCATACTATAGATAGAGTTCCGCGACTTCATACCTTAGCCAAATGATGTTGACCTTCATAATTGATAGATTATAAAGTTTCTGACTGATTATGTAAATAAGGTCCACATTTGTATATATCATATCATATCTAAAAATGGTCTTATCTATCAAAGAACATGAATTATAATTTATTACGTTGCCAAAAGTAGGAAAGTCATTCAATGTAACACATCTTCTCTTTTTTACTACTTAATTCCACTGATTAGAACTCCATGTTACATGTACTTGTTGTCTCTATACATTTTTAGCACCTGCGTCTACATCTACAGTGGAAAAACGACATGAACACTCAACGAGATTTCAATATTTTGTACTTTATTAGCCACAAACATCACTTTACAATCACAGTGGTTCACATTCTAATGGTCTTGAGAATTGAAGGTCTGAACAGTTTCTGCTGTGAACTCATGTTTAGATTAGTTCTTTAAAATTGTTTGGTATTAGAAATACTGGTAGCCAATTTTTATGTATCTACAAATTGCCATACATTTTACTCGTTACATTTGGCGAGCAATAAAGTTCTTCTTCTTCTTCTTGGCAATAGACCGATCCCAAAGCCACGCCCCCTGTTCGATTTCGAACATCTCCGTCAAAAACAGGGTTTGACGGACCAAACATGGCCGCCGCGGCAAGGTTGAAAATAATGCCACTGACTTCGGTTTAGCTTTTGTGGCACTGAAACCCTTTCAGAGCGGGCCCAATAAGAATGCTATGTATTCTTTGTTGAAGGCTGTATCCACCGGGTAGAGTTGTTTAAGGAGGGGGTAGGTGTAGTTGCGGTGAGAGCGTAATGTTTTCGGTCAATGTTAAAGCGGTATGCGCCGCATAGCTTTCCCTTGTCGGTGGGCATCAGCGCCCAGTTTCTGAGAAGCAGGCGATGCACGTGTAAAACAGGGTTCATATATCTGTGACAGGGTTCCCACTGTATTGACTGCATGCATAACAGCTGCATGGTATTTAGTAACTAAGAATTAAAATGCATCCTTTTACTTCCCTGTTCACTTTCAAGTTAACCAGTTTCACACACCAGTAACTGAAGATACAAAACTCTGCGCTAGCGGACTTTGTAGTAAGTCAGCATGTGGTTCAAGCTTCCTCCCCTTGAGTGCCCGATCTATTTTCTTTTTAAATTCGTTTTTGTTCTGAGCATGCATTCAACCAATACAGTGGAAAACCTGTCCCAGATATACGTACCCTGCTTTACACGCGCCATTTCTGCCCCGCCAACGCTGTTTTTGACGGAGGTGGGCTAAATAGAACAGGGGGTCTATCGGTCTTCTATTCGTTCGAAATGGTGTTCGACAGGATCGGTCTATTTGGTAATGGGGCCATCAATGATAATATGTGAACTAACTGGTTTATTAAGTCTTGTTAGTTACAAATACTGGTCATATATCCAGTGGTACCATTGCTAAATTGGATCAAATTCTTGTATAAAGGTGTTATTTATTTCATCTGTATTATTTGGGCAACGCCTCAGAGGTGTAGGCTTTTTTCAACACTTTCAATTCATACTCGGAGGGGGGAATATTCCTCAAATTATGCCTTTGGTGTAGAGCGCATCTCGAAATAAGGTTGTACATTTTTTCCTAATTTTTCTAAGTATTGCCTTAAGGGTGGGGGCGTTTTGTCCCTTGTATCTTGTAATGATGTTGGAAATTTTGACCAGACAAAATATTTGTATTTATGATATGTACTTCAGATCTAGGAGGAACATTACTCTACAAATCACAAGTTTTCTTGACATCTTTTTAAGCCACAGGGTTTTACTTCACGTAACAGCAATTATTGGATTCCATTCCTGCAATAATATAACACTTTCTCCTACGCTTAACGTCATTAGACAACAAAATGTCTTCAGTAAGAGACCAATCCCACATCCATCTATATTTCCTGGGTGCAAGATAAACAATGTTTCCTGGCCTGGGTAGGGGGTTTGTTGTACAGAGTTCAGTTTTTTTCAAGACATTCACCACAAGTTTTTACCTCACAAAACTACAATCATTTAATCCCTTTCCTGTAATAAGACTTTCTCGTACGCTTAACGTCATTAGACAACAAATTGTCTTCAGTAAGAGACCAATTCCACATCCATCCAAATTTCCTGGGTGCAAGAAAAACAATGTCTAATTTGTAATTTCACAGCCAATGATAGCAACACTTTCTGTAACTTATGATTTCTGTTTTTAAAACGCAGCGACTGAGAGGCATTTGTTAGTTGTACAAGTATAGTTGGATGAAATGTAGCCAGCATCTTTAGTAATCTGGGAGGGAGATAAATTAAGAATTGCTTCAATGAACATTTAGTGTTAAAACCTTGTTCTCTGTAACCTTGATATCACTTGTGCAACATGACAAGGGTTAGGATTTGCAACTTTTCAATTTAGTTCCCTTGACTTGCAGTAAAATGTGGGAGGTTATCCTTGACTTGAGCAGGCTATTTAGTTTGACGTTTTGCAGTTTGCACTAAATTTGTATTGGTTAATGGGTTAGGCAGCAGGGAGAATGTTTTATATAAATAAGGGCTTGTCTCTTGAAGTTATCTGATGACCTGAAATGACCTGTGATCATACCTAAATGATCTGGTGATGATGACTTGCCTTCTTTGTGGACTCATCCTTCATTATTTTAGATATGTTCATGCCTAGAGATTTGGACCTGTGAACTTGGCCTTGACTTGAGCAGGCTAAAGTTATGACTTTTTTGCACTAAATTTGTATTGGTCAATGGGTTAGGCAGCAGGGAGTATATAAGGGGTTGTGTCTTGAAGGTATGATCTGACGACCTGAGATGACCTGTGATCATACTAGTACCTAAATGCTCTGTCGAAGATGACTTGCCTTGTTTGTGGGCTCATCCTTCATTATTTTAGATATATTCATGCCTAGAGATTTGGACCTGTGAACTTGGCCTTTGTTGTCACTCTTGTGACCTTGAGAAGTGGTAATGGTTCCTTTGGAGGCCTGTTGACAGGATGTGTTGGGGTGATTTTTATTTTCTGAATCTGAGGGTTTAGCTTTGAGTGCAGCCTGATACTTAGCGCTGCGCTGATGTCTACTGGGCTGGGTAGGGGGTTTGTTGTACAGAGGCATTGTCTGCAGTCCAAACTTTACAGCTCTCATTGTTCTACTATAGGTACCAATCAAACCCTCATATTGGAGGCCACTACTATTGCCTGATACAGGCATTCTGTGTGCTCTGATATTAGTCTGACGGCCGCGTGCAGGTATCTGGTAATTCTGTGGGTCTCTCCAGACTTGTGGGGCTGTATCGTAGGATGGGTGTTTGCCACCCAGCCTGGTTGATGAAGGAAGGACTGCCTCAGCTGGAGTGGGGTTAAATCTTACAGAGTAGTCCCTATCGTCTAATTGAGGCACCTGAAGTGTCAGAGGGAATGATAGGCGTCTGCTGTTATATCTGTAGTTACCAATCAAACCCTCAAATCGGGGGCCACTACTATTGCCTGATACAGGCATTCCGTGTGATCTGATGTTAGTCTGACGTCCACGTGCAGGTATCTGGTAATTCTGTGGGTCTCCCGGCCAGACTTGAGGGGCTGTATCGTAGGATGGGTGTTTGCCACCCAGCCTTGTTGATGAAGGAAGGGCCACCTTAGCTGTAGCGGCATTAGATATTACAGAGTAGTCTTTGTCGTCCTGGGGCCCACGGAGTGTCAGAGGGTATGATAGGCGCCTTCTGTTATGTTTGTAGTTTCCAATCAAACTCATGTACCGGTGGCCACTGTTGCCTGCTCTGATGTTAGTCTGACGTCCACGTGCAGGTATCTGGTAATTCTGTGGGTCTCTCCAGACTTGTGGGGCTGTATCATAGGATGGGTGTTTGCCACCCAGCCTTGTTGATGAAGGAAGGGCCAACTCAGCTGGAGTGGCGTTAAATCTTAAAGAGTAGTCCCTATCGTCTAATTGAGGCACCTGAAGTGTCAGAGGGAATGATAGGGGTCTGCTGTTATATCTGTAGTTACCAATCAAACCCTCATATCGGGGGCTGCTACTATTGCCTGATACAGGCATTCCGTGCGATCTGATGTTAGTCTGACGTCCACGTGCAGGTATCTGGTAATTCTGTGGGTCTCTCCAGACTTGTGGGGCTGTATCGTAGGATGGGTGTTTGCCACCCAGCCTTGTTGATGAAGGAAGTGCCACCTTAGCTGTAGCAGCATTAGATATTACAGAGTAGTCCTGGGGGTATGATAGGCGCCTTCTGTTATGTTTGTAGTTTCCAATCAAACTCATGTACCGGTGGCCACTGTTGCCTGCTCTGATGTTAGTGTGACGGCCGTGTGCAGATATCTGGTAATTCCATGGGTCTCTCCAGACTTGTGGGGTTGTATCGTAGGATGGGTGTTTGCCACCCAGCCTTGTTGATGAAGGAAGTGCCAACTCAGCTGGAGTGGCGTTAAGTCTTACAGAGTAGTTCATGTCGTCCTGGTGTGTCAGAGGGTATGATAGGCATCTCCTGTTGTAGTACTCATCTGGAATTTCCCAGTAAGGATGCTGTGCCTCTGGTCTTGTGTTGTAGTAGTTGTAGTACTCATCTGGAATTTGCCAATAAGGATGTTGTGCCCCTGGTCTTGTGTTGTAGTAGTTGAAGTACTCGTCAGGTATCTGACTGTAATCATTATCAGTCTGTGACGCCGTCGAAGCGGCAGTGTTTTGCTGGTTGTAATACTCATCAGGAATTTCACAGTACTGAGGCTCATCACCTGAAGATGAAGGTCCCTGTGCACCACTGTCAGCCTGTGTGGCTTGGTCCCCTTTTGAACAACAGCGCTGCCTTCTGATAACATACGTCACAAACAGTGCTACCAGTACTACACCTACTACAACTACCATTATGATGATCGCTACAAGTGGGGATCTCTCTTTCACATTGCCATTTGTACTGGGATTCAGGGTAAACTTTGTAGTCTTAATGTTAGGCTTTCCTGTGGTCAGAGTCATCCCCTCTCTCGTGCACACGGTACAATCAGGAGTGCCGGTCACGGTCCTTGTGGCCTGAGTCTTTTCTGCACACACGGTGCCATCAGGAGTACTGGACAAGGGCATGGTGAAGACATGTTGGTAGGTCTCCTCCCAAGTGTTGACAAGACATGTTACATTCGTCATTTCTTCATGACCAAAAGTACTGACATTATTACTGTGTCTATCAGCATATGGCTTGGTCCTGTTTTCATTAGAGATGACATCTGATAGAAGTATAGCAACAATTTGGGGATTGCAGGACCTGTCAACACCCATGGGAACAATCTGCAGAATGGTGTCTCCCCGCAATGATACCTTTACAGTGGAGACATCTTCCCAAGCATGTTTGCACAAATGGGTGATGTTTTTGGCATGTTTGTCTGATTCTGTGTTAACTGATATGATAATTAATGGCAGGCTGTACTTCACTTGACTCATCGCTTTAATCTTCTTAACATTTAGATAAGGACATTGTATATTTGGTTCCAAATTTGGCTGAGCTGTCTGTGTGCGGGTGTCATGTTGCATCTCGACATGATAAACATGGCTCAGTTGGGAAACTTCATTGATACAGAAAAGCACCTCGTTGACCCTTACTGCAATGTGCTGACCAGAATACATGTATGTAGGATGACGATAGTCCAGTTGCCAGTTCATTACCAACTGAACAGAATCATCGAGAGAAAGCAACTTATTCCTACTCAGTGATAGTTCTAGTAGTTTGTGTAGGCCCTCTACAGTTTCCTTTGACAAACACGTCAACACATTCCTGCTCAAGTCTAGTTGTCTCAGCCTTGACAGTGACTTAAATGCCTTTGGATGAATGATTTCAATAGAATTTGATTTCAAGGAAAGGTGGCCTAATAGTTTCAGATTGTGAAACCAAGATGGCTCGATGCTTTGCAAAGAGTTACTGTCTAGTAACAATGTTCCCAGGGAAGTGAGCTTTTGGAAGCATTTCGAATCCATATTACTTATGCGGTTGTGTGACAATGACAGCATCCAGAAAAGTGCGGGAAATTTCAAACTGTCAAACCAATTTCGTTTGACGTGAGTCAAGTTGTTGAACTGAAGCTCCAATGAATGCAAAGAAGGAAACTCAGCCAAAATACCCTTTTCCAAATCTGTGATTCCACATTGAACGAGAGCAAGGTCAGTTATTGTTGACTGCCGATGTGGTCGTAGTTTCTGAACTGACAGTATCCCAAAGGAGAACCCCCGAACGGCTACACGGTGGTCGTTAGGAAGGCATGTTGAGGTTGGCTGGGAGGAGTTCGTTATATTTAGTGTTGGCTGTTGCTGCGCGGTACATAATATACAGGTGCCCTTTTGAGAGTAGGGCCCATTGTATGGTTTACCATTGGGAAAACAGGATGACCAGGGTTTTGTGTTCTTGCACCCAGGAAAACATACCGGGTCTAAACTTGCACAACTCACAAGGATGGTGGAAACAACTAACACCTGATGTACTACATTCAACATGCTATAACAACTATATAACAGGTAAGTTATGTATAAACGGTCTGTGCCGCTGTCTGCTGCAGGGTTGTTATCCCCTAGTGGGGAGGGCGAACAACCAGCCGGCTGGACCACCTGAAAAATAAAACAAAGCTTGTTGTTTTTCACCTTGCATTTGTATTGACTAGAATGACAAAAAAAGATGATGCTTTTGTAGAAATTTCTGGTTTTGTCACAGGAGCTTGTCTGATCAAGTGCCCATAACTATTACACCCCTAAAAAAGGCCAAGCTTGAACTCAACAACCCCAAACCTTCGCCAAGCAGTATCATCAGTAACCACGGAAATCATCTAATTTGTATAATGTATGCCTTAAAACACTCACTTCTGCATAATATGCATATGTCACAAATATATACTTAGGCCTAGGAAAAAAAATGTTGTGTTTCTGGTTACCCGACCGACCCTAGCAAAACCCCCCGACCCTAGCCTTTTTTTTGGGGTATCGGTCACTGGGAAAAATAATTTCTGAACTTGAGTGATGAAAAACAGTGTGCGAAATACCCGCTTGCGCAGTTGTGCAGCGCAACAATGTTTTGATTGGTGCAAGTTATTTCTAAACCCAGATTACGCAGTGCACTACCTAAATTTCGGGCCTGAGAACTCGATTTGCGGTAATTATTTGCACGAAGTAAAAGATTTGGACCAAGAAAACTCTAATAATTATTCTACTACTCTGCGTCACACACGTGCACACACACACTCTCTCACTTTCGTAAATTTTCAATCAAAACACAGACATCGACCCCCAACCAAACAAGTTAATAAAGTTACCGATACTTTTTCATTCGTTTGCATCCATAGTCAACTTGTTTTATACTGCCTGAAACGCAAAAATCCGTCTGAAAAGAGAGCTCGGCTCCCGGTCGAGAGAGGCGATATTTTTCAGCCGCCATCTTGGATTTCCCAACTAACGCTAAATGTTGCGAGAATGCGTGAGAGTAATGACGTAAACCTGCAGTACCGGCTACTACCGATAGAGGGCAGTGTTTGAGTTGCTGTTTATTTCTATGGGGCGAAGTGTTGCTAGTATAGTAGTGCTGAATTTTTTTCGTTGGCAACATTGAAAATTGCACAAGTGGTGAATGAATCCCTTTACTAAGCTGGGATTGTGATAAAATTCTGAACTTTGGAACAATTATTATAGAATATTAAACAAAGAAAGTTGTTGAAATGTTGTGACAGTGAGAAAGCAACTGGACAATGACATAGATTATTGTATTTATTGATTATTATACATGTATATTCTTGACAATTCACCTGCCACTTTTCCAATTGGTAATTTTATTCCGGGGGTTGCTTTTATTAGATTTTGTTCACCCCCCTCTGGGCAGCGCATGTTTAACCACATGAGAATTGACTGCAATGGTTAGGAATTTGGCCCAAGCACTGTACTGTGAGGCCAACAGTCAGAGCATTTGATGTCACCAGTAAAAAAAAAAAAAGTAAAAAAAAAAAAAAAGGGAATCCCTACCTACCGACCCTAATTTTTTCGGGACCGTAACAGGAAACACAACATTTTTTTTCCTAGGCCTTATGTTGAAGAAGAACAAAGAAACATTGGCCACCCTTTATGTTCCATCCACAAAGAAAGTCTTAATCATAGAATGTTTAAAAATCAAAACTTTGTTCATTAAAAATTCATGTCACCTTAGATATGGGAAACAGTGTTTAACTGTAAGCCCCGGATATGGGAAAGGGTATGGCATAAAGTGTAAGCCGACGTGGGAAAATGTGTGGCATAAGCAAATATCATATCATACAATACGGAAACGTCTGGCATGTTATTATTATGAAATTATGTATGTAATTCTGCCTTAAGTTTGTGGCAAATTTTTCGACATTAAGGAAAAATAAACCTCAAAGTTGTATTCTTACAACTGTGTGGAAGACCATGAACACATGCAGTGCAAATTTAAAGTACATTGTACTAAAATAATTCTGGAATGTTTTGTTAGTTGATATGTAAGTGTTTTAACTGTAATGTTGAAATAAGCTTGAAAGTCATTGTACCAGGACACAAAACAGATAAATCCTGTGACTTGTCAGATACCTTTGTAACAATCAATCTAATACAGCACCTGCAGAGAATGTTATATTCAAATACTGGACTCAAAACAGAAACAATAAACAGCACACGTGTACTAACTAACATTCCAGTCATGTGCCGCTATGGAATTATAGTATTTTCTTACTGATTGTTAGAATCAGGTCTCCATTTGAAAAGTGGCTATGTTCCTCTCTTTCTCAGTTGCATATGTCACATGTTTTAATAGTCCTATCGTGGACAGTGGCAGATTTATAAAATTTCCTCATATATTATGCAAATTGGATCCTTTTAAGTATTCAGTCATGCCAGTCATCATCTAAGCTACAGGCCGATATTTACATACCAAAAATCATGTAGATCTGGGAATCCCTTCTTAATAAGTTATTCTGTTTCAAAATCTAAAAAAATTGGCCCCTGAAGCCCCAAAACCACTATGGATTGGATCCAAACCTACAGGACTTATTCTGTCCCAAGAGCCCCTCAAAATCACAAGAACATGAAGCATCAACATCAACACGGAGGTTTCTGTTGAAGTATTTTAGAAAGGTGCTGGGGGTGGGGGGCATAATCTAATCATTTCTTCATTTTCTCAACAGTTACAAATGTGCAAAATATTACAAAGATCAATCCGCAACATGAGGGTAGAATTACAAACTTTTATGTTCCATCCACATAGAAATTTATAACCCTAGAGAATGTTAAGAAATCTGACATATATCAAAGCTTTGTTCATTAAACATTCATGTCACATGTACAAAAGAGATGGAGAATAGTGTAAGCCGAAACGGAAAAATATATGACATAAGCAACCAAAAGATTAATCATACAATAATAGGAAAATGTCTTGCATCTGTTACTTATGAAATTATGCATGAGACTCTGCCTTGTGGCAAATTGTAATTTTTGAACATTTGTAAAAATATACTTGGAGACTTGTATTGTTTGCAACTGTGTGGAAGAATATATGAACACATGGCTTTGCAGTGCAAGGGACCGAAATAATTCTGCAATGTTTTGTGAGTGCTGTAAGTCATATTTACATGTATGTTCGTGTCAATTTGTGGGGCAAAACAACAGTTCGCGCTATCTTGTACCTGATAGTGGAAAAAAACGTGGAGGAAAATTTCGGCACTACATGTATTTTGACGACCACTGATATAAACAACCCTCAAGTGTTAGCTTGATCCATGAATAAACATGTTTTACCTAGCCAGTGCGTAATGACTGCGCTTTCATGTAATATATAATACAATACAATCCATGAATTAACAACGGAAATATGATAAAACGAAATAATGTTTCCAAACTAGCGGTTTCGTGTTAGGTTTATATCTGATCATGACAAGCAAAACCATATCTTCACAACAATTACACATGGTGAAAATGCAGAGATGAATCTTTGCCTTCCGTTGGGGTATGAACTATGACTTTCTTTTTTTGAATATCAACAAAAATTGCTGTGCGCGCAGATATCATCCCTATAGAGAATCAAGTCAGAGTGGCGAGTTACTCTAAATTTGAAATACATACAATTACATCAGACTGGCTTATTCAACCCAAGACAGCGAAACGACCAACAGACGGACTGAGCGAGCAACAGACTGACCGTTATAAAATTCTTAGTATTGATCTACAGTAGTAACTGTATATTGCAATAGTTTGTTTACCAGACTTCCGCGGGCCTGCACGCTGGTCTACCCGGTACCATCAAAGTGATCAAAACCTTTACCCGCTACCAACTCTGTCAACCGCACGGTCTCACTTTGTGGGGTGGACAGAGTTGTATATGCGGATAATGTGGCTTGAGGATACTGAGTAGCCCGGTGTGTAGGCCCGCTGAAATCTGGCAAACAGCAGTCTTTAAAGTATTGTACAGAGTGAGAAGGGTTCTTACCGGCTATGGGGGTCGCCCTTCCCGTCCGCCGCGGCCTTGTGCGGCAGGGGGGCTGCGTCTCAACAGGAACAACCCGGAAAATGGCCAGGAGTCCCTGGAAATAACATGGATACAAAAATTAGCCTTCTGTGTTTTGAAAAAATGCTGTCTTGACTTTTTTCTTAGGTGGAATCTAGGTATTACTAAGTTAACATGCTGATGGATATACATTGTAGGACACTAGTACATATTAAAGTGTTCGTTTTACTTTGTTTGTAATGATAAGGTAAACCCCATAGTTATTGTTGTGTCTGGCCTGAAATACAACCGTGAGCTTCAAGATATTTCTACGGTGCTGGGATGTTGCCGGCTCACGGAGGCGGGACTACAGGGCCGGCAGGCTGTCTAGAAAGATACGCTGCCAGAAAAAGGGATTGTCGATAAAGTGGCCGGTGAGAATGGTTGCAACTCAAGTTGTGCACCATGGAAAAAGTAAGACTTACCGGTGGATCAGGCGGCGGCGACTGTTTGTTCTCATTGCTGCATCTTACGTTCCTCGGATCACAGAAATGAAAGTTGTCGTCTCTGCGCTCTCCTGTTTCTGGTCTGTTCTTCCCGACGTGACGCGCTTCTCTTAACACTCTCGGTCTGTAACCATGGTAACACCTCTGCCGTCAATCATTTGGTGTGTTATGTCTCTAATGTGGCAGCGCTAAGCTGTAACCAAGTTCAAAAGAAATTCTTTGTAACCTTAACAGACGCACACGAAGTGGTTAGTCAAATTAGACTGCTCTGTATCCACTTTGCTGTGGTAATCTATAACAGTCTCAAAGGACAGAGGGATGGAGAGAAAATGCAGGCACAGAATAGAATAAAATACATGTAGGGTACAATAAAGATAGCACAGTAGTAAGAGGAATGTATCTTTGTCATCTTTCCATCTATTATTGCAAGTCTCTTATTTTCATCAGCTAGAGATATAGATGCAATGTGTGTCAGTGGGGGTTCCTATCGATTCTTTAATGTGAGTTGGCTGTGCATTTTTCTGTCACACACACACACACACACACACACACACACACACACACTCTCTCTCTCTCACATACTGCCAGCTAGAGAAAGAGACAGCATACATAAATGTACAGCCAAGGCGAGAGAGAGAGAAAGAAACACAGAAGAGATAAACATGCAGCCAGAGAGAGCAACAACTCTTTATGTAATCAATGCAGCTTACTTCACGTACTACTATACCAAATTGAAAAATAAGGTCTAGAGCCAACCTAAGTACCATGCACACAAAATATGCATGGTATAAAGATCAAACAACTTAATTTTGAGGGGGAATTTTTACCGATTTCACATCCTACATGTATATGTACACGTAATGCAGTTTTCTGTCTTAATTGTCTGTATTTCAGAGTGCTGTTTGAGCACATAGACAGAATTTACATTCACATTTTATATTTACACATGTGTTTTGTCAATGTGCTACCATGTTCATGTTGATCTTACAGTTTAGTGTCATATTTTTAAAATTTATGTGACCTAAAAATCTAAGACAAGTAACCTAAAAAGCTAAGATAAGGATGATATCAGACAGTGTCTCAAAACTCAACTATTGTGGCAGTTGTCTTCTATCATCATCATTTATCATGAATGTCAAGTTACATACAAACTTATTACCTCCATGAAAAATGGAGGTATCGTTTTTGGTGTGACTGTGTGTTTGTGTTTGTGTGTGTTTTTGCTTCTGGATATTTGTCGTCAGCAAAACTTAGACCCTCTGAATGGATTGTGATGATATTTGGTATGTGTTGGTGTTGGGCAGACAATGGTCAAGGTGGAATTTGGGCCCCTGACAGCTGTCTTTGCATACTGCTGCAGAACCTCCTGTATTTGTATCTTTTGTTCTCCTCTTTTCTTCTCTATTACATGTACAGGCCTGGCCAACATTGGGCCCATGTACCAGTACTCCCTCACATGGTTTGTCAACCTCTTCATCATGTCCATCCAGAATTCCCAGAAGGCAGACGATCCGGACAAGAGGTGAACATCTTAAATTGTCCATTTCCTTAGTGCTTGTCTTTTATTGGCTAGTGTAAAAGTTGGAATGGCATGGAGGCATTTTTAAGTCCATTGGATGGCAACATAACAATAATGATTGTTTCAGCACCAAGGACATACCATGCAAACATATTTGCATCACAGTAGTACCTTTGAAAATGAAGAGATACTACTGTGATGTAGAAATCTAAGACTAAATCTAACTTGAATGATATGTAGTCTTTGTTTTTCTATCGTTTATCATAAATGCCCTATCATATTACCTCCAAAAGTATTGTTTCATTGTATTCTTCAGTGAATGCGTCCTAGACTGACATGTACAGGGGAGATAAAAATGGTTTGAGACATAAACCTCTGCTACAGTGCCTTGTCTGACAGGTAAGTTTTTAACACAATGTTCAGGTAAGGACAACATTCACTTTGGGTCTGGCCTTATTCCAGGTTTGAGTGTCAGTGTTGCTAAGTCAAGGCACTCTGGTCTTGCAAGGTTCAGAAATCATTGTCAGCATGTTGACATTCTAGATCTTGACTTTATTCATGGATCTAAAGTACAAAATCCCAGTAATCGTATTTGTAGGTGAGATGATGATGGTTTGTGATGACAGTTAGTCAGGATCATGATGTCATTTACAACTAAATGTCTATCTGTGTCAATTGCTGTGTGTATGTAAATGTTTTTGATAAGGTTCATTCTTGAGACTTGTCTACACTACATGATTCATACAATTAAAGAGGTATTTCCCTTTTAGGGAGACTTCTATCCATTATGTGCATACACTGTGTGAGTTTCTTGAACATTTTTCAGAATCACTGTATTGGTTTCATGTTTGTGTTTGATGTAACATGACTGTATGTTGGATGTGATCTTTAACACTTTTATTCGTTCCCTGGAGCAGTATACTGTACAATGTTTAAGTGTTCGTCCACATGTTTTATGAATGTTCTGACAATTCAAATTTGAAACATGACACTGGTCTGTTGTTGTTTCTGTGCATGCAGTTGCTGGTCTCGCGATTCCGTCACGGCTTCCAAGCACTTTGTCCTTTCTTCCGTCACTGTGTTAGGGTTATAGCGAATCTACACTTATTTGACAAACTACCTTCCACCATTTCATCCCAACTATCATACAATTTGCATTGCTAGCTTTTCTTAAAAGCATTTCTTGTTTGATAATGTTGGTGTATGTAAATTTGACATGTGGTTTTTCTGAACAAGTTTTTCTTTCACTCCATAGGTTATGGGAGGTGAAAGTTGATGACCATGTTCCTGACTGGGACCTGTGGGCTATCCTGTGTGCCTGACCATCTTCCAATGGGACCTGTCTGCTATCCTGTGTTCCAGTCTATATTCCAGGAGGATCTGTCTGTGTTCCTGACCATGTTCCTGTGTGCTATCCTGTGTTCCAGTCTATATTCCAGGAGGATTTGTTTATGTTCCTGTGTTACCTGTCCATCTACCTGTCTGCTATCTACAACTCAAGAGAACATCGGACTGTGACTGTGAGTTGGCTTGTACTTATAGAGCTCTTTCAAAAATGGGGTCTGCATGCCGCAATGCGTAATCAGTCGTTTTGCTGGGTCATTCTACTTTAAGGTAAAACGTCAAGCCTGCAGGAATGGAGCGTAATGCGTGGCTGCTGCATTTGCCTCAAAGCCGGTCGTTCTGATTTAACGTAATTACAGTTATAGTTTAAGCGTCAAGCCTGCACGAATGAAATGTAATACGTGGCCCCTGCGTTTGCTGTGTGACATGTAGCTGTGGTATTCAGCGCATAGCATAATCGGGACCTCCCATGCAGATCCCTAAGAAATGACAATGAAAAATTTGGGACACTGGGCATATCTGCAACCCTCTGAAGTTTTGGTAACAATTCTAGTTTAAAACATCATTGTTAAAACTGACCCTCCCTGCCTATTTATTGTCATTTCTGAAAGAGTTCACATTTCTTGTACTAATGTCTAGTTTGAGGTTGTGACTAATATCTTATTGTAGATGTGGTGGACGACACAGTACATTTTCCTATATGGAAGAGAGCACAAAATCTTGCAATATTGTCTGTTGATTCATTCTGTATGGCAATGGGATATACAGTACTTTCAACAGCATTTTGCGATCAAATTGTTTTCCCTGATATCCTCTTCATCATGATCCACATTAACCCTTATAAAAAACTGAACATTGTAAAGCAGTTATTAAGGCAACAAAATGTTTCAGGATCAATAGTATATTATACCCAAAAATGGAACAAAGGGAGATATTTATGATTTACGTGAACAGAAATGGAAAAGAAAATGTTGTGCTTTCTTTCTGTAGAGTGAATGTACTACAGGTAAGCTGTGTGTGGTGTTTGAAAGAGAGGAATTGTGTGTAAGAAATCAGCCGAATAAAAATATATCTATTATTTTCACAAGGATTATATTCTCTGCTTGAAACGTAGCCAGGTCATAAGTAGTTTAGGCACTAGGTAACATGTAGTACAACTAAAAGCTACCGTAGACAGACTGTTGCATTGTAAGGTTGACACATTTTAACAAAGTTTTCTTCTGTTCACAATTGCATGATTTGTTTCTTTCCGACGTTTAGCCGTCTGTCAGGTGTTTTCCTCAGGACAAAATGTTCTTACAATACACTTGTGATATTGTGACTAAAAGTTCATACCCCAATGTCTCTGTTCAGTCAGGGGTGCCTTAGCATTGGCACGAATTTTATGAAATTCGTACATGTTTTATGAAAAACACAAATCACTATGCAAAAACATTTGAAAAACGCAGGTACCTTATAGAAAACGCATGGAAAATCTTCTGAAGACCCAGTCTTTTTAAGCCAACTAGCCTTGGAAGGTGGCATGTTTCTTAGTGTTTATACCCACGATCTTTTGATTTGAAAGCAGTGAGCAGGTGTTTACCATCCCCGGGACGTATTTAGTAGCCTGTGAGCGTCACATCATCTCCTTCTGTCACTCTTGACAACGCCATGTTGAAAATTCTGCTTGATCCAAGAAACAGTTGGCGGATTGGATAAAAAGACTGCATGTTTCATAAGATTTGTGCATACTTAGCAGTGGTTCATTTGTTTTTCATAAAATTCTTACGTTTTCACAGTGATTCGTGAGTTTTTCATAAAATTTCATAAAATTTGTGCGACTCAGGCACCCAGATTACTGATGTTAATTTTCTGATCCAGATCGCAAGTTCCTTTATCCAGCACGTATACTTGTTGTCCTCCCTATCTTTAAACTTCGCCCCCTGCATAACAGCTGCATAATCTTTGATCATAATTAGCAATTAAGAATTAAAATGTCCTCCTTTTACTTCCCTGTTCGCTTTCAAGTTAATCAGTTTCACGCACAAGTACGGAAGAGGCCAAACTCTGTGCTAGAGGACTTAATAGTACATGTAGTCTCATCTCCCCCTGATGAAGACGCCTGACAGACCTCAAAACGTGAAATAAACTAAAATGTTTTGAACTGATTAACCAACCTGATGAAAATATTTCTGGAAGGTTAGCACATGATTTACACAGAGACACAAGTTACAAATGATTTAGGTGGATAGCTTATCTAAAATGAGAAATTCTTTGTATAAGGCATAGTCGAACGCCCTCTGGTCTTAGCTTCCACAGACTATTAAAAGCAGCAAAATTTGGCTCTCAAAATGCAGGAAATAGTGTTTTCCATGGGAGCATGCCCTCCTACGTTGATCGCGCTGTTGCTTTTGCAGAAACTTCATGAATAAAATCTAACATCGTCAGTTTTTCTTTCAAATAGACCCGAATCTAGCATAGTATGAGTAGGATTTAATTATGTAAGTCAATTTACCATTAACTTAAGCATTGCCATGCAGACCCTTGTAAAAAGAACTTGAGAGAGTTGCCCATGTTCTGCTTTCTCCCTGTAGAATTACGATTTCTTTCTCTCGTAATCTTCTCAAGGAGCCCATGCTTAAAGAGGTAATCAATGTTAGAAATTTTGAATTAACTTAAGAACTTTTGAGTGTATAATCTCTTTAGAAATAAAGGATTTAGTTTTGTTCGGCTGATTTATTTTGTCGAGTAGACTTTTAACTGTTTTTGTAGCAATACCAACCTCCTGTTGAAAAGTTTAGGCTCGTCTCATGTTGATCTAGTAGAGTTTGACAGTAGTGCTGTTCTACGCTGGCAGACTTTATTTGATGAGCCTGAGGGTAGTCCTGTTTTTTTGAGCAGGCGATTGGAATTGTTACAAGAAGCTTGATCAACAGTTTACATGACAAAACACAATTCCTCTCTATTTCTTTGTGGGCTTGGCCTGGAGGAGGAAACTTGCTGTAGACAATGTTTTTACTCTGGTGCAGAGGTTTTCTACTCCAGGCTATTCCTGTTTAAAAAATACATTTTATTTCCGTGATCAATGTGCTTGCATGCTGATGTTCAAAGCACCTGCAAAGAACTCCCCTATTTGCATTTGATAACAGCAGAAATAATTGGATTAAGTTTTTCCCGCTTTTTCACTTAGTCTACATTTCACTTTCCTAATTTGCATAAATTTGCATATTCGGATCTCTGTTGATTTGCATACTTGGGACGCTTTGCTACTCTTTGGACAGGCCTATAGACATTGCACTGTGTATTGTATTCAACCTACTTGTCACCCATCCTCATCTGAAGGGTCGAGGACTTAGAATAGATGCGTTGTGTATTGCCGTATTAAGTTTACTCATTCATTAAGTGTGTTTAAACTTTTTCCTGTCAGTCAATGTGCTTGTGTACTGGGGTTTCGACGCCCCAATGTCTTCCAGAAAAGACATTCCTCGGGAGAACATTTGCACAGACTGATCAGGAAAAAGGAATGAAGACACTTAGTGAATGAGTTAACTTAATACGGCAATACACAACGCATCTATTCTAAGTCCTCGACCCTTCAGATGAGGATGGGTGACAAGTAGGTTGAATACAATACACAGTGCAATGTCTATAGGCCTGTCCAAAGAGTAGCAAAGCGTCCCAAGTATACAAATCAACAGAGATCCGAATATGCAAATTTATGCAAATTAGGAAAGTGAAATGTAGACTAAGTGAAAAAGCGGAAAAACTTAATCCAATTAATAATCCTGTTATCAAATGCAAATAGGGGAGTTCTTTGCAGGTGCTTTGAACATCACCCCAAAGGGGAATTGTGTGATCAAACTGTTTAGCTACTTGAAACAATTATGATATCTCAACATTTGAAGCAGAAAGCAACTCAAGAGGGTAACATGACGTTTTTATGTTGTTTACCATGTGAAAAAGAATGTCTCAATAAAGAAGTCTTTCATGACTATATATCTTTTATTTCTTAAAGGAAACTAAGAGGTTTTGGATGGAAAACTTTATATACATGTGACCCCAGAGTGAATTTCTCAGCTGTATTTAAACACGTGACATCACTAAGGACCTCCGGGACGCCCCAAAAAGCAGAGGTGGAAGGGCTTAAATTTCGTTTTCAAACGGTTACGGGAGTCGCAAATTAGGTGAGAGCTTGACGTTGGGGTATATTTAGCACAGTATAAGTGAGTTTTCCAACCAAACCTTTTAGTTTCCTTTAAAAACTGATATGACAGCGTGTGCACCCACAATTTGATGATCAGAGCAGGAACACAGACGCTTCAGAAACTTGTATCATATAGTGCATGTACAACAATAATTGAGATATGTAAGTTAACTAGTCTTAAAAATAGTAAGCAGTCCAGCCTGTCATGGGTAACACATGATATTCTGCACCGCATATTTCAAAACTATGAGCAAATTTGATGAAATGACCAAATGCACCAGGCTCATAGTTACATAGCAAAAAGCTTCAACAAACTTTACACAAGTTATAGTCCATCTTGTATAGCAACAAAAAATGCAAAAAAAAATGCCGCCAACAAGCTATCTCATGACGCCTTGCATTGTTCTGCCTTGAGGAATGTACACATAACATAACTTATGATCTATTGCCATTCTGAATTTTTCCAAACTGTCCAAGCTTGAGCAATCACTTTTACACAGTGAAAAATCCTTGAGTACAAATTCTTAGTACATGCTGTGAATTTTTGGATAGTGGTTACCGTAGTACTACAGTAGTAACTGTGGTATCTTACAGTAAAGTTGCAAATTTGGGAGAATGAGTTACTGTAGAACATTCGTGGATTGACGATGTGAAGGAGGGCCACCATTTTGTTGGGCAACATCCGATTTGATGATTTGAGAATGGTAATGATGATAAGTTTGTCATACACTGTGACAAATTTGAACACAGAACTACCATAAAAAAATCAGGAATCACAGAATGTAATGGTTGTATACACAGTACAAACTTACTGCCTAAAACGCAATGCCTCACGATATAGCTTGTGATGAACGTAAATGCTATTTTTTTCTTAGAAAATTTGTAAAAACGACCTTAACATGTTTATTAGGCCTGCAGCTTTGGTCATTTCATCGAACTTGCAGCCAGTTTGAAATATGCTGTGCAGAATATCTACATCATGTTTTCATTTAGCTTCAGTAGTGTATGGTACGTGGTCACAACAGGCTGGACTGTTAACTATCTATTGGTCAACTTGCATATCTCATTATTGTTGAACAGTACAGGCTTTGGGATATGCATCAAAGTCAAGCAAAATTTTGCCGGACGTACCCCGGGATTTTACGAGAGACTTGTGGGACTACTGCGAGATGCTGACTGTGTCTCGTAGCCCATTTTGTGGTGAGAGACCCTAATAATCAGGCCCTGTTAAATGGAGTCTAGCGTACGTGTGGTTGACAGTGGTTCCCAAACAGTTTGGACATATTTCTTTGCCATTCTTAACACTAAGCTGCCGCTCCCAATTACAACTGGTTTACAAATACTTGCAAATAGTGCTGCTTCCGGAAGTTTGTTCCCGACCAGGGGATTGGAGGTCAAAGGGCAGTGCACAATCACTGATTACGCCATTCTATGATCCCTTGCGAACATGGCGTCTGCCGAGCTTCTTTTTGTTGTTTTCCGTGAAAAATTCCCAGTTTTAATGCCAAACTGTCTGGGTTTATGCACAAATAAGTGTTTGGGGAGCTTGATACTACAGATTCTTGTGAAAAATACCGTTCCATGATGGAGGATTCTGCATTAAGTGGCAAAAGTGACGGCGTTCACATGGAACAACAAGTTTGCATCGTCCCAGGGGGAATTAACTCACGGCAACGGAAGTAAACGCAGTGTTGGAAAATTTAACTTCAGTTGCGGAGCCGACTGTCGTCAATTTTATTTGTGAACGGGATAGAAGTTGGAGGCAAGAAATAGGTGCATTATATTTTTTATATAGTCTCAGAATAGGGAATGCTATGTTGTAATGGATAAGCCTTTTAGCCTAGTAGTCATAAACTCAAACTGCAGTAATATTTGAGTGTGTATTTCTTTCATATACACGTGATTCTGAAATAATTTCCCAAATAGCCTGTGGTCTGCTGACATTTTATATTAATGATATCTAAAGCTATGAACATTGCAGAATGATAATTTTTATATCACTGTACTTGTTACACCAAGAGTTACACACTGATGTCAAACTTGATGGAAGAACATCAATTTTGCTGGAGATTCTAATTGGCTACTGTCTATATTGTAGAATTCTCAGAAACTTTATGGTCCAGATGCGAATGTGTGCTAGAGTAGATGATTTGGAAGCATTGTGGAAAATGTTTTATTGCTTTTGTGTATTTATTACATAAGAAATTCATTTATTAAACTCAATAAACTCAATTCAATTATGTAAGCAATTTGGCACACATTTGGAAAGAAAGTATGAGTCATAAACTTTCAGTCAAAAAATATGTTTTATGAAGCCTCAGGAAGGAGTATACTGTATTGTTAATAAATCAGCCTCCTAGCTAAATAATCAGTTCAGCACCCAGGACAGTCTGTAGTCATAAACTCACCTGTGGTAATACCAGGGTGACTTTTTTTCTCATGTTTGCAAGACTGATGTAAAGACCTCTCAGAAGTGTTGTGGTACTGATATTGGAATTTCACAAATGGATTAATGCTATAATACAATTTGTCTATGAAATGTGTATTGTTTTATTGCATTATTGCCCTTGTAAGTCATTGCTGCTGTCACTAGGCCAAAGTTGCATGACATAACTAGAAAGTGTAGACTGTTAGCTTTCTATTTGTGTAGAACATATTGGGTATTCAGGAGATAATGGACCATAAACTAGTGATTAACAGAAATAATAACAGTACCCCTTGTTCTTAGAGGGCCTGAAAAACCTGGCACTGAGGACATGTAATGGGCAGGAAATCTGGAAGCTTAAGGGTCAAAATAGTTTGCAAGTTCGGGGTTCACAGACCTCTCAAAAGGTTTAGCTAACGCAGTAGATTAAGTTTATCTTGAACTCGGGCAAGTTCAGAGCCTACACTGGTTTTAAGGTCTCACATTAAGAGTTACACAAAATCCCAGGATTTGATGCATATCCCAAAGCCTGTACTCTACAATGCACCATAATATGAGTATGTCACATGATGTCAACAACATAGAAACCATGAATTGCCATCTGCACTGGGCAAAATGTCTATAAATCCATTATGTATTTTTGAAAATAATCCAAGATATATTTTTTTTTCTGATTCTTTAACTCAATTCCTCTCTTTCAAACATCGCACACAGCTTACCTGTAGTACATTTCACTCTACAGAAAGCATAACATTGTCTTTTCCATTTTCTATAAAGCAATGGGGCACATTTCGAACAATCATCATGTAACCAAAGTATTTTCCCTGAAATTCACTTCATCACTCATAAAATTGTTGAGAGAAATAAAGTGAAAACCACACAAATTTGATTCACTTTATCAATACCTTGAGTTGATGTAAAATTACATAAAGATAATATTTGTATGCTTCACCTACCCTCCATGTATATTTGACTACGAGAGAAAGACAAGATCTTTAAGGCAGTTTGGTTATTCAATAATCATCTCAATCAATAATCATCTCAATCAATAATAAACTATTCTATAAATTTTCTTCAACTAATTGAAAATGAGGATTTCACTTATCTATCTTGACACTGGTACAAGAACTGATTACTATGCTCTGAAGTTATACTACCAATTCAATAGTAGCTTTGTGGCTTAATTTCAATTTTGTATTGTTTCATTGCTAAAAGCAAGAAATAATTTTTGAAGGAAAATGCTGTGAATGTTTCCAAATTATGACTGTGCATGCAGCTATTGACACATCCAGTTTCAACAAATCATGTTTATCTAATTAGCCTTTTTCAGCTGTTTCAATCACTTTTCATCCTTTAGGTTTATATTGCTATCTTCCATCTCAATTACATTGTTTAATGTCAAACAACAATACAGAAGTCTAAATCATCATGTAAAATATAAGTTTTGGTACAGTGCTTGTACAGTGATCTACATATAGCTTCTAATTGAAGCAGGGTGGAACTTTAGACTAAGTCTTGCAGCTTTTATCAACTAACAAATTTTTTACAAATCAAATTTTCATTATAGCAAAGATGTTGTATTGCTATCATACATGTTTGCAACTTTTTATCGTTTTATATCTGTCATTCTTTTGCATCACTGCTACTTACTCATTTTCCACAATAGTTGCATTACACTTAGATTCATCCCTAATATTTTGTTGCTTTGATACTAATTTGCTTCACATTTTGCTTCTTTCTCCATAGACAATTTTCATTTCAGAAAAAAAATGTCAAAAAGGTGAAGTCTAATGTAATGAAGAGGATATCAGGGAAAACAGTTGGATTGCAAATTATATTGAAGATATGCCCCATTGCCATACAGAATGAAACAACAATATTGCAAGACAGTGCTCTCTTCAAAGGGAAAATGTACTGTGTTCTCCACCATATCTGCAATAAAACATTAGTCACAACCTTAAACTAGGGATTAGTATAAGAATGTGAACTCTTTCAGAAATGACAACGAACATACAATAAGAAGGGAGGGCCAGTTGTAACAATGGTGTTTGGAACTAAAAATTATGAGGATTGCAGACATACCCTTTCACAACATTTTTCGTTGTCATTTTTAGGGATCTGCATGCAATGGGAGATCCCAACTTGTTCGCTTTGCGCTGAATCCCAGAAGACAGCGGCCACGTATTACGTATTACGTTTTATTAGATCATGCCGGCTAAACGCTTAGCACATATTGCACAAATTATGTTTAATGTTAAATGCTAAGAGTTTTGCAAAGTCTAAACGGCTGATTACGCTTTGCGGCATGCAGATCCCTATTTTGAAAGAATTCTAGAAGTACAAGCCAACTCACAGTCACAGTCCGATGTTCTCTTGTAGATAGCAGACAGGTAGATGGACAGGTAACACAGGAACACAAACAGATCCTCCTGGAATATAGACTGGAACACAGGATAGCAGACAGGTCCCACCGCACACACAGATAGGTCCTCCTTGAATATTGACAGGCAGACAGGTCCAGCAGTCTCCATGGCAACTGCAATCAGATTCTTCATCTCATCTGGACAGGAGTCTTCAGCATCAGTCAGCTCATCTTAGTCAGCAGTTTCCTAACTATAACGATAAGTAGTTACACACTTGTCTTAAAAAGCATCAAATGATTGGAAGGAGAAAGAAGAAGGCAGAATTCTCTCACCTGAGACTCTTTCATCCAGTCAACAGGTAGTCTTGTTACATCATGTACATCAGGACAGGACAGGAACACCTGCACAGTTGACCCTCAGAACACCCCTACATGTAAGTGATGAAAAGATAATAAGTGTGATGCTAAGATGCTGCCTGACAACACCTTGTAACCAAATAAAGCCTTCAGGCCAAAGTCACTAATTAAAGACACACAACTTATGTGTGTAAAGATTATAGACGCACCAGTTCAGTCACTCCTATGCTGGGCTAGCAAACGCTAAAACTGCACATAAAGATTGTCCTCCAAGTCACCCTATATAACTTATAAGATCATCTATACTATAGTACTATTTATGTCCCACACACGACCATGATTGTCCCGGTGGCTCGATGCTCCCGCCACACCAATCAGTCAATCACTCCCAAACATTGCAGGCCATCAACTACTATAGGCTCTTGTTCTTCCCTCAGACCATCAAAGATTGGAACAAACTTGAGCCTGGTGTGGCGGAGGGGGAGTCCCTCTCCCAGTTCAAAACTGAGCTGGGGAAGACCCTGTTGCATTGAGCCACCCCAACACGTCCTTGTATATGTTTGAATACTAAATATATTGAAATATATGTATTACTAACTCACTAAATTCACTTGTATCTTACTCATGCACAACTGCTGATAATCTCAGATATGAGGCTAAGCAGGAAAGAAGATCAGTTTCTGGAGTTGAGTTCCCCTTTAGATAAGGGTGTCTGCTGGGACCATCACAGGCTAGTATTTGTCTACATTTTTTTAATAGACTGTGGAAAGACATTCAGTTTACATCAGGGCCAGGCCATAACTTTCTTTCAATTTATATTGAGAGTTCAAGCTCAACAAAATATTAATTGAATATCAATATCCGATAAATTTGTATGACATTTTTGAAGACAAACTTCTTCACATCGAAGCAAAACCTTAGACGCCCCACCAACCACACCAACTAAGGGCCAATTTACACACAGCTTGTCTAGATATCTGGACTGCAGATATCTGCCGGGCGACAGCTTTTTTCTGTGTCTAAACAGGAATTTTATGGTCTTAATGAGGGTTTTTTTAGATGTCGGGAAAATTTCAGCCGACCACTCTGAAGCATTCGCCCGACAACTCAGCGGGAGTCCCCGACCACTCCAGCCGGACGTCTAAACAAAATGTGTCGCGTAGTAGACATCTGGAGGTCGGGGTTCACGCTAGTTTGCATATTTGGCAGGCGATAAAGCGGGAAAACTTCTTAGCATCAAGGACCATTTGTTCCCAAACGGACGACGGACTTCTTTCGTGATGCCAGATCGGCCCTCCCCCCTCCGCCACGACAAGGGCAGCGAGTAGGAACGCAGCGTTGATTCTGACCGGTCGCTGTCGTCTTCCCTGGTACCTCAAACGCCTCTTACGCTCAACCCTTGCTTGCTGCCTCATGTTAAGCCATACGCGAGTCAGATAAAGAAAGAATACCATATTCATCATGACGAAAAACACAGGCGGTTCTCCCGCCATTTTGAAACGCGCGCAAAAGGTTAAATAGGGTCGAGTGCAATCAGCGCGCTGCGTGAGTCCTGTGGTACTTCCTGTCGGTGTGTATAAATGCGTCCAGATATCTAAGGCTCAGATGTCGGCGGATTTTTAGATATCTGAAAAAACTCTGTATAAATTGGGCCTAAGTTGGATATCAAATCCACATAAACTGGGCACAGAGGATTGTGGAACATTTTACTTGATGGAGTGATAAGCATTCATTATAATGATATATAACTTAGCTAGTGCAATGGAGAAATGATTGACCAAACTTAACTAACTTGCAAACTTCTAGCGCAGTTTCTTTCTGTGATTCAAAGGTAATGCCCCGGCCGCCTTGTTTACGGAGTAATTGAAATCTTTGACACAACAAAAGTACAGCAACTTTCGTAAGGTCATCTACAACTATACATGCAAACAACAAACAATGGGATACAAAATGACTAACCTAAGAATATGAATGCTTCAACATGTCGAGTTTAACGTATCACACTACTACTAGTACTAGTTCTAAGATCTAAACATTCTTTGATATATTTAAACCTATTTGCACACAGTAAGGGTTGTCGCCTTCTAGAATGTATTTGAATTTATCTATAGAATGGAATATATCAAATTCTGTCGCGCAATACATGACAATTTTGGGCGGGAAAATTAGCGGATTTAATTATGCACACGCGCGCATTCCGACAGGTGGTCACTGAGCGAGGAGCACCACGTGGAGATAAACAAAGAACTGAAGTTACAACATTCTTTTGCACAAAAGGCAACTGAAACTTTCTACAATACTTTGGTGAGACATATACATAACAGCAGTTACATAATTTCAATGTTCTATAAGCACACCAGAATATAATTTTAAGAAAATGGGGCAAAATTAACTCCTCCCAAGCCTGACGGTCTTAAATGAGGAATTGTCGCCTGGACATAAAACCTATACATATCTTTAAAAAGATGCATTACTGGTCGTTAAGAAACAAAATGAACCTAATGGTTTGTTCTTTTACCTTGTCTTAACTCGTCTTCTCCACACCACGCCGCCACCTACCCATCTCGCCATGTTCGTTGTCTTCTCCAAAATTCCACACGTCAGGAAACACACATTTTCTCATCAAGCCACCAAGATATGTCAGTTTGAATTCACCGGGGAAGCGTTCCAAGGTTATGCTTCAAGCGTATGGAAAAGATTCTACGGAAAAAAACTGTAAAAATAAGCCGAAAAGTTGCAAATAAGGTAGAAGAAAACGCCACAGCAATCAATCATACAACAACCGCGGTACCAGTTTGGACCATGTCAAATGTGCTTTTAGACGGGGGTGTAAAATTACCACTCCTAATTTTTGTTATTAATTCCTATTTATACGTGGATAGGTACATTTTATCACCAGGTTTGATCAAGAACCTCTCCGAAAATAATCCTTATGGTTGTCATTTCACTATTTCAGGCTGCACGTGTACGCGTTAAACATATCGTCTATCTTGACGTGTCTCCCACAATACGTTATCAGTTGGATCGATCCAATTCAACCAATGATAGCTTGCGACACAAAACGAGATACAAAACACGCGTCCGGCCGTGTGCCTCATTAATTCAGCTTATTTTACGGTCCTTTTTTAGCGCACTCTATCTCTCAGCTCGCCAACTGCAGCATTACGAACCGTGATCAACCGCACCGTTGCACGGATAACGTTATATGCCAAGCAGGTCGTGTAGAGGCTTCTAGGGTAAGACCGAATCAAAAAGATATTCGAAAGGAGAAACATCAGGGCTCGGAATACTTTTGAAAACCGATGGCGATGGTGGGTAAAGAATTTCTCAAAGTGAATGAGCAGTAATCATGGCGGCACGGTCACTACACACAGTTTGCGGGCACCATCGGTTTTCAAAAGTATTTCGACCCTGATGTGTCTCCTTTCAAATAACTTTTTGATTCCGTTTTACCCAAGGAGGTTCTACAATACCTGCTTGGTGTATAACGTTATCCTTGCAACGGTGTGGATGATCACGGTTTGCAACACTGCAGTTGGCGAGCTGAGAGATAGAGGACGCTAAAACATGACCGTGAAATAAGCTGAATTAATGAAGTACACAAACGTTTGTAGCGGTGCCTTGCATCAACATGCATGTAAAGTTGGAGAGTTGCAAGTGCAGTTTGGTATTTCCAAAAGATCTGGAAGAAACAGCACCACACGTTTGCCAAGTTATAACACTGTAAGACCCCCGGTTTGCAAAAATGACAGCGTTTATCGTGTCATTTATTAGAATGCTCTTCTCGAAGATCCTCGAACTCGCCGCGCGCGGTACAATGACGCCACTCTTATCTATCTTGACATGTTTCCCACAATACGGTGTTGGCTGCCAAACTTAATCATCAGTTGGACCGATCCTGTCTGTCCATCACAATTAGCAGTTCAACCGATGACAGCCAAGGAGGGTCTACAACCAATGTGCTCAGCAAACTCGTTCATTTAATGCTAGGAACCATTAATTGTACGGTTACATTACTCCAAAGTGGCGCTAACATATCCACAAACCAAAGACAGTGTGTGTAACCATATTTTAGCTGCAAAGAAGAGCGTTAACGAAAGTCAATTGGATTTTAGATCGACAGTCGGTTATACTGTGTTTTTTTCATTAAAGTTGGATAATCAGGGCATAGAAAGAGTTCAAGTTGACCTTTACGGATCTCGGGTCACCTCGGAAGGTCACTACATTATCCTGGTTACCCAGCTTAAAAGCATATTGCACAGTACAACCGATTGTCGATCTAAAACATTATGAATTCCTCCTGAAATCGATTACTTCTTTTTTTTTTACACCTAGAACAAGGCTTGATGCAATATATTTGGTTTTTGTAATTGTTAGCATCACAAGGGCACTGTAACCGTGTAAACAAACAGGTTTGCTGCGAACCTTGGTTGTAGTATCTTAGACTACGCTGAATATGCTGAGTGATGACCAATGGGTAAGTCCAATTGATTTCTAATCGTAATCATTGGCTTTTTGTAATGTCTCTTTTCATTGGTTAGATCTAGCATTGCCTCTGGCCAAGTCTGTGATGCTGGAACATTTATATCCTCAGCTGCTAGAGGTCGCTCTTATGTGAAATCGAATTGGAAGATTACACGTTGTAGTCTTCTTTTTAATCCGCTTGGTGACGCCCTTGACGTGTAGCGAAGAATCGGCGATCATCGATTGTAGCCACATGTAAGCGGGCAGAATATACGTATCATTCTCATGGAAGGGGGAATGGAGGACATGTCCAAAATATGACGTTAACTTTATAACCAGATAGTGCACGTCATTGGTTAAACACGATTTGGTGCTGAACACCTTCTACGCATAGTCAAACATCCTATTTCTGATATTTAACACCTTCCATGCAACCAAACATTCCTATCCTTGGTGCTGAACCCCCTTCATTAATATACAGTCAAACATTACTGTCCTTGGTGCTAAACACCATCCACACATAGCCAAACATTCTTGTCCCTGGTGCTGAACACCATCCAAACATAGCCAAACATTCCTGTCTTTCAGGGATGCCAAAGAGTACAAACGAATTTTACGGAATGCATACGAATTTTACGGAATACATACGATCCATTACTAGAAACATACGATCCGTACGGAATACATACGATCCATTACGCGGAATACATACGATCCGTACGGAATACATACGATCCATTACGCGGAATACATACGATCCTTTCACATATTCAGGACCTTCCCACGACTTTACTCCGGACCACTACCCAACCAAGGTCGGCGCTGGGTTGGGAATAGCTCGAATCAATCCTATTCTAGATCCAGTTCGTCCTTACATCTGATGAGTACTGTCCTTCGGAAAACCCCATGTAGAGCTTTGTCTATTTGTCCTCCAGTTCGAAAATTAAAATCGCCAGCAAAATTGAAATCTTTTACGTGTCCCAAATGTCCGCCGCCATAGCACACCGTAGGACTGACGTCTTTAGCGTTGCCATGGCTACGGGCCGAGAGGATTAAAAAGGAGTGCTGCGCGTCGTGAAGAACAGACCAGAAAAAGGAAAGTTCAGGGAGACAACTTTCTATAATCCGACGAACGTAAGCCAACCACCGCCGCCTGGTCCAGCGGTGAGTCTGTGGATTCTACCTAATGTTATCACGTGAAAAGGTTGTTTCCTCACCTTAAGATTCCATCCATCAGAAGAAAACTAATTTTCGTATCAACCGGATTTCCAGATACTGTTGGCCATTTTCCAGACTGTTCCTGTTGAGACGCACCCCCCCCCCCCCTCCTGCCGCACAAGGCCGTGGTGGACGGGAAGGGCGACCCCCGTAGCCGGTAAGAACCCTTCTCACTCCGTAAGTACTTAGACGGCTGCTTGTCAGATTTCAGCTGGACTACACGCTGTTCCCTCGGTATCCTTAAGCACAATACCATCCCCCAGTCCAACTCGGTCCACCCGACGGAGTTTACTAGACCATGCAGTGGACAGAGTTGGTAGGCAGGAAAAGGTCTTAATGGTACCGGACAGACCAGTGTGCTGTCTTCTAAGTTTCAGCGTGTATACAAGCTGTTTTTCTCGGCTGTCTCAAGCTCTGTAGTCCGCCTATCCAATTCTGTCCGCCCATAAACGTCAGACCTAATCAAGTCTAATGTCAGCGTCGGTCGGTGTTGGAAATTTTCATCTACGTACGATTGAAAGCTTTGAATTTTTCTTCTCTTTTTCAAAACTCTAGTCGGTAGGTACAGGATTTGTATAGTTGAAGACCTTTTTTCCACTCCCAAGGTTCGAATTCAAACTAAAATGTCTGACAAATGAAAAACCATTTTGTTCTCGCGATCACCATAATCAGCACTGTCCTTAAAACCCTGGGTGTGTTTGGTCTTTGGAAGGCCATAAGTCTAGACCAATCAGTATAGATCGAAGAGTGCTTTCTTTCACTTTTGACAAAGATTTTTTTATCCCACTTTCATCTTATCGTTTTCAAATTTCATCTAATCGATTTTACGTACGTACATGGTTTGAAGACTGAAAAAAATCTATCAAAAAACTTTACAGGATTGTTTATGAAATGTTTTTTTAATTCAAGGATGCAATTTCAAGCAAACATGTCTGACAGATGAAAAATCATTTTATTTCATCGATCACCATAATCACTTTATTATTTTAAAAACCTTGGGCGTATTTGGGAGATTGTATCTTTCAAAGGCCATAAGTCTAGACCAATCAGCATAGATTGGACAGTGCTTCCTTTTTTTTCACGTTTTCTATTCCACTTTCATCTATGTTTTAAAGCTTAGAAAATAGGTTTTTTCTTTTTAAGATCCTCTCCGTAGTTCTAGGATTATCATTGATAACTTGTTTTATTCGAATTCCGATGGCAAGTTAAGGTTCGTATTAAGGTTTGAAATGCCTGACGAATGCATAATCATCTTGTTACGACGATCACCATAATCAGTTGTTTTCCTCAAAACCTTGGGCGTGTTTGGGAGATTGTATCTTTTGAAGGCTTTAAGTCTAGACCAATCACTAGGTTAAACAGCGCTTTCTTTCTTTCTTTCTTTCTTTCTTTCTTTCACTTTGAGGCATTTGTCAGTTCATAGCAAAAATTGGAACTGGAAAAAAAGGAGAATTGGAAACAAAATGCACTCTCCCCCGTGTAATGGTAACGTTACAAAAAAAGTGATCCAATGAAAAGCTTGCAAAAAGTGGTTCATGTGGAATAATCAAATGGAGTGGCAAAATGGAGCCTTTTGCTTAGTTAATCCCATCTGGCTATATATGATAATAAGGCAGGATTCATCTTTATTTTCCAGGGGAGCCGGTCGACTGGTTGTTCGCCCTCCCCGAAGAGGAGATAACAACCCTTCAATAGACAGCGGCACAGGCCGTTTATAATTAACTTAGCTGTTATATATAATTTTATATCTAGCATGTTAAATGTAGTACATCAGGTGGTAGTTGTTTTCACTATCCTTGTGAGTTGTGCAAGTTTAGACCCGGCATGTTTTCCTGGGTGCAAGAAAACAAATCCCTGGTCATCCTGTTTTCCCAATGGGAAACCATATAATGGGCCCCACTCTCAAACGGGCACCTGTATATTATGTACCGCGCAGCTACAGCAACAGCCAGCACTTAATGCGACGAACTCCTCCCAGTCGCTCTTAACGTGCCTTCCTAACGACCGTCATGTAGCCATTCGGGGGTTCTCGTTTGGAATACTGTCAGCTCAGAAACTAAGACCGTCTCAACAGTCAGATGTAAGTGACCTTGCTCTCATTCAATGTGGAATCACAGATTTGGAACAGGGTATTTTGGCTGAGTTTCCTCGATTGTCGTCATTGGAGCTTCAGTTCAACAACTTGACTCACATCAAGCGAAATTGGTTTGACAGTTTGAAGTTTCCTGCACTTTTCTGGACCCTATCATTGTCACACAACCATATAATGAATATGGATTCGAAATGCTTCCAAAGGCTGACTACCCTGCTAACTTTGTTCCTAGACAATAACTCTTTGCAAAGTATCCAGCCATCCTGGTTTCACAACCTGAAAAACTTACAAGGCCTTTACTTGAAATCAAATTCTATCAAAATCATTCATCCGCAAGCGTTTAAGTCAGTGTCAGGGCTGGCAAACCTAGACTTGAGCAGGAATGAGTTGACGTGTTTGTCAAAGGAAACTGTAGAGGGCCTACACAAACTACTAGAACTGTCACTGAGTGGGAATAAGTTGCTTGCTCTGGATGATTATGTTCATTTGGTAATGAACTGGCAACTGAACTATCGTCATCCTCTGTATTCCGGTCAGCACATTGCAGTAAGGGTTAACGAGGTGCTTTTCTGTATCAATGAAGTTTCCCAACGGAGCCATGTTTATCATGTTCAGATGCAACATGACACCCACACACAGGCAGCTCGGCCAGGAATGGTACCACACGGCCGATGTATGAATCTAAATGTTCAGCTTAAAGCAACAAGTCAACTAAAGTACAGCCTGCCATTGATTATTATATCAGTTAACACAGAATCAGACAAACATGCCAAAAACATCGCCCACTTGTGCAAACATGCGTTGGAAGATGTCTCCACTGTAAAGGTAGCATTGGGGGGAGACACCACTCTGCAGATTGTTCCCATGGGTGTAGACAGGTCCTGCCATCCCCAAATTGTTGCTATAGTTCTATCAGATGTCATCTCTAATGAATACTGGAACAAACCTCATGGTGATAGATACAGTAATAATGTCAGTGCCTTTGCAATTGGAAATGACGAAATGACGAATGTAACATGCCTTATCAACACTTGGGAGGAGACCTACCGACATGTCTTCACCATGCCCTTGTCCAGCACTCCTGACGGCACCGTGTGTGCAGAAAAGACTCAGCCCACAAGGACCGTGTCCAGCACTCCTGACGGTACCGTGTGCACGAGAGAGGGGATGGCTTTGACCACAGGAGAGCCTATCATCAAGACGACAAACTTAACCCCGAATCAGACGAATCCCAGTACAAATGGAATTGTGAAAGACAGATCCCCACTTCTATTGATCATCACAATGGTAGCTGTAGTACTGGTAGCAATGTTTGTAACGTATCTTATCAGAAGGCCGCGCTGTTGTTCATGTTTTTCAAAGGGGCCTCCGCTGGCTATCGCTCCCCTGCATCGCTGGGTTGTAAGTGGACCAGACAGCCATGCTGTCACAGCCGACGTCAGTCACGTTACAGGAGTCCAGGGCACAGTGACTGATGTGGCCACACAGAGTACTTCATCAGCAGATGAGGAGCATCACTACGAAATTACTGATGAGGACGACTACAAGTACTACAACACAAGACCAGAGGCACAACATCCTTACTGGGAAATCCCAGATGAGTACCACAACTACTACAACACAACGACCGGGGAACAACATCCTTACTGGGAGATCCTAGATGAGTACTACAGCTACGAGAACACACGACCCCTATCATACCCTCTGACACTTCGCTTGCCTCAAGACGATGAGGATGACGCTGTAACTTTTTACGGCGCCGCAGCTGACGTGGCCCTTCCTTCATCAACCAGGCTGGGTGGCAAACATCCATCCTACGATGCAGCGCCTCGATTGACAACAATCTCACAGATACCTGTACGTCAGAAGAAGACAAAGATAAGACAATATGGATCACTCCCCCGAATCAGGACGGACCCACAGATACCCGCACGTCAGAGGAAGACCAACGTCAGCTCGTATGACTTGCCTGTAGCGTGCAGGTATAAAGCTCGAGATATGGTTGTAGTTGGTAAATACGGCAGAAAACAGGGTGCCGCAAGGTCCAGAGAGCAGGACACTGCCTTGTATAACACCGCTCACCCCGCATGCGCGAGAAGACAGCATATTAACGTAAAGTACGAGGCTGCACACATAGCTGAACACTTGAAGAACAAACGTCGTCCAAACGTATCATATCAACAGGCCCCAAAGGTGCCCACTATCAGATCGAATGGCGATGTCCTGACAACATACGAGGAGGGAAACAAAGCCAGAGTTCACAGGTCCAAAACCATTAGCATGAATCACATCGTCTTTAAGGACAAGCATCATAACACGTCCAATCATCGGCGTCAAAGCATTTAGGAACGTTGAGACACTGTTTTCCCTTAATGTTACATTATCCCTTCCAAATAGGTACAACGGAAAACCCAAATGCACTGTTATTCACTCACTCACTCACGCACTCACTCATTCACTCACTCACTCACTCACTCACTCACTCACTCACTCACTCACTCACTCACTCACTCACTCACTCTCTTCTGGGTCCATTTGGCACGTAATGATACAGAACCAGCTATACGACTGGATGTAATGTCTTCACTCAAAGACCACGATTCAAGGTTTAGAGTTTCACATTCTGACAATACGTGGCTACATATAGCAAATAGGATATACTCTAATCCTAAATCTACCCCTAAAGTTAGCGGCATATTTTGTTAATTTTCTCTTAAGACCAGAATCATCCTGTGTGAGCAATATAACAAATGGTGGTGAAAGAGTGGCTGGGATCATGTGGTCGTTGCGCAGCCGACATGAACGTTTTGGCTGTAAAGGTATGGCTCCCTCGGGCTCCTTAACTACGACTCTTACGTTGTATCTTCACTGAATCCACCTATCTTCTACTCAATACAAATCGTTCGCTTGTTAGAGCTGAGCTGAGCTCGCTACTTTAATAGTGGTAATTGTTGGAATTGCGGTGAAAGTCTGAAAGTGAAATCGTTTATCTTGCACCCAGGAACTTTACAGGGTTTGTAAGACTTGTGATCTTTATGATTATCTGATCTGATTACGTGGAGACTTGTGTACCTTGTGATTGTAAAAAGAATTGTTTTACGTTTTAGAAAGTAATGTTAAACTAGTGTTAGAATTCTCAGTGGTTGAAAAAAGATAAAGTCCCAAATACATTGTACATAATTGAAATGAGCCCCAGGAGAGTTTAAAATGTAACTATTTGAGATTTTCCGTCATCACTTTATACACTAACCTTATTGGTCATATGTACTACAAGACATGTTAAAAGTCGAAGGAGTTTTCTTTTTGTCTATATTGTATGTAATCTTATACAAAACAAATGGTACAGGCAAGCCTATTGACCAAGCTGCATTTTAAAGCCCCTTTCACATATTCAGGACCTTCCCACGACATTCCCCTCGACCACTCCCAACCAAGGTCGGCGCTGGGTTGGGAATAGGCTGTAATCCATCCTATTCTGGATCCAATTCGTCCTTACGTCTGATGAATACTGCTCTTCGGCATGCCAAACTTTGTCTATTTGTCCTCCAGTTCGAAAATTGAAATCGCCATCAAAATTTGAATCTTTTACGTGTCCCAAATGTCCGACGTCATAGCACACCGTAGGACTGACGTCAGTAGCGTTGCCATGGCTACGGACCGAGAGGATTGAAAAGGAGTGCGGCACGTCGTGGAGAGCAGACCAGAACAGGAAAGTGCAGGGGAAACACCGCCGCCTGATCCACCGGTGAGTCTGCATATTCTACCTAATATCATCACGCGTGAGAAGGTTGTTTCCTCACCTTAAAATTTCATCCACCATAAGATACTGGTTTTTGTATCAACAGGATTTCCAGAAAGTGTTGGTCATTTTCCAGACTGTTCCTGTTGAGAGGCAGTCCCCCTGCCGCACAAGGACGCGTGGTCGACTGGAAGGGCGACCCCCGTAGCCGATAAGAACCCTTCTCACTCCGTACGTAGTTAGCCTGCTGCTTGCCAGAGTTCAGCGGGCCTACACGCTTGTCTCCTTGGTATCCTTAAGCTCTATCATCCGCCAATCCAACTCGGTCCGCCCGACAAAGTTTACAAGACCGTGCGGTGGACAGAGTTGGTAGGCGGGTAAATAAGAATGTTTTATTTGCAAGTTCTTGCCCAAGGGCTAATTGTAACATGAAACAATGCATAGAAAGGGTATGCTGTACAGATAGTGCGAGTTAACAATGTTACCGGGTAGACCCGTGTGCTTCTTTCCAGATTTCAGCGGAAAGTGTTGGAAATTCTCATCTTATCGTTTTTCCGTACGTAAATGTTTTAAAGCTTAAAAGGATGTTCTAAAACTCAAGTTGGTAGTTACAGGATTATTGTTAGAAACCTTTTTGGTTGTGGCTACTGTCAGGATGATCCTGTATGCAGTAGAAATTTTTGCACTGCATACAGGATGATCCTGTCAGCAGTAGAAAAATCTGCACTGCTGTCAGGATCATCCTGTATGCAGTGCAAAAATTTCTACTGCATACAGGATCATCCTGTATGCAGTGCAAAAATTTCTACTGCATACAGGATTTTTTCCTGTATGCAGTGCAAAAATTTCTACTGCTGACAGGAAACATTTTCAGCCAATCAGAGCTCGCAAAAAGATTGCCCGCGCGAAAGGACTCAGCGAGGAACATGGCGGCAGCCATGAAGGCTGGAGATAAGTTTTCCAACTGGGCGGATTTCCAGGCCGCCCTGTTACTGAATGAGTACCAAGAGGCGAGCAGCAAACAAGACATGACTCGTAATAATAGAGCACAACCACACCTGTCTGATGAAGTAACGGGATTTATTGAACAATTGACATTAGGATCCAGTGGGAGGGGGGTGGATTCCTTCTAATAAGTTCTATTAAAAGTGCGTTTCTCAAGCTGTCGATTCGACGGATTCAAAAATTTCAGCATAAAAAAGAGTCAGTTGTGATAACGAAACGGCTGTTACTTGTACGTTGTACGTTAACTAGTAGTTCAGCTCAATTAATAGAGGGCTCGGATGGGAGTATCAGTACCCAGGAGCATGTCAGAAATTTGGCACCTAGCATCGATGATATTTGAGATAAAACATGACTATAATCACGATCCGAAATATGCCCCATGAATAGGTTAAGCCTAGCTGAAATTATGAAATTAAAATTGCCCGGTTTCCAGCTCATGCGTTCGCCGGATCCGATCGGATCGCGCTGATATCACCTGGTAGGTCCTTAGATACGCTGTGATGATGGCCGACATCTTTAAACACCTAATATCTGCTGTTACCGTAGCAATTACATATGCTAGCTTCTGATTGGTTGCGAAAATGCATTGAAAAAAAGGACGATCCTGCCAGCAGTGCAAAAATTTGCACTGCATACAGGACGATCCTGCCAGCAGTACAAAAATTTGCACTGCATACAGGACGATCCTGTATGCAGTGCAAATTTTTGTACTGCTGGCAGGATCATCCTGTATGCAGTGCAAATTTTTGCACTGCTGGCAGGATCGTCCTTTATGCAGTGCAAATTTTTGTACTGCTGGCAGGATCGTCCTGCCAGCAGTGCAAATTTTTGCACTGCTGGCAGGATCGTCCTGCCATTAGCCTTAGGCAACATTTTTTTCGAATTCCGACGGCAATTGAAGGTTTCAATTTGAGACGAAAAATCATTTCGTTTTTGCGATCACCATAATCAGTTGATCATTTTCTTTAAAACCTTGGGTGTGTTTTGGAGATTGTATCTTTCGAAGGCCATAAGTCTAGACCAATCAGTATAGATTGAACAGCGCATTTTTTCACCATGGACAAAGATTTTTCTATCCCAATTTCATCTTACAGTTTTCAATTTTCAACACATAGTTTTTACATATGTAATGTTACATGTGTTAAGCTTTGAATTTTTTTTCTATTTTAAAGATCCTGTCGGTAGTAACAGGATTACTGTCGAAAATCTTTTTCGAATTCTGACGACAATTTAAGGTTAGAATTTCAAGCAAAAATCGTTTTATTTTCGCGATCACCATAATCAGTTTATAGTTTTCCTGAAAACCTTGGGCGTGATTGGGCGATTGTATATTTCGAAGGCTGTATGTCTAGCCCAATCAATATAGACTGAACAGTGCTTTCTTTCACTTTGGATTATTTTTCCCACTTTTCTTCAGTTTCTTACGTACATGGTGATTTGTTTTTCTAAATTAAGAGGATGCGATGCTACACCGCATATCATTTATTTTTTATACCATACTTTTTCAGAGGGGCGGTTGGCGAGAACCAAGCTTCAACGGGACCGCAACCGACGTTGAGCGGGGACAAGGCTTCATCGGCACCGCAGACCACAGTAAGAATGTCCCATAGGTATGTGTGCAGCTAGACCAGACTTCACATGCCGCAAAACGGCTGTAAATTCATCTATTTTCGCGTTGGTTTCATTTCGCGGCGGCCCATTTTTTCGGCCCATTTTTGCAGATTTTAATTAATTTTTTTTTGCGTTTTTTTCATTGCAGGACTTGAACTGTTCCTATTTCTATTTTGATGAAATTAATAGAGCTCAAGTTTGCATAGTCCTTTGCAAAAATCACGCTTTTGGCAAGCACCAAATATGGACAAATAGAACAGTTTTTAATGGTTCGTTTTTTACACTGCATGTCTTATTTTCACACCCCTTTAGACTGATAACTGATATGGAACTACGTATAAGAAAAAAACACGCATGCCCGACATTAAAATATGACGAATGTAATATTTGTTTGTTTAGAAATGTAGAAATGCATCAGGAAAAATCTTGGTGTTGTGTTACATGATGAAAATCTCCATTTTGTAGCATGTTGCGTTAAAAAACCCCACTGATACATCTTCTTATACAACTGTCCTTCCATCATAGTCCGTTCCTCGGAGAGTATAAATGTCCACACTACAGAGCGTGGACAGTGTGTCTCTAAATATTTGTCCAACGACATACCGACATGTCACACTGTTGCCAGGTGAAGAATATGGGATTAATGACCTGCCCTGAGGTGTATACGGTGTCATAACGAATGGTCGGTTCCTGGTATAACCAACGAGTGAGTGAAGACATTATCACGTACCAAACTGACATTTATGTGTGAGACAAGTCCAGTATAACGTAAATCGTACACACCTTGAAGTGTTTGTCAAGTCAAAGTAAAAAGTAGAACTGGAAAAAAAGTACAATTAAAAACCCCATCTGCACTCTCCCATGTAATGCTAGGGTTACAAAAAAAGGTCATGCAATTGAAACCTTGCAAAAAAGTGGGCAATGTGGAATGATAATGACCGATCGTTCTAGCAAAATGTGGCCCTTTGCTTGGTCAATGCCTTGGTCAATCCCATCTGGCTATAAGATAATAAGGATTCACCTTTATTTTTCAGGGGAGCCAGCCGGCTGGTTGTTCGCCCTCCCCCAAGAGGAGATAACAACCCTGCAGCAGACAGCGACACACACCGTTTATATATAGTTTAGCTGATTTATAGTTTCATATCTAGCATGGTAAATGTAGTACAACAGGTGTTAGCTGTTTTCACCATCCTTGTAAGTTGTGCAAGTTTAGACCCGGCCTGTTTTCCTGGGTGCAAGAACACAAAACCCTGGTCATCCTGTTTTCCCAATGGGAAACCATACAATGGGCCCAATACTCAAAAGGGCACCTGTATATTATGCACCGCGCAGCAACAGCCAGCACTAAATGTAACAAACTCTTCCCAGCCAATCTCAATATGTCTTCCTAACAAGGGCAGTGTAGCTATTCGGGGGTTCTCGTTCGGTATACTGTCAGTTCAGAAACTACGACCATCTCAGCAGTCAAAAATAAGTGACCTTGCTCTCATTCAATGTGGAATCACAGATTTGGAACAGGGTATTTTGGCTGAGTTTCGTCTATTGAAGTCATTGGAGCTTCAGTTCAACAACTTAACTCACATCAAGCGAAATTGGTTTGAAAGTTTGAAGTTTCCCACACTTTTCTGGACGCTGTCATTGTCACACAACCGCATAAGTAAAATGGATTCGAAATGCTTCCAAAACCCGGGATACAGTCCCAAGGGAGGGACAACCTTCACTGGCGGCGCGAAGGGACACGGCGCGACGGAAGGGGACAGAGACAATGTCGGCGGCGGGGGAGGGGGCCTGCTCTCCCGAGGAGCGAGCTCCAAGTACTTCGGTGGAAAAGACGGAGCGTACGGCGGGGAAGGGGGTGAATCGTACATAAAAGGGGGTGTAGGAGGAAGGCCGTATGTGAATGATGCGGAAGGAGGATTTGGGGGCGGAGGAGGTAGCTTTGGGAATGGGGGAGGGGGTGGTGGAGGAGGGGGGTACTCCGGAGGGGGGAGGGGAGACAACTGGAGTGACGCATGCGGAGGTGGCGGAGGGTCGTTTTCGGCTGGGAACGAGACGGTGGGAACGGACGGTGGAAACGACGGTCCAGGCTATGTCGTAATCACTAAGTTATAAAGATAACACGTGACCAAGAAACCTCTTGATGATTTGATGTCACAGAGTACATGATATAAAATCTACTCTTCATGTACATAGTATATCCGAAGTGGACTACTTCTACTGTCGTTGTAATATAGTTCATGACTGTTCATCAGATAAATAAAAGCAAAACTCTTTGCAGAAAGCTACTATTCCCAAACTTGTGTTGTTTTATCCACATAAACTCAGTTGCAATACATGCAGGAACGTTACAATTAATCATTCCAGAACAATGAATTATGACGGTGTACAAATCACTTGTTCTATTGCGTCACGTTTTAACTGTGATGAAGAGCCCGTGTTTGTTTCAATATCCGCAACTGCCTGAGACAAATTTGGGTCCACCAAAGCGGTCTCTGCATCCCCTGCTGACATATCTGTACAACCGTCTCCGCGAGGTGTTGCCGAACCTTGTTGGTTATCTCGAAGCTGAACGACGTGTTCAAACGTGCGAGGCGCGAATGGCCGTGTTGTGTCGCTAAGCAACGCTGGTGGATGTTCTCTACGACCATTAGAAACCCATAGAGTATCCACAACCCCTGCCAGAGCCTTCGGTAGATAGCCTTCCTTTCTTTTTGGAGGAACAGTTGGGCGAATCACTGAATGGGGTGACTTTGCCTTACGTTTGGAGTCGGTTTTGACTGGAATCCAAAACGCCAACCCCTCTTGTCCAGGGTGCGGTGGTGACACGATCCACTGGGACTGATCTGGGAACGAGACCAACGGAAGCTGATTCAAAAACTGTGTGTCAAACTCGTTCTGAGGGACGATCCAGACCCTCCTGTCGTCTGACAAGTCCAGAACTGAGTCTTGCTCAGACTTTCCCTTCTCGGAAGACTCCATGTTATCGCGCAGTTATGAGTTCAAAGTTTCAGGAGAAACATGGCCACCTGTGAAGCAAATCGTAAATCATAAAAGCTGGAGGGATACCAATTCTTAAATTATTAAAATTAATACTTGTTTTCCCGAAATTGGTTCTCTGCTCTTGTTTGCATAGAAACAACAAACAGCTAACCTTTACGATGGGTTTATCACACGAGCGCACTGGGGATCCGGTAGAGTTCGATGGTCTTCCTTGGACAAAATATCTTTCGTCCTTCCCTTGCAATAGACCATCTCTGGGTTAGCGCCTTTCTTCGTTGTTGCTATGGTAACGCGATACTAAGACGCAGCGTGTTTGTTACGGAATAATTGATAACGCTCTTGGTCACGTGACAACGAGGTCCTAATATATTTTGGATACGGGTTTGCCGGTATCACAAAAAAGAACATCGAAAAAAGTAATCTGAACTCGTTTAGAACTGTTCCAACAGCGTCACTACCTTGTGCTGACCATGACGTCATTTCTCGTGGAATTATGACGTCACTATTAGCTTATGACGTTCCATGCCTTTGTCAATCAGTTTACATAAACACAGATTCCTCCAAGCCCCGTAAGTTGATACTATAGCAGTCAATATACCAAGGGTACCGCACTAATTTTGAAAATCCGACAAGACTGGGGACATGGTAAAAGAGCATATCTTTGTACCTATGGACCATCGTACTTTAATTGTATACTTTCTTTTTAAGTCATTACACTTGTAACGCAGGCAACCACACACAAAAGACATAGCCAACACAAAAGTTAGGATCAGAGAGGCTGTATTTTAAAGCAAAAAAGGAAACACAAATCCTAACACTACACTAAAAAACACTAAAAATGATATGTTTAATCAGTAAACAATTGAGAGTTTAAACTTCCTATGTGCTTTGTAACTTCACAAAACATGCTAGTACAGCTTGTACTAATGTGCATGTAAACTGACAGTAAATCAATTAATCAGCTATAGGATTATACAAATACTGTACAATTTGATAATCATACTTACGAATCATTCTGTACAAATCATAGTATGTCTGGACGGTTCAGTATCATATGTAACGTTCCTCTTAAAATCTTTCTCATCTTTTAGCTATTTGTATGTCTAAGAGTAAGAGTTTAGGATAAAACTTAAAAGATCTAAGTCCACTTCTATGATCTTTCTGTGATACATTCCATCTAATTTCTACCTTTCCTAATGATTTGTCCACACAATTCTCTTACGATACTCATTACAAAAATATTCAATTCTGCAATTAACATATTCACATGCTCTATGGGTTCCTTTGGTCCACTGATAATTTTTTTCATAAAAATTGTCAAGCATGAAAATTTTGGTAGATATGGCTCTTAAATCTTTTTAAAAGTAGAATTTAACTTTAATTGATACAAGTTGATTGCAATTTGTTTGAATTGACAACTTTGTTTAGAATGTCTTTGGCAGGGTGGATATATCTTTATATAAATCTTTATTTTATCATACTGCATAAAATCATCATTCATCATTTATTACATAGGGATGGTAAATGAAGTGAGATTAGGCTATGCATGTTTCTAAAGTGCCAGCAGGAATATGCAAATTAGATGTTGATTTTCAGTAAATACCTTCGTAGTACGGGAATAGAGTAACATATAACAGATCCGATGGTTTGTCATAGCTGACTCTTCCAAACTTAAGATTTTACCAGCATTAGGTACATGTTGTTCATATGTTTTCCAACTAAATCTATTTTGGTAAACATTCTGCTGATGGTATGACCTAATCTGCAAAATGTGTGATTTGATCCTGGCAAAAGGGTGGATCCAAATATGGGAATGCTTTCAAATGACCAGTTAAAATGGATCACATCCTTGCCAAAATTAATGCCTGTTCACAGCTAACTTCATCAGCTCCTCTGCTGCTATATATCCAGCTCCAAAATACATGAAGAGACAAAAAGCCTCAAAATACCATGTTTTCTTGTGAAAAAGACCTAAAAAGCCTCAAAGCTTTTACGAACAGATACAGCATGTTTTGATTAACCTTCTCCCTGCTGCCTAACTCGGTAACCAATAGGGAATTTGGTGCCAAATGGCTACGTCAGCGTGCTAAAGGTTAAAAACAAAATCTGAAATTTTGCACCATCTTGAGCATACATTTTGTATGTGCTTTGAGAATGTATTCCCAAGATGTACTCCAAAGTAGTTTCTTTTCCCCCCTCCAACAGTTCATGTTTTCAGCTTAAATGATCAATGTTTCTACTTTTAGTATGTGAGGCAAAATGGTCATATGATCTATTTCAGTCATAAGAGACAACATTTTAATTTGGGAATGTTCTGAAATACATTTTGGAATGGTTGACTTATTTGGGGAATGTTTTTTTAATGTTTGTAAGTCAAAGACTGGTACCATAACCAGTGAGAGTTTGTGGGACTAGAGATTATTGTCAAATCCGAATTCTGAACAGCCTTGCTTTTTGTCAAGCTGTAAACTGGAACTTTTCCATTTGGTCCTCACAGAAAAATGTCACTTTTCAAGATAGACAAAAAAGTCATAGAAACACCAAAAACACATATCTTTAAAACTCCAGTTAAAAAACAAATTACATACATCAGTAGCTTTTAAGACCTCTTCCAATATTTCGTCTTATTGAAAGCAAGTATTGCTTAGAAGTCTTGTCACCCACACAGTGTAGAAACAAAGCCAAAAAATGCCTCCTCCCTTGAGGCGTCGCCAAAAAGGACACTTCAATTGTTTTAAAGGAGCTGAAAGCAATTTTAGAACGTTGGAAGTCGGATATTCAAATTCAATGTTCTAGTCCTTTCTATACATAGTAAGTTTTAAAAAACACTGCATATTGACCTTCATGTAGCAAAGATGTGATGTTGTTGTGTGGTGAAAATCTAGGCACTGATTTTTTGGTGGTCCCAATATATAAAGTACTCTTCGTACAGCTTTTTTCTGCTCTTCTTAAATGCCCAAAGTATGAAATCATGATAGAAATGTGCTAATATGAGCAAGTAAATGTTAATATCATACAGATTGCCGTATCCAGAATATTTCCAGTTTTTACGTTCTGATATTGCTTTGGGCTCTTTTAAAAATGACTCTTTTATGTGGGGTGGTGTGTCATGGGTAACACTGATTAAACAGCAAGCATTGGCGTAGGAGACTCCTTCCATCTCTCCCTATCATGCCTTACTCTCGGTCACCAGCCCCGCCTTGTCGTCCTCCCGATCCACCGCCGGACTCGTCTCGCGGGAGGAGTATGCGGGAGGGGGGCTGGCGGGGGGCGGGGACACGGCCTGCTTGGTCCTGGGAGGGGCCACGGGGGAGTCGTCGGCGGGCAGACCGGTTTTCTCGGGCAGAGGCCCAGCCTCCACCATCACCCCCTCTGCCTCCTGGTACATGGGGTTGGAGAACGTGATAGGTGGTTTCTCCCCGTCCATCCCATCCAATGGCTGAAGGGGAAAACAAACAGGGTTAGTGAATAGTTTCAACAGATTGGTAATGGTAAGTAACTGAATATAAATTAAGTGCTACGTCCAGTGATACACAACACAGTGTAACAATTCAATGTCGTGATCATTTCTTCAAAACAGATTTTCCAAGAGTACAATATAATTGTGTGCTACCGGACCTGATAACTGTTCTTCACCTGTAACTGGCTAGCCTGGGTGCCATCCTATTTCTACCGGGGCTCCTTCACTCGCTACCAAAAAAAATAGGGTAGCGAGTGTAGGAGCCCTGGTAGAAATAGGATGGCACCCAGGCTAGTAACTGGCATCAGTCACTTGATAACTCCTCTTGTCATACACTTAAGTATGCTGTTGATTTAGTTTGGTCAGGAAAAAAAGAGAAAAACTTACCGGCCCTAAAGCCTCCTGATCATCGTAGCCCATGTAGGACGGTGTGCCCAGCTCGACGTTTGTTCCATCTCGGAACGAAACACTTCCGCCTGTGGTACCGTTACCACCGATTATCCCTGACTTGAAGCTGCATGAAAACATAAAAAGGATACATAATGACTTCTTCTGGTATTCATAACGCTTTAGTATAGCTTGAACAATGATGTTACTATGTGTACTTAAGTTTGGACACTCTAAGTTTACACACTGAGTTGTAAATATTCACAGTTAGGATAAATGACCTCGGCACATGTAGCGTTTGACAATATCAAACCTACACTACAACCTAATTGCCGATAGTAACATCTAAAAGTTATGTTTCATGCTTGTTGTTGTTGCTAGGCTCTCCCCAAAAATGAAGCTAACATTGACCAACTATGATGTCAGCACAGTGCCATTCATCGTAGTCGGTCAAACAATTTCGATGTAGAATTTTCAAGCAGGCTAAGACACAATTAACCAACAAAATGGAGGCAGCTTATTCAGAAGCAAGACAGCTGAATTTTATACGTCATATGCACGACTATCCCAAGAATGCTCTCAGTTTGCGATCGCACAATTAACTTTAGCAGGCAGAGTTGAGTACAGGACAGTGTACAGCATACTTACAGCCACGGCAGTTTGACATTGGGCTTGGGAAGGTCAGAGAATCGAGGCAGTTTGCTGAAACCGAAGCCACTCCTGAGTCACAGCAGGAGGAAAGGGTGGAAAGAAAGGAGGAGAGAGATGGTCAAATATTGAGGGCGAGAAAAATGGTTCATCACAGAACTGAATAAGATGTGAAAATTTTTCAAAGGTTAGTTCATATTCATTCAACTTTATTTTAACCTTTTCCCTGCTGAAGTAGCCTTTTAGGACCAAATATGTCTAGATTATAGGGTCAGGCAGCAGGGCGAAGGTTAAGGGTCAAATCTAAAGAAGACCTCGTAAAATTTGCAAATGTGTGCATTCATTTTTTTCTCCTTATTTGTGGCCGTTTTGCCAAAAAAGCAAATTAATCTTGCTGCAGGAAAAAAAATATATACTAGGAAAAGGCAAAAATGCTGTTTTGTAAAAGGTAGAGCGGATTCATTCTTCAAGCTAACCAAAACAAAATGCTGTTTTGGTTTGTATTAGGCCACAGCAAGTAAATTTTATGGATGACATCCTCCACAGACTCCAAAATTAATGAGATAGGGCGAAAAAAAAAACAAGGCGGGCCAAAAAAAACAAGATTCCTACATTTTCAAATTTTGAGATCATAAGTCTTGTTAAACAAGAATTGAGGCGACGAAATATGATATCATGACCAACAGGTCTTTGATTCCTGTATTCAACCAATGAGGTTTCATACATAATATAAAAACTCCTTGATTTAATGTAAACATGTCCTTGTAGATGTGTATACATCTCAATAGACTTACTGGAACAAATGCAGAAAAGAGCTCGTTGTACCATCATCTGAAGCAATTACACTGGGAATTCATATGCGATGAAACACCTTGTGTATACAGCTCAATAAACTAGACCCCCCCCCATTATTTATATAATGTCCTTGCTAGAACAAATGCAGAAAACAGTTTGTTATCATACCATCATGGGCATGAACTACACTGGGTATTCATATGCAATGAAACACCTTAGACTGTCAACATTTGCGACATATTTGCCAATTTTTGGCATGTTGACCACCGTCGGAGGGCAATGAAATTTCTTGTTTTTTATTTTCAAATCAGGCGAAAATTAATGAGCGCGCTGATGTCATCCATAAAAATTACTTGCTGTGGCCTTACTACTAATTACAAGTACCGTATATCTTCCAGTGCTTTCTCACAGCGATGATAGATGGAAGTTTAATATCTCTCCATGTGTTGCTAACAGTCTCTCTTCAAACCCGCATGCGATTCCATACTTTCTCAAAACATTTAATTCTTTCCTTACACTACATATTAAAGAGCCTGGATTAAACTTCTCGACCTCAAACATGCTTGCCACAAACATGCCACTATCAGGGATGGAGCTAGAAATGACAGTGTTTAGTAACAGAAAGCAGAAGATTTGTTATACTCACATGTCAGGCATCTTGGGCCTGGGAAGCTGGATATCAGAAAACTGGGGCAGGGTCCCTCCCCTGAGGATAGAGACAAAAAATATGATGGCTTTGGGTTCTTGCCTATGATATATATAAGAGCAACTAACAGTAAATCTAGAAACTTTCCTGGTGGTTTTTGCTGTGAACTCTCCATAATGAATCCACGACACACGAATATGCCTCCCTTGTACGACTGTTATTATAGTACAGAAATTAAATGTTTCCTCCACGAATTTAAAATACCAAGAAAACCTCTTTTTCCCTTCGTTCACTAATCATAAATAATACCACAGCAAAGGTCAATGAATTTACTGTGTATGCATTAGCCATTGTGGCTACATGGCAATTTCTTTGATTTTACTCTATAACATCAAATTGTACTGATAGATACATACTTACGTACATTGGTATGTCTTTAATGTATTTATCTAATATGTGGATATGCATTAACTGGAGTGTTATAATAAACCATGGGGTATTCACCGTCTCTTGTAGTAGAAGAAGCCGACAACAGCAAGAACTATGATCAAGATAAGCAGCAAAGGAACCACAACTGCAGCAACATCTGGAACAACAACAAAATATATTCATCTTTATCAACAATGATGATGTACGTTGTATAGAATAAAACACAGTGGCAGTGTATTCCACATCACTCAAGGTACCAGCCTGGCCACACTTAGGATTGCCTGACGGCCGTAGGCTGGAGGGCAGTCCGACCTGTAGCATTCGTTTTCCAATTTTTTTTTGCAATTTACAGCATATATTTGCTCATTTTGCAGCTGCTTTGTACGACTGACAGTACGGTTGAGAATTTCTTTTCTTTTTGGAAACTGAAGATAATAGATGCACACATATGTCATCTATATAATAAAATCAATATGGCCTTAATTAGAATAAGTGGGATTCCTTACTTGCACCTGGTGGTCCACCACTGGAAGCACCCAGCTGACACTTATCACCCAGGTATCCCTTTGGACAACTGCAGAGAACATTACAACATAGATGAATCATCTGCACTATGACACTGCACACTGAACTTGATAGATAACCTACTAATTTACGTTTTGGACTGCATCTGTAAGCAGCGACACCTACTGCTGCAGTGCAATGTGAACCAGTCAGTATTGCCCTGAGGAAGGTGGCAGATGGTCAGCAAAACGTTGGTGTGAATAAAGCATTTGGTTGTGTACAAAGAATTCTGTTATCCAAGATAACTAGAGGGTGAGATGGGCTTGGTAAGAGACTTGATGTTCTAAAACATGAATGCCCGAAGCTATATTGAAATGTACTTGAGTTGAACAGTCAAACATACATAATAACATTTGTTTATTGATTGATAGTGCAATATCCAAGTACATGGCAGCGCTAACGGGTGTCGAATTAGCAAACAATATATGACTTAGCAAACGCAACCTGTTGTTTGTTTGTTTGTTTGTAGAAGTGACTAACTTCCAGAGTACTTGCCTCCTACATCATTCACATGAAATATGCATCTATGTTAACTTTGCAGTAGACATATATGTACAGAGAGTTGAAAACTTTCACAACATCCAACTTTAACATACTTACTGCATTTTTCAAAAGTCACGCAACAAATAAACGAAGGATACAACAAAGGATGGAAAAGGTCTTGACAAGTGCTTTCTGTTGGTAGTGACTGAAATTTTGACTTACTTGCACTTGGGTATCCCCTGGCTGATGACACAGACTCCTCCATTCACACAGGAGCAGACGAGAGGGGGGTCAATGGGCTCCGAAATGGCTGCAAAAAAGAAAAGCACACTCTGGTGAACTTTTAGTCAACTAGTCATCATCATCTTCTTGTCAAGATACTGTCCCGGATGTGCAAGACTCTTCTTTATCCCTCCCTATCCTCCATTGCTCTAAATCGTTATTCAAGAATGCAGCTTGCATCTTTGCACAGTTATTGTGTGCATGTTGTCCATGGTATCCCTGCCATGGGCATGCTTTGGTACCCATAGGAGAACATCACTTATGAACTACTGAGCTAATACCAAATCAACTGTTTAGGCATTGAAAGTAATACAGGTACAACACGCATGTATCAATGTAAGAAACTTCTAATCTTCTTAATGTTAGCTTAATTAGTGCAGCCTTTTACAACCCATGTGATACATTGTATAAAGCTTAATGTGACATTTGGATGGTTAAACGTACCTGCATCACACTGAGTCTGGCTGTCAGGTAAGAAGTCGGACCCATCTGGGCACACACAGCGGTATCCGTCTGGGATCTGTAGACACATGTGACTGCACACATTCTCCTTACACCTTGTGTTCACTGGGACAGGAAACACAACAAAAAGTTGTTGACGTATATAAAAATACTTTATTTGTCATTAAGTCAGCATAATGGGGGACAAGCGGCACTGATTTGAAACAGACGGATGCAACCAAGCCGTGGTTTCGGCTCACTTCTGTCTTGAGCGTTTTGTTAGCAGCCATGGGTACAACCTATAAAAAAACATCCTTGCAGTTCCAGAACAAGCTACTAGGAGGACCAAACTAACACAATTTCCTAACATCAAAAGCTATCTGCCACAAAAAAAAAAGAACATAGCATGTCCAAGACAAAAGATACAAAAGAACGCCATTCCACTATTGCTATCAAATGTAATGAGTCAAAATCAGCATAAAAAAGGCTAACCAGAACACTAACAGTTATACTACAAACATGTAGGCTGAATATAAGTTCTAAACGGGTACTATGCGGCTCCAGATGTCATACTGAGGGACGACTGCGGTTTGAAAGATGTCCGTTAGCTTGTGGAATGAATTCACTCTACTTTATACAGAACACTAGCTGTTCTCACCTTCCTGGTCATATCTGAGTTTCTGGTGGATCTTGATGTCCGTGGGGAGGTTGATGCCGGACTGCAGGAGAACCTTGACCCCTCGGCCGAACTTGTCCTGGTGGTAGATCTTGCCGGTCGTCTGCGTGGTCCAGAAGAGCTCCCCCTCAAACACATCCAGACGGAACGGATTCTCCAGACCTAAGAAGGAAGCAATAAAATATATTCAGGGAAGCTAAACTTAAAATTATTAAGCCTACTATACTATGCTAAATAAACCCAAGTTCTCGCTTTGTAACTTGCGCCGTGCTGACAACTACGCTTCATATACTCGCCTGATGATTGAATTAGGTGATGTCAGTCTTCTACATATATCCCAACTACATGTAGTATCAATAGGGCTTTTCGAGCTGGCTTTTGTGGGGATGAATTTCGAAGAATTTTCTGAATTCAAAGCCCACTGACTCGTTGATTCCCTCGAATTCGTCAGAAAATTCCTCGAAATCCATCCCCAGGAAAGCCAGCTTGAAAAGCCCTTCTGGAGGGGTCTAAATTTTGCATGAAAACCCACATTTCACCGTGAGTGAAATCAATAAGACCAACGAACCTCCACTAAGAACCATCTGTCTGTCTGTGCCGTCCCAGTTGATGGATTCAATGACATTTTCCTTGGCGTCGCACCAGTAGACTCGGTGGTTGTTCTGGAAGTCGATCGTGAGCCCGGTCGGCCAGCCGAGCCGCGTGCCCACCACGACCTGTCTCTGTTCTCCGTTCAACCAGGCCTGCTCGATCCTAGGCACAGCCCCCCAGTCTGTCCAGTACATCAAACTGGAAAGGTACAAGAGATGTTATCAATAAGGTCTCATACAACAGTTTTATTTTACTACTGGGTTTAATGTGAAAATATGCACCTTTTATGGTACATATCTAATGAAACAAACAACTTTTGTGGAGATGTTTGCTTTCTATTGTGAAGCACACTTGTTCTTTAGAAAATTAAAAAAATTGTCCCCCAAATCCAACTATGCTTAGCGATAAGTGCAGATTATGACAGCCAAAACGACCTGCATGTTTTGTAATGTGATTTATCTAAATATGAATTAGCTACATCAATCTCAAACTATCATAATCATGAATACAATAATTAAGCTTGTAATTTATGACAGTGCCTTAAGCAATAGTACAATGAGAACTGTTAAATGTTTAACCTTTTTAGCACTCTTAAGTAGCCATGTGGCACCCAATTCCCTATTGATTACAGTTAGGCAGCAGGGAGAAAATGGGGTTGCTTACCCCTTCTCAGGGTTGACAACGATAGACGCAGGTCGATCCAGGTTGTTATTGATGAGTGTCTTCCTGTAGCGACCGTCCAGCATGGACACTTCAATCTTGTTGGTGCCAGCATCGGTCCAGTACAGAAGTCTACCAAAGAAAAAAAATCATTTTAAGCCGACATGCATGACTTATCTATACTGGTAGCACACACCTGTGCTGCATTGCTATGTGAACCAGTCAGAATTGCTTTGAAAAAGGTGACAGATGGTCACCCAAACGTCGGTGGAATAAATCTCTTGGTTGTGTAAAAAAAGTCTTTTTATTCACTGGTAGCCACTGTTCAAGGTTCTAAATTCCATGTCATTCAAGTTTACTGAGACAACTATAACTTTTGGCATATATTTTGATACAATTTATACAACAAATATATCATCTGACATACAGTAAGCAGATCAAACTGAAACTGATACCATGGCTATGAACACTATTGTATGAATCTTGCAAATGAATAATACTCATGTCTTCAAATTACAGATACCACAATAAACAAAGAAAAAGCTTATGTAAATGTGGACCAACAGTTGAGATAATGTGCTCAAAATATTGCATTTTCTGAACCAAAAGAAACAATCTAATTTCATCGGATCCACCCCGAGGTGTAGCCAAAAACAAAGAAAGGAAACAGGGACTAACCCGGAGACCCAGTCCACAGCGATGCCGTCTGGCTCAGACAGGTCAGAGATGCCCAGGTCCTGGGTGATACCAAGGTGGGCGGGGTCCGTGGGGAGGGACGCACGCTTGATGGTCTTCTGGGAGGTGTCGGTGAAGTACACAAGACCTGGGAGGGACACGAGAATTTCTGGTTAAGCCTTTCTTTAGGTCTACTGGTGGAAATCTTCACGTTGAATAATAACCATTTGTACACCACCATATCTGTCCCTGGTTCTGTCATAAACTGTCCTTGGTGCTGAATGATATTCACACTGACATTGCTGTCCCTGGTGCTAAATAACATTACTAGTAATTTACTACTGACACAGCTATCCTTTTTGCTACAAGACATTCACATTGACAACCCTGTCCTTGGTGCTGAATGACATTCGTCTTTGGTGCTAAATGACATTCACACTTAGAACAATCTTTGGTGCTGAATGACATTGACACTGACAATACTGTCTTGGGTGCTGGCCTGCTGGGTGACATTCACATTGACTCCTCTAGAACAACGATTATGTAAACATTGTAATTTGAATAGAATAGAAAACGAATGTCATTTTGTGGTAGAATGTGGATTATATACCAAAGAAAGAAATGAACTGTATAAGCTTGTAGAAAACTTATTTCCCTACTTCACACATTTAAGCACTGTACAAAAATTCATATTCCTAATGCGACTAGACAAACCTCCCATTGAAAAACACGTCTGTTCTTTTATATCTACTATAACTGAAAAGCGAGGAGAAGTAGAATTTATCTAATGATAGTCATATTCTTTTTGTATCCATTAACTGTACTTGTTGTTTTGTTTTGTTGTGACCTGTACTTAGCCAAGTGTGGCAGAAATGTGCAATAAAGGTCTTCATTCATTCATTCATTCAATTGACAACACTGTCTTTGGTGCTGAATGACATTCATACTGACAACACTGTCTTTGGTGCTTAATGACATTTACACTGAGAATACTGTCCTTGGTGCTGAATGACATTCACACTGCCTGAGCTGTCCTTGGTGCTGACTGACATTGAAAAAGGAATTGCTGTCCCTGGTGCTGAATGACATTCACACTGACATATATGTCCCAGGTGCTGAATGAATTTCACACTGACATAGCTGTCCTTGATGCTGAATGACAGTCACATTGTTCGTACTTAATGGGCTTTTGAGCAAATGAGAAAGTTACGAGTAAAACTTTATTTCCATAAAAAGACCCAGCTATTTCCACTGACATTTCAGAACAAAGAAGAAGCCCTAAAATATATTGTACCACAGTTACCTATGACAAGTACACAGAGTACTGCATTCTTACCAGCACTACCATCTGAAGCATCTCTGCGTCTACGACTGGACATTGTTGCATAATTGTAGTCGTAATCCATGGCTGTGATTCGCCGTTCCCCGATGATTAGATCGTTGTACTCCCCCCTGTTGTCGCCCTCGGGGTAGTACCTCCTCATTTCTGGACCGTCGCTGAAAAGTACGAACTTGGCCTCTCCTGGTGGATTCAGAAATGAATATTATGTAAATTCAGTGTTCCCCTCTTTCAAGATATTTCACCCATCTAATGAAATGACAGGACGGATAATGTTAGCAGGGGGTCATGTAAAAATGTTGCTAAAAACTTTGCTATCATCTTTATTTATTTATTCATTTTTTAAGTGGTCCCTTCAGTAAACTGTGCATTACAAACTGATCTCCATCTTCCATTTTCCATCAATAACCTTCAGATTGCTAAAGTAGCCATTTGGCACCAAATTTGTACTGGTTACCATGTCAGGCGGCAGGGAGAAGGTAGCATTTTGCCTCATTTCAATAAATTTCCTCCTTTTACAATGCTTTCATGTCTATTGTCAAGGAAGAATGGTCTGAAGACTACAACATGAAATCATTTCCATTGACAACAATACTCCAAGGATTCAAGAACACCAGTGTCAAGCAACATTTTGTCACATCATGCCAAAGTCCTTATATTACTTGACTGATAACTCGAAACAGAATCAACATCAACACAAGAGTATAGAATGACATACCATCAAATGCCTTACAGACGGGCACATCCGTTCCCTCCAGTCTGAAGCCGCGGGAACAGACACAGCGGAACGACCCCTTGTTGTTTCTGCAACCCTGCGGACAGCTGCCGAACACTTCACACTCGTTCACATCTGTAAAACAAACATCATACACATGTAACAGGATTCCGCCACCCTGAAAAGATACATCCATACAGGCCTCTAACCAAACGCTCCCCAGTATAATGCACTCCTGCATTATCTTAACTGTGCATACCTGGGGTGTGCTGCAATAGAGATCTCTCAAACCCACTGTTTTTCAAACTGGCAGATTTATGTAACCCTGCAGATTAATGTTAATGGAGGTTATATAACACAGAAATCTAACTTGCTGGTTCTCCAATGCTCGAAGAAGTACCCTCAACTAGACAAACAAAGCTTAAGGACCAGAGTTATACCTTGGTGCACTCAGTTTTGTGGATTGTCAATGTGTAATACATTTTAAGATATATAAAATAAAGGGAAAGCAAAGATATGTCTTACAGACTTTTGTTAAACTTACCTGCGCATGACTTGCTGTCTGCAGCAGAGATGGTATAACTAGGTCCACATGAGCAGACGTAGCCACCCAGGATGTCTGTACAGTTCCTCTCACAGCCATGGTCTCCGTCCGTACACTCATTCCTCTCCTCATTGTTGCTGTCTACAATGGAAAATATATCATTTATTTAGGTCAACAGTTTACGTAATAATTATATACAGTTACCTTTTTTTTCTGTCTTCATTTTTGTGATTTGCAAAACATTCATCATTTGTATTTTGATTACCATTCCTACTTGATCTCCTTCCAACTTTGAAATTCATTCCTTCTTCAGATGACAATCTTGAGTATTTGGTTGGTTTTTTTCATGGAAAAGGGAGCTACTCGTACTTGAAAAAAAAACTATATAATGGTACACAGAGCAAAAGTTACAAAAGTATGAAATTTTTATATCTGTTGAACACATGAAAACTAAATTTTATGATTTTTATGGAAAAAATTAACAAAGCAAGATAAACAAAACCTTTCTCGTCTCCTTTCTTGGTTGCTTGTGGACAGTAAGGCAACAACATGTTAGAAAAAACAATAACTATGATTTAGAGAAAAACACAGTCAAGTGATTTTATTCAGCAGATCTTATTGTTACAAATTTGTGTAGCTTTCTAGACAACAGAAAAAGTCTGTAAAGATATACTTACTACAGCCGTGCTCATCCGACATGTCTCCGCAGTCATCAGCGTTGTCACACAGCTTGGTACTGGACACACAGTTGTGGTTCTCACACTTGAACTCATCGTCTCGGCAGTTTTGGAGAGTTGGCTGGCCTGTAAACAAGACAACACAAAACACTCACTCACTGATTCACTCACTATCTGGTTTATCATCAGATTCTGTTGTTCCCAGTCTTGTTAGACGTGCTTACACATACTGTAAATGCAGAAATGTTCGCGGTGGTTTTATGTCCATAGTTTTCACAGCAACCGTTTCACTGCAAACCTAAAACCACCGCAAACATTTTTGTCCAATACTGTGGCAGTACGTGACTATAGTGCTGCCACAAACTTAAAATCACCGCAAACACTTCATTTTTCCCTTAGCGTGAAATAAAACCACATGAATTGAAATGCATTTACAGTAGTCACAAATACTGGTCACAAAATGTGTAGCAATCTCTGGAGTTCCTTCCTTTGAATTTATGGCCTACAAATATAATTACAACAACTACATGTACACTAAGGTGAAAAATCCCTAACATTTTAGCTGAACTGGCCTTGTCACAAGTATATGATTGATTAGAAAGGGCTACAACGATGGCAAAATGTGGCAATGCTATATATAAATGAATACCTTCTGGAAATTTACAGTACCTATCACCTAAGTATATGTATCTAAGAATCTGTAAATGTTTAAGCTAATAGCACCAGATTCTGTATACTTACATATTGTGTGGTTGTTCTCGTCACTGGCATCTCCACAGTCATCCCTGAGGTTGCAGAGTTTCCAGCGAGGGATGCACGGTCCGGTGCTGCATCTGAACCTGGTTTCCTCCGGACAGTCAATCTGGTCTGTAGGGAAAAAAACAACAAAGAAACAAGCATTACCAAGACTATATGAACAGAGGACAAACCTGTGCCAATATCATTGGCCTGTTTCTACTTATATTACAGCAGCTAAGTAAAGGGCTCTGTGATTGGACCATTCTTAACCAATGAAAGAGCCTTGGTCTGTTTGAAAATGATGTGGAGCCATGTGATTGGCCCTTTGATAACCAATTGTAATCATGACTGTCTATAGACAAAGCACTGGTACATTTGGGATTGAATGAGTTAGACATCAAGTAAGTATATAATCTCTAAGCTAAACAATTCATCGCCATTGAATTAAGAAGAAATAGAACTACATATTGTGTACTAATACTTTTAGCAAGATTTGCAGATCTGGGGGTTAGGACAGCAGAAAACAAAAACAACATTCTATCTTCAAGGTTCTATATTCACAACCAAGACAAACAATCACAGCCAACGTTTCAGTGACCGTTTATCACCTTCCTCAGGGCAATACTGCCTGGTACTCTTCCACACTACAGCTAGGTGTCGCTGCATATAATGTGGTCCCAAACGTAAAGTTTTGCCATATTTACAGTCAGTTTTGCCCTGAAGGTGACAGACGGTCACCTGAAATGCCGGCTGTGATTGCATGTCTTGTTTTTGAGAAAATGTTTACAGCTCTTGGTGGTGTAGATGTTTGCACATTGGCGCAGCAAATCCCAGTGTGTTTTTGGCACACATTTTTGTCAGATTAGCCGAAGAGGCTCGGTGGGAGTCACTCCACCGTCATGGTAGGAATATCGTGTAAAGTGCCATTCCCAAAGCCGAACCCGGGAACTATTGGTTCCAAGTCCAACGCTCTAATTGTTGCGCCACATTGACTTTGTGAGAAAGGAACCTTGTTATCCAGTGATTCTCTAACCTGATGAAATTATTCACAGAAGATTCCATTTTGTAGGAAAACTTACAACAAATTTCCGTGGTCTCGTCCGACCCATCTCCACAGTCGTCGTCCCCGTCACACCGCCATGTTTTAGGGATGCAGATGGTGTTGTCACACTCAAACTTGTTAGCAGGGCAGTAGGTACCGTCTGGGAATCTCGTAGCTGAAATTCAACATCTACAGTAAATACGAAAATTTATACTGGATACTGCTACTACTACTATATACCAGGACTATCTATAACCAGTGAACCTTGCACACGACTGCCCTTTTAAAGGCCAACAGCGCAAAGTTTCAACTTACAGCTCTACATACTGAAATTGGTTTGACGATCAAGTTTTGAAGAAATATGCATTGGAGATGTCAGGCTTATGTAGTACATGCAATTCGTAACGACAAATCATCAATAAACAAAGCAATATCAAAAACCTTTGTTTAGCAAGTCTGTAATGTTGGCATGTGGACAGTAAGGTAACAGCATGTTATAATGAAAACAAAACAACTTGGCTGAAAAAAAATTGAAATGGAGAAATGTCTGAAAGGATTTTTTTCAGGAATAAAATTCACTAAAAAAAACTATTTCCTCTCTTAGCTGCAGAAGACACAAAGTGTAGGTAATTTTTATCAAGAAAAATCTTTTATCTCCAATTCACAGATACATTCTCACAGATACAATCACATCTGAGTTTAGAACAATGACTGTACTTACGACAGTTGAACTCATCAGAAGAGTCTCGACAGTCGCGATCCCCGTCACACACAAACCTCTGGTCCACACAGTGGCCACTCTGGCACTCAAACTGGCCTGGAGCACAACTCTGGATCTCTGTGAAACAAAAATCAAAGGACTTTTTATATTTCACTCCCCATACCGTAGGTATGGGTAGAGTAAAATATATTGTTTTTTCTCAGGTGACTTGAACATGTGCCCACCACTTCAAAATGACTCATTTTGGGGACTTTTGGGCCAATATTCAGACCAAAAACGGGCCAAAAGTCCTATCTCCCCCGTTCCAAGTTCGATCTAATGTTCGGTTTGTTCCATCTGCTGTTGGCCAACGAACACATGTTCCATTCAGGTTACCCGAGGTCATGTTGCAAGAACATACGCTTAAACATCCATTATATGGCATGGGGAGGGAGTGAAATGTGCTGTATTTGCTTGTGAGCAAATGTCATGCCTTTTAAGTTTCTATCTATCTTTTTATCTGCAAAAGCCTGATCACTATTTTGTCTACGATCATCGCACGTTTGCAAACTGAGATGAGTGCATTTTTGGAATAGTTGTGCATGTGTCGTACAAACTTCAGTTTTCTTTCTATCAAAAAGGCTGTCTTAGAGGTTGATTCTGTCACAGCCTGCTTGAAAATTCTATGGCATCCAAATCGTAAAACTGCCTATAACTAGTCATGGAATTCACAACTCACCACATGACTGTTCATCTGATTGGTCCCCACAGTCGTTGTCGTGGTCACAGATCCATCTGCCCGGGATGCAGCGCCCGTTCCCACATCGGAACTCACTCTCACTGCACTCCCTTGGTGCTGTTTGAATACATGTAACAAAGTGTTAACAAAGTAAGAGTTTATAAATGCAAAATACTGTTACTTCTGTAAAAGTATAGGTCCCATAGCCTTTTCTGGGGGATTTTTCAGGTGCAATCACTTGACCAACAAAACAAAGACATTCTGTACTCACGACAGCCGGTTTCGTCACTTCTGTCTCCGCAGTCGTTGTCGTAGTCGCAGTGCCAGCGTGCGGGGATGCAGCGATGGTTGTCACAGCGGAACTCTCCCGGTGCACACGTCATCGACTCTGCACAACAAATAAACGGGATAATAATGTTTTTTATTGGTCAGAAATTACCCGCAATGGCAGCCTTACTAGCGCTGAATTGATTACAGGTTTCACACAATACACAACATAATATCTTATCCACACTTGCATTTTGTGGAACTGTCGCAAGGGTCTGGGCGGCTGCCATTCGGCGCCACCAGGTGACCTCAATACGACCTTCCCCAACTGAAGTCAGGTACCCATTTACACCTGGGTGGAGTGAGGAAAGTGGTGTAAAGTGCCTTTCCCAAGGGCACAAGATCGGTGACATGACAGGATTCGAACTCAGGACCTCTTGGTTCTGAGTCGAACGCTCTGCCGTTGCGCCACACGACCCCACCTCAACTCAGACAAGATTACGCTTGAGGCAGAATCCTTAGGAATCTCACCAAGGGCTCGTCACTGGTGTAATAATTTCGGGGATGGTTTTTCAGTCCTTGGAACATTGCTAATGGTGCAGTAGCCTGTATAATACAGTGGTTAGCGACCCTGCCTATCCAACAACAGGTTAGGAGTTTGAATCCCGGCTGTTGTCAATAACCCACGTGCATGCTACTGGAAAGGGTTGCAATCCTCTGGACAGGACGTTAAGCAGTGGTCCACTGTTCATTGTACTCGTCGAAAAGAGCTAGGGATATTTCCAAGTTTGAAGGTACAATGAACCTGTAAGGTGGATTCAACTTTGGTTTGTTTTTAGGTTTTGATCGGTCAAACACTACAATATGTGCCTTTAAAGTTATCAGCATATGCTGCATAATCATCTGCTTGGAAAACAAGAACTAAAATCACTGAAGTTCAGCCAAACATGGCAGCTATTAACATAACATACAAGTCAGCATGCTAAAGGCAAGACAACCTGGAAAGATTACAGAATGTGTTGACTTACGACACAGGTCGTCAGCTTCATCACTGTTGTCTCTGCAGTCGTTGTAGCCGTCGCACATGGCCCAGGTCGGCACACAGCGGTAGTTGGTGCGGCACGAGAAGTCATTATCGGGGTCGCAATGGTACTGGGGATCCGTGCCTGAAAAATGGTGGTCGTGGAATCATGCAAAACTGATCACATACAGCAACAAGAAATCAAAGATCTCACACCTCCACAAAATATTTGTGATTTTGAATTTCTTTTTTCTTCATTATTGTGAATCTGTTGCTAATTCTGTCATTGCATTTTCGGTCCATATCATAAGTCTGAACTCACGGCAAGTTTCTGCAGGTTCGTCGCTGTTGTCTCCACAGTCGTTGTCCCAGTCACACACCCAGGTGTCCGGTACACAGAAGCCGTTTCCACAGGTGAACTGTCCGGGGCCACACGTACGCGAACCTGCACGGGGAAAAAGTTTATCACACATGAGAGTGAGTGCCATACATCATGCAACAGTTTTTATTATTGGAAATTCATTCATTTTTGCGGGGACTTACATTGTAAGATCACAGTAGAAGAGGAAAGGAGGCTTTTGCAGCATTTCAAGTTAACAGTTGAAATGATTCTCTTAGACTTGTACAGAAGTTATACACTTGAAATTAAAGGCATATTTGTGGTGTTATGAATTCGTAGTGGAGAGCTCACCACGAAATAATGGCAAAAACAAAAACACCGCATAAGTTTTTATGTTTACAATTTATAGTTCTGTTGAATAGGCTTCCTTTAAAAAGCATGTATAATAATATGCACATTTGCATATAATATTATATGCATAATCATGATAATGGTGATGGTGATATGTTGGAAAAAACGGTAACAAACTATAATTTTGAAGTGCTTACTGCAGTAGGCTTGGTCCTCATCACTGTTGTCTCCGCAGTCGTTGTCGCCATCACAGCGCCATGACTGCGCGATGCAGCGGTTGTTGTTACATTTGAACTGCCCAGGATTGCACGGCCGTGAATCTATGTAAAACATTAGAGACCGCATCTATATCTGTATCTATATCTGTATAGCCAGTACAAATTTGGCGTAACACACCAGCTTTGCAGGCATGTGGTGCAGCAGTAGCTGCTTATATTACACTGAACGACCTGTCACACCTAATCTTTGCACATCTAGCTGCAAGCGTTGTTTAAAGCTATCTCGCGAGGATGCCCCTACTGTACTTGCCGGCAACAAGTTTTACTCTACAATATAGAGTATAGTTCCAGGAAAAAGGACTCTTTGAGCACATCAATCCTGGGTTGATAACTCTGGGACTTGAAGACTTGTATCAGATAGTTATTACTCAGTAGTTGTCCACCAGTCTATGTATTACTAACTTAAAAGTCACTTTGTATGCCATGCATGGTCTGGACATTTTTCTTCTGTTTTTAGGTGACATTTCCACTGTTTCATTTTGAGGCAAATACAAGTCGGGGACCTTGACACATGATGGGCTTTCATTTCAAACACTTGTAATTGTTTTGTTACCCAGAATATAAACACAAAGGATTCAAACATTTAGAATGTCTGACAGCAGTAGTAAATTATCAAGTTATCCAGAATATGAACACAAAGTTTAACATACAAATTGAATGTATCTTGTGTCCATCCTAAAATTAAGACATACCACAGTTTAGGTCTTCGTCCGACCCGTCCCCACAGTCGTCGTCCCCGTCACAGATGTAGTAGGCGTAGGTACAGTTCAGGTTGGTGCACTGGAAGGTACCCGCTGGGCAATGGCGTGGTGCTACACACAGGAAACAGAGAATAACAAAATATCTCCAAATGTAACTTAATGAATGCCGATGGTCAACTTGTTAGCCTTTCTGTTGTGCACAAGTACACCTACTGTTGAAGGTCTGGTCTTGGCATAGAATTTTTCTCCACAGTTAACATTGATACATTTGTCCATTTAACTTATATTTCCAAAAGAGTCTATACAAGTATGGTATATGGTGTTACAAAATATACAGATTCTGTTCACATTGGTACCTCCTTGGACAAAAGTGTTACATGTAAAAAACAAATTGTTCTGTAGATAAGAATGAGAGGAATGGAAAACAAAGAAAGAAAATGGTTAAAAATGTATTTCAAGAAAACTCAAAATATTTCTCATAAAGAGAAGAAGACATACGACAGCTGTCAGGTTCGTCCGACCCATCCAAGCAGTCCTCGTCTCCATCACACTTCCACAGATCGGAGATGCAGCGATCGTTGTCCGCACAGCGGTACTGGTTGGCTGCACAGTTGGCGATGCACGTTCTCCTGCAAGTGATCACAAGGGCATTGTTTTGAGTGAAGATGTCTTCTTGATCATCATGGATGTGAATGTTCTGTGATTGACAACTGAAAGAAGGTGAAAGTGATCTAGAACGAAGTAAGCTCAATGAATGAACTTAGTCAATGAACAGTAACAGAGAAGACAGAGGCTGTGGTTTGTACAGTATTTACAGGTTCATTGTATCCCTAGCTCTTTTCCATATGTACAGTTTAATGAAGCCTGTAATACTGAGTCTGTAGTCTGTAACTGTGTAATGAACTGTCATCATCATCAGTCACATGCTTTTACGCAATGTCGGGGTTATACCGCCCCTTGCGTAAAATGAACTGTAAGAAAGTCTGTAACTATAATTCTGTAAACTAGAGCACAATTCAAGCAATTAGTGAGGCTGTTGTATACTGTATACTGAATAAACCAGTACTATGATCATAGTTGTTAAGTTATAACTGAGTGGGTTCAGAAAATACAAACCTGTCGAAGCCCAGGTTGAAGTTGTCAGGACAGGCACAGGTGAATCCTCGCCTCTCAGGAGCCATGAGACACAGGTGGGAACAGCCTCCATTGTTGTCTCCACAGGGGTTCACAACTGAGCAGGACACAAAAAGGGATGATATCAGTTCTATGCAGGTATTGTTACCTCCATGAAAGATGGAGGTATTGTTTTGGGTGTGTCTGTCTGTCTGTGTTTCTGGATATTTGTATTTGGATATAACTTAAGAACCTCTGGATGGATTGTGATGATATTTGGTTTGTGGGTAGGTCTTGGGAAGTCGAAGGTCAAGGTTGATTTTGGGCCCCCTGATGTGTGACCTTGGTACTGCAGTAGAACTTCTGTTTGTAAGACCATTCAAATAATTCGATTCATACTCAATCAGAGATACATCGTTATCCTTGAAAAAAGAGCTGCTTGAAAAAAAAGGGAAATACAAAAAGAGGAACAGTTTTACATTCAAACAAAAAAGAGTTCAATCAACAAATGTACCCGTCAGTCTTTATTGGGCTGCAGTCTTTAACCCACCTAGTGTCATGGGGGCAATTATTGCTGGGTGTCCCAGTCTGACTGTTACACTGGGTGGGTTAGAGGTTAAGACTATATGCAGTCTGCCCCTCAACCCATACTGTGCCTTGGGGCAATCATTGCCATGTGTCCCTATCTGTCTGTGACACTGGGTGATTTGGAGGTTCAGAGTCTATGAAGTCTGCCCCCCTCCCCGCTGAGAAACTTACATGGCATCTGTCTCTGAGGATGGACAATGTGAATGTCCATGGGCCGATGGACGGTGGTGACCATGGTGGTGCGCTCCGTGCCGTTCAGTTTGCGGGCCTTCTCCACCGTCTTGGTGTTCCAGTCGGACCAGTAGATCCAGTCCTCGAACAGAGTCATAGCGAAGGGGTGAGGCGCCGTGCCGTCAACCGAGGGGCCGATGATGGTGTGACGGTTACTGCCATCCTTGTTACAGAATCTTGTGGAAAACGAAAAATCTGTTATAAGTTTCATATCTACTATGTAGAGAAACAAGTTTCATAGAATCAGAAAGGCCTGTGTATTTTAGAAAGTCACCCATTTTACCTGGACCGAAGGAGCGAAAAGTTGGTTAAAAAGAGAGACTTTTCCCTCCCATTTTGGGTGAGGACCCCCAAAACGTCCATTTAACCCCAAACCCAGTTGGTAGTGACTTGTGATTCCCTTGCCATTGAAACACTACGGAAAACAGTACTAACTCGATGAAGTCCAGATGGGCGTCGGCCCAGAACAGCCTGCCGGTAGCGTACTCGATGGTCAGGGCGTTCGGCCAGCTGATCTTCTCCGTAATCAGAACCTCCTTCTGTGACCCGTCTGCCGAGACCCGCGCAATGTACGCACGGTAACCCCAGTCCGTAAAGTAGATGAACCTGAAAAGCAAAAACAGGTTTGGTGATTTTGTTTAAGATACAATTGCTTGTTGTTATCTGGTCTCTTAATAAAAGCAAGCAATGCAACAATTGATACAGTAAGTTTTATTCCAATTCCAACTTAAGCTTCCTAAGAGTCTATTCTTTCTGTGGTGAGAACAAAATTGAACTGAGTGTTCTTGTCTCAACAAGGAAACACTGCAATTTTTTAAATTTTCATGGAGACATAATTTTGTGGTAGGCGGTTAAAGGAGGTTTTTGCAGCTGAAACAATTTTGTGTTACAGTTACTGTTGTAATACTGGAAGTAGCAGGAATGTACACCGCTGTTTAAAAACTAACTGTAACAGGTGAAACTATTCATTCCAGATTAATTTGTTTTATAATAAATATTATCATTTAACTGAGGTGTACAGATAATCTCCAACCAGACGTTTAGGTCAAGTTTTTTTGTTGCCTTTTCTATGATTCTAGGTTTCTCAAGTAGTTGCTGAAATCCCTCTAGAGAGAAGAAAATGAAAGAGATTGCAGCCACTTCTAGGAAACATTGAATTATAGAATAGGCCAAAAAAAAACAAACTGTTTCAACAAAATAAGTATCGACTGAAACCTTTGAAGATAGTGTACTGATTCTTACGCTTCTTTTGGGTCCACGGCTAGAGCCCTTGGCTCCTGCATGCAGTAGTCGGTGTTGTTCTTGTTGATACACTGTTGGTGGTGCGTCCGTCGGGACCTCCCAGTCAGCTCAGACACAAACATCTTCTTAAGCCTTCTGTCGTTCCAGTACAGCTTCCTGGTGATCAATACAACATAAAAGATATCAAAACAGGATGTTCCCCTGCACCTACATTGTATACACACACTAACATGCACACACCAACATGTACACTCACGTATAAGTACACACAAACACACACACTCACATACATGTAACACACACACAAACAAAAAACTCACACATGATCTTTCTAGCTCCATTTTTATTCAACTTAAAACATTTTATGCTACATGTAAAATTTGATACACCTGTCCAGCTTATCATACATGTAAGAAGACTAAGTCAGCTACCTGCCAATCCAGTCCACAGCCACCCCTTCTACCAGCGGAATGTTCTGGTCGATGATCGTTTCCTCTCCCGTACCGTTCATGAACATCCGTTTGATGAGGTTTGCGCCGATATCAGAGTAGTAGTACCGTTGCTCCTGAAGGTCGTAGTCCAAAGCGATTGAATTGGTCAGGCCTGCATGGTAAAGAAGGAAAACTTCGAAATCACTTCTGAAAATAATTTCATCAAGTTACTAGAACATAGGATATTGGAGGTTCCCAGTGATGAACCGGGACAAGGGAGGATACAAACTTAGCCACGTTTGGCATCGTGTGATAATTTTCCGTATCACACGGGGTTCTACTTTTATCACACAGGCTTCCATACTTTAGAATACAGTAGCTAGAATGCATTTCAAGCCCGCCAGTTTCGCCACCGTCGAAAATTCTAAAACTGGACTTGGAGGTTGGAATCAACACAAAACTCTCTCAACTTCTGCCGCATTGAAATGTGTGTTTCTTTCGGGTGGGTATGACATAAATAAAATACAACACGGTGTATTCCGCATCACCCTTGCCTGATACCTTAAAGTCTAGTTGTTTAAAGCTATGATAATATATTAGTAGTAACGTACTCCTATCTGTACTTGGTGGCAACAAGTTCCACTTTACATATTACCGGTAGGAAGAAACTGTCGAGTGGCTTTTGTACATGAAGGTTTATCATTCCCTGACCTTGCTTGACGAGGTTGTAGCTGCTTCCATCTACAGTCAGGTTCCTGATGTAGTACCTGTTACTAACCAGATAGAATTCTGTACCTGTATCTGTATTAGCCGGTATAACCACCCTTCAGCAGGTGCACGGCACAGCTATCTTTGCACATCAACTGTAAGTGTTGTTTAAAGCTATCTAGTAAGGATGCTCCTAATGTACATGGTGGCATCAAGCATTACTCTACAATAGTTCTAGGAAGAAATGACTGAGTTGATACAGTACTCGGTGCCAACAAGTTCCACCCTACATATTACATGCAGCAAGAAACTGTGACTTTTGTACATGAAGGTTTATCATTTTCTGACCTTGTTTGACGAGGTTGTAGCTGCTTCCATCTACAGTCAGGTTCCTGATGTAGTACCTGTTGCTGAAGACAAGGTAAGGCTCCACACCTGGGGAAAATACATGCAACAGGATCATTATGTTTTGCCAACGAAACATATTGTTTTTGTAAGGTTTCTTCTTCTTCTCCTTCTTCTTCTTCTCCTTCTTCTTCTCCTGTCAAACCTTCAAATCGCTTCTTCTCGGTCGTCCGTCAACCAAATTAGCTGAAATTTGGTATGCAGGTAGAGTACGTGTATACCCCTAGACCCTTTTAAAAATTTTTTGATATAAGTTTTTAAAATGATTTTATGGAGGTTTTTTGGTCATTTTCAGACAAAAGTCGCACATGATGGCCTCCAGTGCCGTGGTGTTGAAACCTGAGGACCTGAAATTTGGTTTAGTTGTGCATTGGATATTTACCCAAAGGACCCCATTATTTTTTTTGGCATACACTACTTCAAAATGATTTATTTTGCAATTTTTTGATGCAATTTTTGGTTATTTTCTGTCGAGGCCAGCAAGAACTAGGTCATACTGTAACATAAGCCCTCCTACACTTCACATGTCTGGGACTTAAAACCAAGCAGATGTCAGGGGGTACCTCTACTAATGGTATTACAGAAAGTTATATGTACCTTATGTTACATGGTACGGATGTTATATTTGAGATGTAGGTACCTATAGGAAAGGTGACTACACCTGACAATTACTTATGCTAATGAGGACCTAATTCGCATAATGTATGCATAAAGTTGTATGTCCCTTACCGTAAATGCTGCGGATGTCATCTTTGAGATGTAGGTACCTTTAGGAAAGGCGAACACACCAGGCCATAAATTATGCTAATGAGGACCCAATTTGCATAATCGATGCATGAAGTTGTATGTCCCTTACCGTAAAAGCTGCGGATGTCATCTTTGAGATGTAGGTACCTTTAGGAAAGGCGAACACACCTGGCCATAAATTATGCTAATGAGGACCTCATTTGCATGATTTATGCTTAAACTTGTAATTCCCTTACCGGAAAAGCTGCAGATGTCAGATTTGACATGTACGTACCGTTAGCAAAGGTGATCACACCTGGCCATGAATTATGCTAATGAGGACCTCATTTGCATAATTCATGCATAAACTTGTATTTCCCTTACCGTGACAGCTGCGGATGTCATCTTTAAGATGTAGGTACCATTAGGAAAGGTGAATGCACCTGGCCAAAAATTATGCTAATGAGGACCTCATTTGCATAATTTATGCCGAAACTTGTATTTCCCTTACCGTACAAGCTGCAGATGTCATATTTGAGATGTAGGTAGCTTTAGGAAAGGTGCACACGCCTGGCCATGACATATGCTAATGGGGACCTCAATTGCATAATTTATGCCGAAACTTGTATTTCCCTTACCGTACAAGCTGCAGATGTCATATTTGAGATGTAGGTAGCTTTAGGAAAGGTGCACACGCCTGGCCATGACATATGCTAATGGGGACCTCAATTGCATAATTTATGCATGATGTTGTATTCCCCTTACTGTAAAAGCTGTGGATATCATCTTGTACATGTAGCTACATGTAGGAAAGGTGAAAGCACCTGGACATAACTTATGCTCATGAGGACCTCATTTGCATAAATTATGCAGAAACTTGGATTTGCCCAGGACTTATTTTGGGACAGCCCACTTCTTGCATGAGGAGTATGGGCGAAACATCCTGAATTTGCTCTTAAAGCAAATGACGGCCAGTCTAGTTATACACATATGAACGTAATGTACTAGTATCAAAGTAAAGCCTGGATTGAACAGACAAATCATCAAATTCCACATGCAATGGTTGCAAGATGCACTGAAGACAGCCCTGGTCTCATAATTGTGGTGGTTTACATACGGGGAGGTACAAAGAGAGGTTAAACTTACTTGCGGTATGTTTGCAGGTGAAACCGTTAGGCTCCCTCAGGTAGCCATCTCCGCACTTACAGATGTAGGACCCAGGAGTGTTCTCACATCCCTGACTACACACCCAGGGGGTATCCGCACACTCATCGATATCTGTAACACAAGACAGATTTCATAATTCAGAACAGCAGCATTCATCTTAACATAATTTACTTACTAGGTACACGACATTTTTTCTTTAACTTCATCTGTCAACGTTTCAGCAGCTGCTCTGGTCATGGAATTATAGAATTTCCTAGTTAATTATGCAAATTAAGTCCTTATTTGCATCATATGTATCTGATTGTGTACATCTTTGCATAATCTACCTGCATGCCGAAAATGATGGAAATACGTCTTTCCTTTCTTCAGTTATCTTCTTTGAAATATTTACAAAAACGTACACATTTTACTCGGAATTCTTTTACTTTAGCATGATTGTTTTTATTTCGTGAGAGGGAAAAAAGAGTTTTCACAGTATCTTAAATTTGTGGTAGAAATAATTTCGTACAACAGTTACTGTAGTAATACATATTCATGGTGTCATGAATTTACAATGCAGAGGTCACTGCAAGAATAAAACCACGTGACTGAAAAAGTTTCAAGATTTACTGTACAGTACTATATACAATGTATTAGGGTAGTGCGTGAAAAGTCAATTGTGTGTTCTAACCTGTACAGGCCCTCCCGTCAGCCATGAGGACGTAGCCTGCGTTACACACACAGCGGTAGCTGGTCTGCGTGTCCACACATCTGTGCTCACAGCGGCTCACTGCTGGGTCCTGACACTCATTAATGCCTGTGGGGAAGGAGAAGGTTAGACATACATGTACATGTCTATGCCTAACACTATGCACTTAGAGTATAACCTGCGTTACACACACAGCGGTAGCTGGTCTGTGTGTCCACACATCTGTGCTCACAGTGGCTTACTGCTGGGTCCTGACACTCATTAATTCCTGTAGGGACAGAGAAGGTTAGACATACTTGTCCAACTCTGTCTAACACTATGCACTTAGTATAACCGCCATTAACATTTATCTGCCGGGTTACATAAATCTGCCACTTTGAAAAATAGTGGGTTTGAGAAATCTCTAGTGCAGCAACCACCAGGTATACACAGTTTATATATATACAGGTGTGCATAATACTGGGGGACGTTGCGCTGGAGATTTGTTTGGATGTATCTTTTCAGGGTGGCAAAATTATGTATGTACCCTCGTGACAAACAAAATTGATGTTTGTTAAAATCATAATCTCCTAGGCAGAGTTACAGTGAACACAATAATCCAACCACTCACCACAGTGGAACTCGTCGCTGTTATCGGGGCAGTCGTAGCGCCCGTCACACACCAGGCTGTTGGAGATACACTGGCCACCGTTACACAAGAACTGGTTAGGTGGACAGGTTGGCTGTTGGGTCACTAGAACATGTTCAGGAGGAAAAATAAGGCTTAGCATATAAGTCACTTCACTTGGCGAGATCATGATTCTAAAGCAGTTCATATGCATAATAAAAGAGCATGTAGACAGAAGAAGTCCACAAATTGTTCCTTTGATTTAACTGCCAAAAATATGCTTTCAGACATTGTAGATGCTTACCGCATTGTAGATGACGGACATCTAATCAGCACCGTCAATATGAATCAGTAGTTGTACAATGTACAGTTAGTTCATTTCTCTATCTCTTGGTGCATCTGTATATTTGGGCCTATAACACTGGAGTCCACTCACCGCAAAGAGAGTCCAGTTCATCAGATCCGTCGAAACAATCGTTGTCCCCGTCGCACGTCCACCTGGACGGGATGCAGCGCCCGTTCTGGCACGTGAACTGGTACTGAGCGTTGCAGGTGGCGTACTGGCAATCATTACTCTCGTCGCTGTGGTCTCCGCAGTCGTTGTAATGGTCACAGCGTGACAGACTGCTGATGCAGAGGCCATTGTCGCAGGTGAATTCGTTCTCCAGACAGGTCCGGCGGGCTGAAAAAAAATTTCATCGTTAGTGACAATCCCAACAGGTCAACTTGTTAAACTTGATAGGAACACAAATATTCCCTGGTTTTGTCTCTACATACAGCGGTGTAAGAAATTTTTGAAGTCAAATATCTCAATAAACATGTACGTTGTGACCATAAAAAAGCAACCTGATACTCAAGATAACATGATCTGGTATGTAAAACTTTGATGTACATCAAGGAAGAAAGAAGTTGAAATATAGGGATTTCGACTTGGCTGCCTTGAAATTTGGAAAGTGACATTCCAAATTTTAAGTAACTGGTGTTAACAACAGAACTTATTCTCATCTGCAGGTAGTTGCTAAATAGCATTTACAAAGATGACCATCTATTGGCAGATTCAACAAAGCAATATCATCAATAAATACTATTAGATAAACCCCAGCATTTCATCTGGAGAATACAAAAAGGGAAAAAGTTCATAAATTTGGTCTTAGTTTGTTTGTTTCCAAACCAAATTTGTTGAATGATGTCCAAGCTTGGCCATCAAAGATTGTGACAGGCACTCAGCAAACATGTTAAATTATGTATTTTCCCAACTATGTCATTCATTCAAATCAAATCATTGTAAAACTTGATTAACTATTTTCTGGCAGGGTACAATTAATTGTTTGGGCATCCTTGACAAAGACTGGAGCTGATCAGTAAAAAATTTCAATTCCAAAAGGCCAATTTTTGGCAAAGCCTCAGGGGCGAGCCAAATGGTATATATTGTGTGCAGTTTGCAAGACTTCTAGGAAATCAGCCGTTTTCATTGGAAATCCCATATGAACAGTGCTAGTACCACCTTTCAGTGTCCTAAGCAGGGTACAGTATAAATGAAAACAACAACAAAAACTACTGTCGCCATGTCTTTTTTTCATTGCCAATCTTGCTGTGTTCATTCAATTTCTTCATTCAGGATGACAAAGTCTTCTACCAACACAGATGAACATTCAAGTGAACTGTTTTGGCTGTACTTACTGCAGTTCTGGTGTTCGTCCTCTGCATCCGGGCAGTCGGAATCTCCGTCACACACGAAGCGCTGAAGGATGCACCTGCGCAGACCAGGAGGGGCGTTCGTGCAGGTGAAGTAACCATCTGTACAGGGTCTTTCAGCTGCGGAATGACAAACACGTCAATTCAAGTTTTAATTGGTTCACTATCCATGTTAAAATAGCAAATTGAGTACTACATGTAGTACATTGATTATCCTTTCATCTTCTAGTTGCTGAATACCTCAACTTGATCTTTATCTTGGTATGAAACAAAGACAAAATGCTCACCGCAATTGTGTCGCTCATCCTCATCCGACATGTCCCCGCAATCGTTGTCGTTGTCGCAGATCCATCTGCCCGGGATACAGCGCCCGTTGTCGCAGGTGAACTGGTCGCCGTAGCAGGTCCTATCAGGATTGGCTGATGAACATCAAGACAGGAATTAGAAACATTTAATTTCATGATGTGTAGCTAGGGACTGCGATGTGATGTTAGAAATCAAACCGAACCAAAACATATTTTGGAAAGGTATCATCATCTCCCTATGGCCTCAGTCAGGACTGACCATGGTTGAATCCTAAGTTTGCATTGACCTGAAATGGTCATCTGTGGCTAAACAGTATTCTGTCAGTGACTGTTTCATAAGTCGTAAATGTGAACTAACTATATGAGCTGCAGTGACTTCTCTTTTTTAACCTTTAGCACTCTGAAGTAGCCATTTGGCGACCAATTCCCTATTGGTTACAGAGTTAGGTAGCAGAGAGGAGGTTAAATAATGGCAAGGATAGAAATCTACACTTACAACAAACATCTTCTGGTTCGTCGGAATTATCACCGCAGTCGTTGTCTCCGTCGCAGTGCCAGCTGGCGGGAAGGCAGCGGCCGCTCGAGCACGGGAACTCGCTAGCGCTACAGGTAGCAGCCACTGGAAAAGGACATGATTGTCACTCTTCAGTTAACTTACAGTTACAACAATGTGGTCCCATTTTACTGAATTTCTTACAAGGTACGACCAACTTTGAAAATACATTTAGAATACAGTCAACCATGTCTATAGTGATCACTCAAGGGACCTGAAGAAAACAGTCAGAGTAGACAAGTGGCGACATAGACCAGATTCTTACTGCTTGTTTCAATGGGAAAAATGATCTAGGTTACCATCAATAAGTTGCCTTAAGGCCATGAAGCTTTATATCATGCGGAAGTGGTAACCAGGACAGGTTTGACTGTACGGTAGTTCTGAAATATTGATTACATATTGACGCACTGATTGTTAAACCAAGTTTCTGCTCAAATGAACACAGCATGTCTTAAGATGTTAGCATCTTTAGATTACAAGTGTCTCTTGACATTTAATTTGTGTGTAGATTACATATGAAAGAAAAATATCATGATTGACAAAACTTACAGCAGAAGGTTGGCGTTTCGTCGGAGTTGTCACCACAGTCGTTGTCCCCGTCGCAGAGCCAGAAGCGGGGGATGCAGACGTTAGTCGTGGAGCACTTGATAAGGTTGGGCCGACATGTGCTCGGTGCTGGAACAAGAGACATTCATAAAGGAATAATTGGGCAACAACTTTCATGTCTAAAAAATTTTCAGATGAAAGAGATATTTTGTTCAGACCCTTGTAGTGGCACATAGGGCAGCAAGTTTCCTTTCTGTTTCAGTAGCAGGGTATATCTTTACATGGAGGGGTTACTAGCCCTTTCCCTTCAACGTGCTCAAGGCACCTCCTTGAACACGTCGAGATCTACATTTTACGTCCCTTCCAAAAGACGGGTGCAGCTCGAACTGAGATGTCCTGACCTAGGATTGAACCGGGGTCTCTCATTTACCAACTAATTGGTGCCAGGAGCTCAACGGTGAGGCTGCTACCAGTTGAGCCACAGGGACATCCCTTGAAAAGGATAGAGAACTCAAACAAAAGGATGAAAGTTTCAGACTTACGACAGTTAATTTCATCAGAAGTGGTGTTGTCGCGACAGTGGTTGTACCCATCACAGCGCTGGGCCTCATCGATACAGCGACCACTGTCACACATGAATTCTCCATCCCCACAGTCAGGGTATTCTGTAGAACAGAAAAATCTATGTATACTAACACATTAACACTTAATGTAGTACATTAATATACATGACGTACTGTTACATAGCCAATAGCCAAGGATCTTGCAGGCCATAACAACAGGTCTGGAGCAAGAGTCCAGAAGTAGAACAAAGAAGCATAAAATGTATTTGCTCAGTTGCTTTGAATGCAAGCAAAAATTGTAACTGGGTAAGCTGACATATGAACCCATGAATTGACAACTATCTTATTGATAAATTGCTTTCGTTTCTTTGTTTGTTCCTTCTTAACTGGGGATGATCATGGGACACCATTAACCTTCTCCCTGATGCCTAACTCTGTAACCAATAGAAAATGGGGTGCCAAACAGCTACTTCAGTGTGCTAAAGGTTGATAACTACTAACTTAAGGTTTACTTGATAAATTTTGATTTTGACTAATTATCGACTAACTTACCGCAGTCAGCTTCATCCGAGTTATCACGGCAGTCGTTGTCGAAGTCGCACCTGAAATAAGCTGGGATGCAGCGCTTGTTGTTGCAGGTGTAGTCTGTCGCCTCACAAACATGGTCCGCTGCAAAGGAGGCAAAATTCCGGGCTAAGTTTTTAACTTTCATCAGTGAGAACAAAACAAAAATAAGGCTGCAGGGAGGCAAACTTGCAGGCTAATTTTTCAAATTTTATCAGCGAGAAAAAAAACAGAAACAAGGCTACGGGGAGGCAAAGTTCCAGGCTACACATGTAAGTTTTCAACTTTTATCAGTGGGAACAAAACAGAAATAAGGCTGCAGGGAGGCAAAGTTCCAGGCTACACATGTAAGTTTTCAGCTTTTATGAGTGAGAACAAACCAGACACAAGGCTTCAGGGAGGCAAAGTTCCGGGCTAAGTTTTCAACTTTTATCAGTGAGAACAAACCAGAAACAAGGCTGCGGGGAGGCAAAGTTCCAGGCTACACATGTAAGTTTTCAACTTTTATCAGTGAGAACAAAACAGAAACAAGGCTGCGGAGAGGCAAAGTTCCAGGCTAACTTTTCAACTTTTATCAGTGAGAACAAAACAGAAACAAGGCTGCAGGGAGGCAAAGTTCCAGGCTAACTTTTTAATTTTTATCAGCGACAACAAAATAAAAACAACGCTGCAGGGAGGCAAAGTTCCAGGCTAACTTTTCAAATTTTATCAGTAAGAACAAAACAGACACAAGGCAATCAGAGATGGCAGAATCTAACCCCTTCATGCAAATTCAGAAACGCACGGGGTGAAGTAAAAAAAGATGAACAAATTGTTAAAAAATGGTAACGAGAATTGTCTGACTGCCAAATTATTTATCTGTTGAGATCTGTCACATTTGTGGAAGGATTGACATAACAGGCCACTATGGTGACCTTTTCAAGATATCAAACCAGAACCAGATTGTACGGTCTGATCCACTCATGCCGGGAAGGACCACTACCCTTTTTGATAAGAGTGGTGGGTTTTTTAACATGCTCGGGTGTGGCTCTTCTGAAACACGGGACCTCTGGCTTCAAGTCTCATCCAAGAGAATGTGACCATGAGCCTAAGCTAAGCACTCATTTTCACCAGAATCGAGTGAGGAAATGTGTGTTAAGTGCCTTTCCTAAGGAACCCATGACCTTCAGAGTCTAAGTCAACAACCTTATAAGTCCACCTTGCCATCTGAAAATTACCATCTACATATAGCATTATATGAGCTGCAGGGACATGTAGGACGGTTTTTGACCAAACAACACCACACTTTCTGGCTTGAATTGATAAATAATAAAAATGCAGTAGAACTGCATATTTACCCATGCTCTTGATGAAGTTATTCGTGGAACTAAAGATTCAATTCAAAGTATTTCCTTACCACAGACTCTGGGGAGCTCGTCCGAGTTGTCGCCGCAGTCGTTGTCGATGTCACACTTCCATCGCGTCGGGATACACCTGCCGTTCTGACAGGTGAACTGCCACTGTTCGTTGCAGGTGCTGTTGGCAGCTGCAGAGGGCAGGCAGGGGTCAATTTTTTTTTTTAACGGTTCTCAGTGGCAAATGTGCTAGATGTTGGTACATCGGCAACCAAATCCGCAGGGTGTTTTTGGCACCCAGTTTGACAGATTAGCCGAGTAGGCTCGGTGGGCGTCACTCCACCGTCCGGGAAGGTAGTGTAAAGTGCCTTTCCCAAGGGCACACCGTCGGGGCATGGTGAGTATCGAACTCGGGACCTACGGATTCCGAGTTCAACGCTCTAACCGTTATGCCACGCCGACGTCAGTTACACCCCAATGTTCCGAGACCCCCTACTCGTTACGTAGGGGTGTCGGAACGTATGGGAGTCAGAACGTAGGGTTACCGGTATCAGAACAGGTGTCAGCCATACAATAAACTACATTTCTACTTTATAAATATCTGTGATCCCAAAGAGTACTGTTTCTCAGGTCTCATTTTCTCTGAAGCAACTGTGGACAGCCCAGTGTTCCGGCACCTCTGCGATGTTCTGATAACCCTACGTTCCAACACCCCTACATAACAGTTAGGGGGTATCGGAACATAGGGGTGTAACTGAAGCAAACTGTGCTAACAAGAACATCCAAGCATACATGATTGTACTTAAAACTACAAATGTTAGAGGCCAACTACTTCTGCCCCCCTCCCCCTTCCATGCACTTCTTCCCCCAATCTTATTGACCAAAAACCTTTGTCTTACCCAAAACTAAGGAGAAAAGCAGTGTAAACAACAAGCTTGACAAAACCAGGCGGTGGTCCCTATCCATTCTGCAAGCTGTATGATACTGATAATAACAGTATGTATAAATTATTCATCATGACTGGAAAACAAATTGGCTCATCTATAAATTCTATTAAATATTCAGTCAATATCCTTAGAGGATGACACCACTTTACCCGAATGGTAAGGATTACATATTATAAGTATTACATACTTTTAAGTATGTAATCTACACCATTCAAGGAATGTTCAAACTCAATTATAATTGTAGAATGAATGATTTAAAGCTCTCTGGCAATCAGATTCTGTATCTGGTACCTGTATGACAATATAAAGTTAAGAATAATAATAAGATAGTTTACATTATAGTTACTGTAAATGCAGAAATGTTCACAGGGATTTACAAATGTAATTTCGCAGTAGGGAGAAAACTGAGTGATCGTGGTGGTTTCGATTTCGCATTTGAAACAATAGTAGCGCTACAGCCACACAATGGAACAGCTTTTTTCGGTGGTTTTAAGTTCGCGGGAAACTGTGAAAACCATGTACATAAAACCACTGCAAACATTTCTGCATTTACAGTAACCAGTATGCAGTGTTGCTGAAGTTTTATAGTTACTCACGGACACAGTCCTTGCCCCCATTGGCCAGTTTGTAGTTGCCGTCGTTGGGACATGCACATTCCGTTCCGCCGCCGGGCGCGGGATGGCACGAGTGGCTGCAGCCGCCATTGTTATTTTCGCATGGATCGTTGGAACCTAAAACAACATCAGTTTCTTGATTGATGATTGGTTTATTGAGCATAAAAGCCGTCTAGCAGTAAAAACTTTAACAACAACATTCAAATTACTTTGCTTAATTAGAATACAATTCATACTACACACTGTCAGGATAACTTACACTGTTGACTGGAAGTGGAAAAGACGTGAATATCTCGAAGGCCAGCGCTCAGGCCTTGCGCCATGCGAATCTGATTGGCTCCGGTGTGTTTCTCGGCGCGTAGAACAGCATTTAGGGCCGTATCGGTCCAGTAGAGGTAGGATCCGCTAATCGCGATACCGTTGGGCGCCATGCTCGTTGAGACGATGGTCTCACGTCCAGATCCATCCATGTTCACCCTCTCAATTGTATCGCTGTGTAAAGACATACATTGTTAAAGTTAAAGTGACCCAGATGTCTTGATAAGGTGCATAGGGGTGGCACCCATCTCCATTTCTATAGCCCTTGGTCCACGCAGCTTTGTGCAATCACTACAGTAGGGGGCTAGTCCCCTGGTAGTGATGTATGTTTAACAACCATATCTTTCCCAGATGCTGAGTGCTAAACAAATGATAACAGAAACAGAAAGTGACTTACCCATACAAGTCGGAAAAGTAGATCTTGTTTTCGTCAAAGTCCAGAGCCAGCCCATAAGTCAAACCAGTGTTAGAGACAAGTGTCGTCCTGTTGTTGCCTCCCATGCTCGCCCTCTGAATCCCTCCATACTGAGTCCAGTAAAGATACCTGAAAATACACAATGCATGTATAGAAATCAAAAACAGAACTTCTGCTGCCGTACCATAGAAAGCCACTAGGGGGCCCATAATCAAGCTTGTCGTCTATGCATTTGACAACAATAGTAGTAAAGAAGTCGCACACAGCAGGAAAATTGATTGGCCAACGAGATTGCGAGCTCGAAATGACATTTTTGTCAGTAAGACACCTCTTGATCATCGTATGTCTACTGTGACAGGGTAAATTTTCTGGTGAAAAATATGCTTGAGTCTCTGACGATGTTCAGATTTAACGAACTTCTGGTGATCAACAAATACCGCCAAAGCCAGTCTGCTGTGTAACAGGGGCTTAATGCAGTGAGAGGTGAATATTTCACAACTTACAGTACAGTCAAACCTGCCTAGGCGACCACCTTTTCAACGCGACCACCTGGCCATGGCGACCGCTTTTTCTCGGTCCCGAAAATTTTCCCCATAGGCACAAGCATTAAGCTGCCTGCCCAAGGCGACCACCCGTCCAACGCGACCGCGACTGCCACGAATTGGGACCGCACAGAGCACAATCCCTGCCCATGGCGGTCGCCTAATTTTCAAGCGTGTGGTGACATCGGATCATTTTGCTGTCGGATTTCACGGAAATGTTTTCAAGACTTTAAAGGACAAAAATAAGATAAAAAAATATATGGAATAGCAATGTTATACCATCGATTCCTCCATGAAGTGTTTTAATAAAACGTTCCCCCTATAAACATTGTAAAGACAAATGTTTGTGATGTTGTTGTGCCTATCGTAATCTTATAGTTTAACGTGAACTCAGTTCCGTTTAAACTCAATTTTCAAAACGAATACGTAGTGCATGGCGTCAAAAAGTCAGATTTCACAGAAATTACTATCTATTTCTTGTATTTTCAACAAAAATGTGTCTGTGTCTTACTAAATTCCGCCGAAAAATGACTTTGCGGCGGGCAAAACATCAGGCGAGAAATGTTGTTCCTTGGTCCCGACGCCATCTTGGATTTCGGGCGGCCCGGATTTGGCGTACCGCTGACCTTTCTAAAACACGATGATTTTGTGTATGAACATTTACGAATACTCTAGTTATTGGTGAAAATCAAAATTCTTATTTTCATTTATTTCCATGAATCTCACAAAACTTTATTGGACGCTGTGCGTTCTGCTGCACTGACTTACCCTTCGATGCGGTCGCACAGAGCTTCGCGGCGCGGCGCGACGAAATCACACCGTTAACGCGTTCCGTTTTCATCTTAAGTTGTCAGATCGAAAATTTTTTGACCCTTTCATCCAGCGGTCGGCGACCCAAAAAAGGCTGGGACCAGCAGGCGTTTTCTAGGGATCTGTCTTAGGCCTTAAAACTTCGATGATGTGCGTGTGTGTATGTGTGTACTATTCAATGTAACATGTGAATGCGGGAGGGTGCTGCGAGATCATCGAGGCAACCATCGTTTTGTAGTCAAAATTATGACGAAAATTTGTACACGATGTAGCGGTATACAATTATTACATCGATAACGGAAAATGTAATTTTTGTAGGATCTTTCTGTCAATGAGAATTGAACCTGGTGAGGGTCATGCTGTCTAAATTCACATAATTTTCCATCATTTACGTACTGTATTTGAAAACCTCGACCTGGAAACATGTGAGTGGAATCCTCTTCATGGCGACCACCTGTCCATCGCGACCGTTTTTGCTCGGTCCGCCGGGTGGTCGCCTTGGGCAGGTTTGACTGTACTTCCATACAAAAACGCGAGGGATATAAGAGCATTCTTAACCTTTAGCATCTGAAGTAGCCATCCCTATTAGTTACCGAGTAAGGTAGCAGGGAGAAGGTTAAGATAAGGAAATCAATCGAGTTAGAGGTTCAACAACTTACCCTCTGCATGGATCCAAAGCTAAGGCATAAACATAATTGATGCCAGTCAAAATATCTACTTTGCTGCTGCCATCTGCGTTGGCTGCTTGTATCTTGTATGGGTAGCCGTCGCTCCAGTAGATTTTCTTGGCAACCCAGTCAAATGCTATTGCTGTGGGATAGCGCAGCCCTGAAATGAGAAGAAATATTTGCTTGTTTCGCAGCAGACTCAGTAAATTGCCTTTAGTCGTAACACACTAGTTTTGTACAGTGATAACCAGCTGCATAAGACAGGACTGTAAGGCTTGATCCACTTACACTGGGATGGACTCCTACTCTTTTCGATTAGTGTGGCGGGATTTTAACATACTCAAGGTGTCGCTCTCCTCAAACATGGGACCTCCGACTTTACATCCCAATTCTGAGAGGATGTACCTAACCAAAGCGAGGTACTCATTGTCATCTGAGTCAAGTGAGGAAATAGGTGTAAAGTGCCTTTCCCGAAAGCACAACATTGGGGCCTGCTAGGGATTTGAACTCAGAATCTTTACATTCTAAGTGAACTCCTTTGTCTTGGTAGCTGGTGAGGAAAATGACAAATAAAGGGTGGGAGGTCTCTTTGTCACAGATTATTACTGCATCTGAATGCACCAGAATACACAAGGGCGAAACCTACCAAAACACAGTTACTGTATTCTTTGATGACTAAACATTGCACTGTTACTATATTTGGCATGAAATAAACGCGGGAACAAGAAATCACAGGCATAAATTCAAATAAAACTACTAACAAATCTAAACCCCTACCTTCAGTGATGATATCCAGGATAACAGGGTCAGTTCCACCTGCCGTGTTTAGGTTGATGTAGCTGATTTTCCGACCGTCAGTGCCAGACTCTGGAAATACAAGAAGACAGTGGTTAACTAAGAAAAAAATATCTCACCTAGATGATTAGTCAATCAAATTCTGAGGAAGATCACAGTAGGACAGTAGGATATTCCATCCACTTTTTGTGCTGGAAGTTTTATTTAAACACATATGGACTTTCATGCTATTCAAAGAAGAAAACAAAATAGACGTGGGCGTTTGATCAGGCATAAGAAGACTACTCTCCTACTACATGTAGTTCAGATTCAACCCAGTTGTCCTGAGATGAAATAAATATGGTGACATTAAGTCCAGCAATATAGCTGAAAATTCTGCAAATTTGTCTAAAAAAAAACACATGTGCTTCAATGTATTCTTAACAAGTATAGATATCTCAAATTCTGCTCAGAATCAATTTTATGGCATTTTTGGCCATTTGCAGATCGTAATTATAGAATTCTTTCACTCACGAGTGATGTAGATTCGGTTGTCCGCCGCGTCAAAGTCCAGATAGCCGTTGAGCTGCAGCTGTCCGCCACCGACAGGCTCGAATGGCATGGAGGTCGCCGACGGCTCAAGATGGAGGCTGCGAACCTCTCCTCCCGCAGAATAGATGAGGTAATCCGATACATCTGTAGGGTCAGAGGTCAAGACTTTTAACAGTGTTTTTTTTTTAAAATCTGTATGAATTATCTTACATTCACCGTATAACTGTCCTTGAGTGTAATTCAACTTACAGCTTTAAGGTTCCAACCTGCCTAAATTGGCATTTTGACTTTCCATCGTTTTCACACTTATGAATTAAGCAAAACCTGTAGTTGTACTGAATATTGATAGCTTGGCATGAAAGAATTCCAAGTATGATTTTTTGGATCATAAGAAATTTCTGAAATTTTATTGCCCCTAGTATCTTTTTAAAGAGAAAATACAGCACTTCAGTATATAACACTGCAATGAAACTACATGTGGATAATGGTCAAAGCTACTAAACTCACATTCACACATCTTGATATCTACTTATTGTCTGAAGTTATTAAAAAATAAATGCTTTTGCCTAATTAAAAAATTCATTTTCTAATAACTGCGGACAATCAGGAGATACATAATGTACATGGAAAACATGGACTAATAAAAAATGTCATCATTCCTCGTGTTGGAACAAAGCTCAATCCTCCTCCATGCTAATATGTATGGACAAAGATGAACATTTTATCCTAACGCTCACCGTCACATCTCCTGTTGTCTGAACTCAGCATGCCGTAAGCGCAGGCACACACGGGGGTGGTGGTGTCCGGCATGGCGAAACACAGCTGCTCGCAGCCGCCATTGTTGGTCTGGCAAGGGTTGGTGTTATCTGAGAAACAAGAAGAGAATATCGTCAGGCTTGTTGTCCTGTTTTGTTTACTTGTTTTTTTATTTACTTATTTGCACAAGAAAATACATAATACATAATACGATAAATAGTCGATAAAAACAGGTGCAGTAGTCCATTCCGAGGAAGATTGCAGCAGGACAGTGGAAAATTTGGAAGTTTCAGCTTTGTATTATCTTTACATTATATTTATTTTCATGATGTTTACAGAACAAGGAGAGAAAAAGCGTATATAGCTTATACTAGGCCCTCCTCCTCCATACCTTATCAAACTTGATTATAATCGATAAATAATACAGCAGAGTAATACGTAGAATATGATAACGATAGATAAGCATTAATCGAATAATTAATGGTGTAAATCAAGATAAGATAAGAACTGAACATAAGAGACTACTACAGGGGGCTAGGATGATTTGAAGTAATCTTCCTGTTTGTAGACAGGAAATGAGATGACACATATCCTGGGACCTTTCTGCGACCTTTGACCTACAGTGTAACCTCAATGTTGCTAATGTGCCTAGCAAGTGTAAAAAAGCTACATTTCTGCTTTCAAGTAACTACAAACACACAAGCAAAGAAACAGACAGACAAACCAAAACCTCTGTACACAGAGGCAATAAAGATATTCAATAATCATAATATGTACAAATTACCTGCAGGCTGGACAGTTGCATCAAAAAGTCGAATTTTCTGAAGATTTAGCATATCAGTGCGAATCTCTTCTGCAGGGTCCGTGCTTGGTTCCTTGCTGGCACGGTAAATTGTCTGCAAGTTGCGGTCAAGCCAATACACGCTGGACTGTGAAGGATCAAGAAGAGGCAAATGGTTCAACAATTGATAAGTTTTAATCAGTCATAGGTTATAAGGGGTTGAAATGAAAAGGTACAATAAAGACCAAAGGACCACAAATGAACATGCTAGAACATATGACACGTCCAATTTTAACTGAAAATAAAACAATCCACAAAAACTCTGATGAAAGATAGTGGACACTACCTGAAACACCTGACCATTTTCAAAATCTATCCTGGACCAGTTACTAGAATTATGTAACTGTTATCTTGTGTGTCCTATTACCCAGATGTCTAACCTTCATCAACGTATAAAAATATAATATATTGTACCTTGTAAACGAGTTCAGCACAGTGATATAATAAAAACACAGACATGGATTATGTTGACAGGTGTGCCCTGAACTAAACTGGAATCTATTGCAACTTGCATCATTTTTATACCCGTTGGCAAACAGAAATAAGCCTGCAGTTCCACACCTACCTGATAGATGGCGAGACTGATGGGTGCGGGCAAATTACGGCCACTTCGGATGACAGTTCGGCTACCACCATTCCAGCTTATTCGCTGGAAAGAGAAGAAAGAAAAACAGAGACTTAAAAAGTGCAACATAAATTTTCACTCTCTCCAGGCGATAATATGGTTTACCCCTTACATGGATGACGAATACATTCACCCTCTCCTCAGGTAATCAAATGGTTTACCCCTTACATGTACATGCATGACAAAGCATCCCCCCTTACCTCAGGTGACCAAATGGTTTACCCCTTACATGTACATGTTTAACAAAACACACCCCTCTACTCAGTTGATCAAATGGTTTGACCCTAATATGTACATGTTTAACAACACACACCCCTCTCCTCATGTGATAAAATGGTTTACCACTGTGACAGCACACTGTCAAAGGCAACATGTCAACTCTACAAAATGTTCATGCTTGTTGCTCACAGTCAACCATCAGGGATGTGTATTGTGGATTGTGTATTGCAAAGAATCCTGGGATTGTTGCCTGACCTCCTCTGGGTTTACCCCTTAATTACCTGAATGGAGTCAGCCCTCATGTCCACCCAGTACACGTTGTGCGTTGCCATGTCGATGGTGATGTCAGTAGGCTGGACGACGCCATTTCTGACCAGTATTGTCCGGTTGCTCCCATCCAGCAGTGACCTCTCGATGGCCGGTGTCTGTCCAGTGTCAGCCCAGTACAAGTACCTAGAAAACGATGTTAAACAAAGATTTATTCATTTAAGATGATTATTTTTATACCCATTACAAATAGAAATAAGCCTGCAGTTCCACACCTACCTGATAGATGGCGAGACTGATGGGTGCGGACAAATTACGATCACTTCCGCTGTATATCTTACTACAACTATGAACAGATCGAGACAACTACATATTATCAATTTGTACACAATGTCATGTAGGATTGCCCCAAACCTATTTCATTGCATCTTTGTTTTGTTTATTTGTTTGTTTCACATAACTGTTGCACCACATTTGGTCATGACACACCAGTTTTGTACAGTAAGTACAAGCTGTGTAATTAAGACAAGACTGTAAGGTTTGATCCACTCACAGATGGTTCCTGAATTGAACCGTGCATGCGCAAGGTCAAAGGTGAAGGCCCTTAGCTTGTAAACAGGTCTTGTCAAGACATGCTTAATACATGTCCAGACATACTTGTTTATGTCCCAGGGGCCTTCAACTTTGACATATTACCCACCATGCATCACATTGTACATGTGCAGTTCAAACTGTGAATCAGCTTATTACGGTGACTGTACCTTTTGATGGGGTTGACTGCGATGGACCGTGGTGAGTCCTCAACACTCCTGATTAAAACCTTCCTGTAACTGCCGCTGGTCTTGGCTACTTCAATCACGGTTTCCAAGTCTTGAACATTCACAAAATACATGTAACCTGCAAGGACAAACAGGTCAAGATTTCTTCGTTATTCCTTCAACTTTGAAACAGTTAATTTTCACTACAACTCTCTCTCACTATCTGTTTTATATTCTGCTATAATTCTGCTTTATAGTCTCAGTTGTTCCCCGGATGAGCAACAACAGTCAGGATTCAAACTGTCTTGGTCCAGAGGCACAGACACTCTAAGACCATGCACGTAAGAAATCCAATAAACAATTTAACCTGTAAACTAGACAAAGGAGAGTACTTGCCTGCGAGCCAATCAATGGCCATGCTGGCCACTCCCTGCCTTCCAATTCCACTGTCTAGAATGATCTTCAACCTGGAGTCAACGTTTGGCTTGATCCTCCAGATGCCTGTGTTTCTGTACCCGAAGAACAAGTAACCCTGGTCCATCCGGACACTCAGAGCCTGTCCCAATCCTGTACAAACGAAGAAAACAACATTTGCAATCAAACGTCGACGAAGGTTATTAGACATCCAGGAAATAACACACGCAAGGTTACTCAAAGAACTGGATAAATTAGGAAACGGTCAGACGTTTTAAACACTATCTGCTATTTTTCGTCGGTGACTGACACTTCTCAAGGTGAAATGACCCTAAACCTACGTCACGTGACTTGACGGAAGTGTGACCGAGACGGGGGAAGATACCAACTGCCTGGCACCTTTGACCCATTGCTGACATCACATTTCTGTTCGCTTTACAAAATGTAGATTATGTGCAGAAAATTATGTGTAGAACTCTTGAATAACGTCTAGTTGTTAACCTGTGTTTCCGATTGGTTCCATGGCGTCTTCGTGCTGACTGGACGAGAGGCCGATGGCACGGATCACGTTGTACTGTGAGACCACCAAGAACGATGTCTGAGCTGTGTAGGGCACAAACAGAAGTTTGTTTGTTTGAATCTTTATTCATTCATGAAGAACTCAAATTGGCCTGATGGCTGCTTTTCATAGAGGTCACGAGAGAAGAAAGTACAAATTATAAATAAAGAGGTGGATTACCAGACTTTAAAAAGTCCTAATGAACCCATGGAAACGTAGTCTTAATAACTGTATCTGTATCAGATTCTGTATCTACATAGCCGGTACAGCCACCATAATAAGTTATGTTAGGCTACTCATGCACCAAAAAATACTTGATTTAATTAGGACCTATTGGAAGGATCAAGGTTAAAGTTTCTTGAGAGCCTACTAGTTAATTGGAAGAATCTGATCATCTGTCATATGAACAAAATATGAAGATTTTATTCTATTTCTGGAGACACACAAGAAAATATTTTGAGTGACAGTGACATCACTTACCCAAACCTCTGTGCAACTTCTTTCTGAATCTGTTCATTGACAAGTAATTTTTTTGCAAAAAGCCTTTCAGCAAAAAAATCAGGAAAGGGACACAATAGCTTGTAAAAGGTTTGCAGTTCACCAAAAGCGGCTCTGAGACAAACTATGTCATGTACTGTACTGTATACTTCCTGTTCAGTTGAGATATCACAAGATAAATACATTTGAAAGTGCCGCGCCAGTTTAAGAAGAGGAAACTCTACAAACCACTCTTGGTTCACAAAGACATGTGCCCAAATTTCAAGTCACCTTCGCATGACGTTCCGTCCGAGGCAAGAGTGTAGCCAGTTCCGCAGGCGCAGACTTTAGAGAAACCCGGCTTGTTGAAACAGAGCTGCTGGCAATCCCCGTTGTTCCTGTTACACATGTGTCTGGTCGCTGGCACTGTGGGGTGGAAAGTTACATGTAGGATCAGAAATTTTACTGCCTTCTTATCATACTATCAAGTTAGTTAAAGTCCTTCCCACACTAATGGTGCAAAGGGTGGTGGCCATCTCCATTTCAATAGCCCTAAGACCACACAACTTTGTGCAATCACTACAGCAGGGGGCTAGTCGACTGGTAGTGTTTAAGAACATTTTTTTGTACCATACTTATTCCTAAATGCTGAGTGCTAAGCAGAGAAAGCAGTATGCACCATTTTTAATGTCTTTAGTATGACTTGGCCAGGATCTAACTTACGACCTAACATATGTAAGGAGAACACTCTATCCACTAGGCCATTGCACCAGTTATCATACTATTAGTATTGGGTATTCATTAATTCCAAGAGCTACTGTAGAGTGCAATTCGTTGTTATCAAGTACAGTAGGAGCATCCTCACTAGATAGCTTTAAACAACACTTTGTGCAGCTTCAATAATCGGAATGCGAACTCCTGAACTTTAGATCCAGAGGCAAGATTTAACCACTGGACTGTGCAATGCCATGCTACATCTACATTGTGTGTAAAACAAACTTAGAAAGTCTCTTACAGTCACTAAAGAACAGCTAACTTACTATGTTCCCTGGCGTACACTTTGACAGCGTGGACCTGAGCGAGGTTGCTCCTCATGGTAACCCTGTTCTGTCCATCGGCCTTGTCGACACGTTCAAGTACCTCGTAACTCATATCTGTCGGCAAAACAATCTTTCAGTTATACAATATTATCTTCTTCAAGAATACATTCTGTATGTTTTCTCTGTGCATTGAATAAGCCAACACACTTATCTAGAAGAGTAGGGGTGCTGTGCATGGGTGACAACGCGAGCCATATATAGCAAAGCCGCATTGCACTACTAACTACTTAAAAAGCATTATGCTTCACCTCAGTTACCTTAAACATAAAACCCTATCTTTGCAGAGCTGTTGTAGATCGATAGAAAGATCAGATAAAAGATGACACCAGACTTGTCTTAGGAGACGCTGAAACAGTAGCTAGACACCAATAAATAGCTATAAGTATTAAATGGATGTAATAAGACTGGTAAAAGCTGAAAAAATCGCATTTTTTGAATTTACCAGTGGCACTCTAAAAACCAGAAAGTACTGGATCTCCCATTGTTGACAATGAATGGTTGTTTTGAATCTGGTGTGAGCATAAGACAGCCACTAGTTGCTGTGTACACTAACCTCCATAGTAAAGATAGTCTCCATAGATAGCGAGGCCTCTAGGATGGGCGAGACCACTGACCAACGCACGTCTGTCGTTACACGCAGTACCCTGGGATGTGATGGTGCAAGTCTCCACCTGGGAACAAGCAAAACAAGAAATAAAAAATCACATACCTCTGTGAAACATTTTTCATTCCAGTCTGTCAATTTCTTGTTTTATTCATTATTGTGAATTTCTCCCTAATCCTGTTGAATAAATCTTACCACTGGTTCTCCTAAGGCAACAGATATAGACATGCATATAGCAGGAAATTGAAGACCTATTCTGAGACCTTTCTGAAACCTTTGACCTAACTTCCTGTCAGTGTCCCAATGTACCAAGCATGTGCAAACAAGCCTGTGGGAGGATTCTTTTGACCTCCAATCCAATTCGAAGAGGAAAGGGTGTCTCCAAATTATTAATTCATCAACCAAATTTGCAGTTGTGAAGCACGATTAGTAATCTAACAGAAATTTATACACAGATGTATTTGCAGTGGACAAGTAATCACGAAATTAAAACCCCAGCAAAAAATCTAAGATTCACAGTTGCAATATCTTTAATCCACTGCAACAGCACTCACAGTTCCATAGTGTGTCTCTGTCCAGTAGAGTTTCTGGGCTGGTATGTCCACAGCAATGAAGTCCAGATGATCTACCCGATCCAGGATTAGATTTGCCCGGTTAGTTCCGTCCAGATCTGCACTTGCTATCTTTTTAGGAATAGTGCCTTCATTTCCACGATCTGCCCAGTACATTTTCCTGAAAGACATACACGATATGAGAGAGACAAGTAGAAGGTTGAAAAAGGCAAACGAAAGAAAATGTTTTTTCACACTCCATCTAATTTTATAATGTTCTACACATTTTTTTTTTCATTCACCTCCATTAACATTAATCTGCCGGGTTAAATAAATCTACCACTAGTCTTTGAAAAACAGTGGGTCTGTACTTTGAACTAGGGGAATATCCCCGGTACAATGAACTTGCAAATACATTGTACATGTACTGTATAAAGTGTCTGTCTTCCCTGTCACAACCAGTGAAAGAGTTAAGACTAAGCTCTTCAGCAAGCTTAACTGGACTGAGATCACTTTTTTTCACCTACTACAAAAAAAATTAAGCTCTAGAAATTAATGCATTCAATTGAGAACAATATCCAATGACTTTAGGAGAAGACAATTTGCACCACTTAAGAAAATCATTGCTATATACTTTACAACAGTTACTGTTACATCTTTCCATCATTCGTAGTATCCATGTAGAAGTAGTATCCTTTATTTGATTATCCATTATTTGATTTCATCATTGAGGATTTAATTATCCAAGAAACAGCAGTACCCACCCATTCAGAGGATCCAGTGCAATGCCATTGACCAGCCCAACTGTTGTCGTGTCCTCTCCTGCCATGGCAATCAGCACCTTACGGTGAGGAGCGTCTTCGTCCATACGCATGACTTCAATCGTAAATCGGGAAGGATTGGACCAATAGATGTTCCTGCCGATCCAGTCAATAGCGATGGCGTGGGGATAGCCAACGTACGCGTACGGAACATATTCGGTGCGGTTTCGTCCATCCAGCGTTACACGGTGTATGGACGTCTGCAAAGAAAAGGGAATGGTGTCATTTTCTGAAAATATCACTTTGGGTGGTTCAGACACTTTTGTGAAGTTGCACTGAAAAATAATGGGGATATGTCCCTTTAGGTCAATTAACTGAGCGATCAAATATCATCAATCTATCAATCAATACATTAATCAACTAGTCTTAGATGGTGGCAAGGTGGGGTTAGGGTTGTTAACGTAGAATCTCTGTTTCATAGCCCTGGGCCACACTGTCGTGCAATCACTGCAGCAGGGGGCTAGTCCACTGGCAGTGGAGTGAAACATTACTTACATGAGTGTAATTGTTCCTCTCTACCCAGTAGATGTATCCCTCATCGTCATCGAAGTCCACGTCGTACCCATTCAGCAGCCCGGTGATGGGTGTGATGGGGCTGGTGGCAGTGTCAGTAGGGTCCAGCTGGGCTCCCTTGATGGAAGCCATTTGAACATACAGCAAAAATGGCTCCACAGCTGAAAAATGTTCAAAACGAGATGTAAAAACTGGAAGTTTTGTTACACTACGAAGGCAAGTCGCCAGGGGCCGCAAATCTAACTATTTCTCTGATAATAAGGGGTTGGTGGCAGTGTCTGTAGGGTCCAGCTGGGCTCCCTTGATGGACGCCATTTGAACATACAGTAAAAATGGCTCCACAGCTGAAAAATGTTCAAAACGAGATGTAAAAACTGTAAGTTCTGCTGCACTACAAAGTAAAGCTGTCAGGGGCCCCAAATCTAACTAGATTTCTTTGATAATTAGGGGCTGGTTGCAGTGTCGCTGAGGTCCAGCTGGGCTCCCTTGATGGAAGCCATTTGAACATACAGCAAAAATGGCTCCACAGCTGAAAAATGAGATGTAAAAACAGGAGTTCTGCTGCAGTACCAAGAAAAGTCACCAGGGGCCCAAATCTACCCATTTCTTTTAATTAGACAATACCGAACTACACTTGTGCATACCAAATTTCATGACAATCCATCCATAGCTTACATTTTGATCCCACAAGAATGTTAGAAAACACTCTTTCGAATACATGTACTATGTACCAGTCACATAAAAGTTTCAAGGCTAATTTCTACTGCAAAAGTGCTTAAAACAAATAAGTCAACAAAAATGAACTTATGCAAAAAGTTGACAATTAGCATTACGTACATGAACAATTACTGCAACAGACTTTGAGATTGTGCTTACAGATTTGAAACAAAAGGATCTGTGTGTGTGTGTGTGTGTGTGTGTGTGTGTGTGTGTGTGTGTGTGTGTGTGTGTGTGTGTGTGTAGAATATTGGGAATTTGCACTGTTAATAGAGAACTGTCCCACACAAAGAATACAATAAACTGAGAACGACTAATCATGACTTACAGGTGTCACAAGACCGCTGGTCAGGGTTGAGTCTGGCTCCGGTGGGACAGGCACACTTGAAGCCCATCTCCTCCACAGGTGACAACAGACACAGGTGGGAACAGGGGTTGTTGAAACATGTGTTGTTACCTGCGGGGGTACAAATAAATAACATAACATAAACAGTGGAAGGGTTGGTATTCTATTGAACCATCTAAAATTGTCTTCACTTCATTAACATATCTATTCAGAGTTTTGGTATAAAACCTGGTTCTGCCAGATCTTTCTTTAGTCACTGATGAAAGATAGCGGATGCTGTCTGAAACGACTGACTACATGTATTTAAAAAATTTATCCAGTTGCTTGAGTAACAATTTTTGGCATATCTTACATGTATTACCTGGATAGCTAGCCTTCATCGACGTAGTGGAAGGGTTGTTTAACTGTTCATTGAGCTTAACTGGCTCCAAATCGCTTGCACTCTATCAGTTGCTCAATAGGTAGCAGCCTCACAGTTGAGCTCCCGATCTTACTACATTTCTTTGTAGATGGTACATGTAACTTGGAGACCTCGGTTAGGGGTCAGGACATATCGGTTCAGGCTGCACCATCAGGAAGGACGTAAAATGGGGGTACCGTGTTTGAGGAGGTACCACATTAAAAAATTTATAGGGGAAGGGCTACCAATCCCTACCTGTAAAAACATACCCTGCTACTAGAATACCAACGAAACGTACTGCATGTATGTGCCACTAGGCACTACAAGAGTCTGAACGAACTAGAATGGCAACATTTTCGGGAAAATGCAGAATATTCCCCTCCCATTACCTACACCTGAAATATGACAGCCATAGCATTGACTGTAAGGATATTACAAAGTTTCTGCATAAATTATGCAAAGGAGGTCGGCATTAGCATAATTTATGGCCAGGTGTGTTCACCTTTCCTAAAGGTACCTTCATCTCAAATATGACATCCATAGCTTTCATGGTAAGGGATATGCATAAATTATGCATAATGCATTCATTAGCATAATTTATGGCCAGGTTTTCTGACCTTTCCTAAAGGTACCTGCATCTCAAATATGACATCCGTAGCCTTTACAGTAAGGGAACAACAAGTTTATGCATAAATTATGCAAATGAGGTCCGCATTAGCATAATTTATATACAGGTGTGTTCACCTCTCCTAAAGGTACCTACATCTGAAATATGACATCCGTAGCCTTTACGGTAAGGGATATGCATAAATTATGCAAATGAGGTCCGCATTAGCATAATTTATATACAGGTGTGTTCACCTCTCCTAAAGGTACCTACATCTGAAATATGACATCCGTAGCCTTTACGGTAAGGGATATGCATAAATTATGCAAATGAAGCCCTCATTAGCATAATTTATGGCCAGGTTTTGTGACCCTTCCTAACAGTACCTACATCTCAAATATGACATCCGTAGCTTTCACGGTGCAAGTAAATGCAAGTTCATGCATTAATTATGCAAATGAGGTCTTCATTAGCATAATTTATGTCCAGGTGTGTTCACCTTTCCTAAAGGTACCTATATCTCAAATATGACATCTGCAGCTTTTACTGTAAAGGAAATACAACTTTTTGCATAAATTATGCAAATGATGTGCTCATTAGCATAATTTATCGTCAGGTGTATTCACCTTTCCTATAGGTACCTACATCACAAATATAACATCCGTACATTGTAACATAAGGTACATATAATTTTCTGGAATACCATTAGTAGAGCTACCACCGCACATCTACTTGGTTTTTGGCAGAAGAAGAAGAAGAAGAAAGAAGAAGAAGAAGAAGAAGAAGAACAGGCAAGCAAAAACAGTATATCCCCCTTCCCACTGGAAGGGGAATATAATGAACAAACGAACTACATGTACATGTACATCAGTGGAGAGCACCTACCCTGCGGCTGTCGGACAGGATGGTAGGCATGCAGGTCCAGAGGTCCCCAGAGATACCGCACAGCGGTCGTCTGGTTCTGGGTGCCGTCAAACTTGTTCACCCCGTACACCTTGTTGGCACTTCGATCTGACCAGTACACCATGTCTTCAAAGATGGTGATGGCGTGGGGGTGTTGTATCAGCTTGGGAGAGAGAATGGTCAGAGTTAGTAGCTATCTTCAGTTAACAAGCCATAATGCACATACAGGCACACATGTGAAGGCACTTACGATCCCGTAGGCCTGCCCACCATCAAAGTGTAGAAAATGCAGCCACTCTCTCATTTGTTGAACCACTAATTGCCTTGTTGTCATTGGTTGAACTGCTTATTGTGATGGACAGTTTGGATCACTGATGAACCTTGTCACAGTTTTAGTCACAGTGGAGTTTTACACATGTTTTAGTGTCAAACATTCTTCATTGCCACTAATTAGAGCACAATTAGAACTATAGTATACAGCAATGAAAATTAAGCACAAAAAAATCGAAAAAAAAATAATAACCCTGAGTGTTACCTGGTTACTTGCAAGAACCTGCCTGCGTCCTGTACCATCGTAGTTACAGAAATCGATGTAATCCAACCGAGCATCAGCAAAGTAGAGTCGCTGGGTGGGGAAGTCGATGGCCAGGCCGTTTGGCCAGTAGAGCTTCTCTGTCACGATAGTGGTGCGTCCACTGCCGTCCATCCCTGCACGCTCGATCCTGGGGTTTTGGCCCCAGTCTGACCAAAACATCAGGCGGTAACTGGACAAAACACATGCAATACAAAAGTTACTCAAGCAACTGTAAATAACACATGTGTATGTAGTTACAAGGGAAACAGGGGGTCCTCTGAGCATCCAGCTGCAAAAGTGGGCATCTTAGCGTAGGGCGTCCAAAAGATGCATGGACGCATAGCTAGCTTATACCTTGCCTTCAAATATTAAGTTCAACTCCTTCCCACACAATATGGTGTAGAGGGCACTGCCTGTCTCCATCTCTTTAGCCCTTGGGCCACTGGTACATGTACATGTACATTGTACTACAGCAGTCTATCCCACTGGTAGCATTGTGTGTTTAACTTGAATAATCATTCCCACAGAGAAGCACCCTGTAACCATTTCTAAAGATTTTGGTATGACTCAGTCTGAGAATCAAACATGTTACAGCATGCAAAATGAACACTCTACCCACTAGGCTATTGCTGTGGTACTGAGTATGAAGGGTGATGTTAATCATATTTCCATGACTTAAGACAAAAATCTATCTTGATTTCTGGCTAGGCAAAATGACCTGAACGTTTTGATCTCAGAAACAACAGAACAGACTACAACATTTAGTGGCTTTAATTTAGACATATACTTTGCATTCTTTACACTCTAGATCATTTAAAAATTTCATCTGATCAACCAAAATCATCCAATACCTTTCTAAAGTTTTAACATGGGTCAACCATCAATATTCCTGGGTATGTAAGGGTCTGCAACAGTTGTACTTACCTGTCACGTGGGTCTATCGCCAAACCCCGTGGGTAGGTAACATTTTGGTTGAACAGCACGGCGCGGTTGGTGCCAGCCAGGTCAGAGACTTCAATAGTCTGGAGCCCGTAGTCTGCCCAGTACAAGTTCCGACCCACCCAGTCCACAACCACACCTTCTGGGACCTGAAGTCCGCTGCTGATGATCTGAACAAAAGATTAATTTAGATTAATCAATTAACATGGAACACCTCCTCATCTGCCCCCTCCTGCCTGAGCCATGCACCAGAGAGGACCTTGAAGTCCTGACCCCAAGAGGCAGTAGCGGAATATTGGAGGGGGAGCGTGTAGCAGGCAGAAGCGGTGACACGAGAAGAAGAATCAATTAATCAATATGTACAAAGTCGTACGTTACCTCCAAGGTGGGGCCATAAAAATGCCTGTCATAGGATGCGCTTGGTCGATTCACACCCGGGGAAAAAGCACTGTATGCCGGAGACGTACATCGTTGTCCTACATGTACGTCATTGTCGTTTGTCCAAACTAATTCTCCCAGTGTGAATCGGGTCGTTGTCTTTACTTATGATTTCATTGTCAATTTTTGTATACACGTTCAATTTCTTTACTTAATTTATGTACCAATTTTCTTAATATATTGTTCTCAGGGCCCTCTTGGAAATCAACAAGTTCTATTGTTGAGGGTGCTACCAACATTTTTTGAAGAATAAATACTAGATGGATAAACAATAACCTGGTTCATGGTTTGAACTGTGCAGTGTGATCCATTTTGGGTAATAATATGTCAAAGTTGAAGGCCCCTGAGACCGGACTAGATGGTCTAGACAAGAATTGTTTACGAGTTAGGGGCCTTCAGGTTTTACCTCAAAACCATGCACAGTTTGAACCGTTAACTCACTATTTTGAAAGGCCAACATTTGTATGCAAGTGCAGTATATTCCCTCCTCTTTCATAAAAGGTGGTAGCAACTGGTTAGTAGGTCGGTCAGTTGGTCATCTGGTCGAACACAATAATCAAAATGTCTAGCCTTGAAATTTTGGTAGAAAAAATTCAGCTGCACCTAAAACAGACTAACTTTCAACTAAACATGTGACAAGGAATAGTCCCTGCCTGAGGAAGGTATATGACAAAAATATTTAATGAACATATAATTCAGAGTTACCAAAACGTTGGCCAAGAAAATGCCATTTACACAAACATGTAGGTTTAATTCAGGATATCCATTTCCCTAACACACACATAAAAATGGTTCCTTTTCTACACATCCATTTCCCTAACACACACATAAAAATGGTTCCTTTTCTACACACCGTTTGCTCATCGGTCTCGTTGAAGAAAGCCGAGCTGATCGTTTTTGCCGTGGAGTCGCCCCAGTAGAGCCGGCCCTCCTGATTGTCGAAATCCGTGCCGATGATGTAACGCTGGCCGTACAAGACCCGCTGGTACTGCCCAGAACGTATGTTGTGAAGATACAGGTAGTAACGGCTGGACACTATCAAATAGGGTGGGCTGTCATCTGAAAGAAAGTCACCATGATATATATTATGTATAATCAGGGCTTGAAATTGTTGTGAAGGTACAAGTAGTAACAACTGGACAATATCAATTATGGTGGGCTGTCATCTGAAAAAAAGCCACCAGAACTATCAGGGCTTGAAAATTGAAATTGTTGTGAAGGTACAAGTACAAGAGAGAGAGAGGGGGGGAGGGGAGAGGGAGGAAGAGAGAGAGAGAAAATGTTTCATGTAAAATCTATAATGTTAAATCTATCTATCTAACATTAAGGTCAACTACCTTTAAGTTACTAAAATTTGTGGCTGCCTTACCACGTTTTCAACATAAGCAAGAAAGCAGTATCACTTTGCAGCTTTGGGTAATCTTTATTGCTGTTATCCATAGTGCTGCAGCGTTAAGGTTCATGGTTGATTGCAGCCCCCTACAAAAGACCTTCTTACTTTTTAGCCGAATGGGTACAGTGCATACATGAAAAGGCATCTAAATTGTGAGTGCAAGAAGGTTTCCAATCAAAGTCAGTACATTTAATTGCTTACTTTAAGCACATAACATTTGGTGTCACAACATAGCAGTGTCTCAGTATTGAATATTCTGGAACCCTTGTGTCGACAAAGGTTAAAACAACAATCTTCAGTACTTTTGGAGGAACTAATGAAAAAAGAACAGTTATCGAAAATGAAATTTGTCTGTGGCCTAGCTTTTGAATATACAATGCCCAGACACATTGTACACAACGTGAGAAGATGCATAATTGTCTCCTACGGAATACGTGACATATGTTTGCCGTGTTGCGAAGACGACAGACCCATCGACTAACGTCTGAGTTCAACTGACAGAAGACACCTTGAGAAGAAAGCTAAGTCTCCTTTGACAATTCTCTCCGGCAAGAATAGCAGCGAGAGAGCCTTAGAGGATTGTTTCCAGCTTGGTTCTCTTCATTCTACCATCTCCACAGCCACTGTGGTTCATGAAGTGTTTTCAGCACATGATGTGTTCAAAAATTCACCTTTTCCTAGAATTATCATAGAGTGGAACTCATTGCCACCAAGTACAGTGGGGCATCCTTACTAGTAGACCGTTCTAATGAGACAGCTTTAAACAACGCTTACAGCTACTAGTAGATGTACATAGGTTGGGTGTGAGAGGTCCTTTAGTATAATATAACCTGGTGAGCTGCCGGCGTGCCACATGCCTGCAAAGCTGGTGTGTTACACCAAAGGGTGGGCATACCAGCTTAACAGATACATGTACATGTACTGATACTTTACTTGACTAATGTTATATAATACTATAGAAAACTGAATCCCTGTAGAGATGACAGCTGTTAGTAGCTTGCTTATCCTTTGTATCATTATTGTATACGGAGCTGGAAGCATTAGTAGCCAAGATTTGCCAGGACATTGCATCCATCCACATAAATCGAATCCCAAGGCAGTAGATGTTCTATGTTCTTTCAACGGACTGACTACCTTCCCTAACGTTCCGTCCGGAACTGTCACCTTGCAACTGTCCAGGAACAACATCCGCAAGGTCATGTATTTCCCGCTGCTACCAAATCTGTTTTCAGTGGACCTTAGCGGTAATCTCATTGAAGAAATATCATGGACGTCACTCTGCAACTTGCAGAGTGTGCGATTCATCCACTTGTATCAGAACAGCATAACAAGTGTAAAGTTAGGAACCTGTGCCAGGAAGCTTAAAAAATTAATATTTCTCAATCTGTCACAGAATAAGATTGCATCCTTGGCTGAGAGCGACCTAGGAATTCCTGTCCTAAAAGCAAGAGTTTGCCTCAGTTCTAACCCCTTCCACTGCGACTGTGCGTTGCTCTGGCTAATCAAGAAGGCAAAATGTCTGCAGACTTGTGGCCCTAGAAATGTAAGATGTTTGCTAGAAACATGTGACAACTTTTCTGTTTACAGCCGCTACGATTTAAACAATCTCTTCTGCAGTTCCCCTGAACAGCTTCAAGCACTGCCTCTCTCGAATGTTTCTATCTCTGGGTTAGCTTGCAGTCCGCAAAAACTTCAAGTGATGACTTCGACAGATATGCAAGGAAACAAAGATGTAGATCCCACCAGGCCATATGGCACCAAAAAAAGCATACTATTATTAGACAGTACACTCTCTGACACAACACAACATAGTCGTCCCCAGCATACTACCATAACCCAACGTGTTACCAAAGTTGCACAGGAAACTCTCACAAAAAACACTAACAAGCAAACCAGCAACACCGCAGAGATTGACGGTGCATCAGTCAGTGATGGGATGGTAAAGAGTAATGATCATAATGGACCAGTGATTGGAAACATGTACACATACTTCCTCATCATGGTACTGGTCAACTTTCTTGTCTACCTGATGTTAACCAAATACAGACAGAGAAGGGCTCTTCAAAATGCTGATGATAACAGGGAAAGAAACGCTCGTCAGGATCAGGATATCTTGCCCATTCAAAACCCTGTTGTAGCAGAGGCACCACCAATGAATTGACACTAAAAAGAGAATGCTGATGGCTATTTTAGAGAGTCATGACATACACAGGGTTGTCTCCAGGACCCAAAAATTTCTCGTCCTGCCAATTATATCTGAACATACAATCTCGCATATTCCCACCAGACTGGCTTGTGTATAGATTGAAATATCACCAATAGACTTGATTCCATTTGAATATTAAACATATAACTCCTGTCTTATGCAATCACCTTTGACTGTCAAACTTGGATACCACAATGGCAATCATCTTTCAGTATCTCCAGAAGGGCTTGAAAAACAAATACTGTTCTGACTCAGAAGTGTAATTTGTCTCCTTAGCCTTTGAATAAACAATGTACTGTCACATGTTCAAGGTGCGAGGAGATGCATATCAATCGTGTCTCGCAGAAGACACTCGCAGAAGAGAGACGCCCTCGGACAAGGAGAGACTTCTAGACGTGGCTTCTAGACGAGCGTGACTGACAACCTGGCTTCATTGGGAGCAACAAGTGAAGGTGTCCGACTCACGTGCCGGTGGCCACCTTGGGCTCAAAGCTAGGTCTCTTTTGATGATTCTTGTGCAAGAATAGAGACAAATTTAGACACATCCCAGGCTACCAAACAGTCACTGTGTTTCATGGAGTACATGTATGTAGAAGCAGCCACTTTGACCAAGCTGTTACTACAGAACACTGAACGTGCTGTGCAGAAATGAAAGTCTTCATCAGCTGCCTCCCTGCATTTCTTATCATTATTTTGTGTGGAGCTACAAGCATCAACTGCGAGCCATTGCCAAATGAATGTCTAACAAGCAGTTCACGGTCAGATACAATCGTAATCAATTGTCCATTCAAAGGGTTGACCAGCTTCCCCGATGACCTCCCACCCGATACGCTGCGTTTAGACCTCAGGCGTAACAAAATCCATACTCTCTCAAATATTCCACGACTAACACGCCTGTTCACCTTTGATCTTCATAGGAACATTATCGAACGCGTGTCATGGTCGGCACTCTGTAACTTGCCGGCTGTTCGCTACATATATTTGAATAATAACAGGATAACAGACATCGCATTAGCAAGCTGCACCAAACAGCTTACAAAGCTAATCTTGTTAGATCTGAGTTACAATAGGATTGCGTCCTTGGCTGAAAATGCCCTCATTCTTCCAAATGAGCAAGCAGAAATTTGGATCAATTTTAACCCTTTCCGCTGTGACTGCCAATTGCTATGGCTGATCAACAAGGTGAAATGTGCGCACGAATGCAGCACTAGAGCAACGTGCGACAAGAGCTCGTTTAAAGCATGCAAGGTCTCCTTCCTTGGTGACAGCTATGCCAACTTTAATGACTTCTTCTGTGCTTCACCCGAACAGTTAGATGATTTATCCCTCTTTAGGATCTCTGTCAGTTTGTTAGGGTGTGCATCACCAGTGCACGTACCTACAATATCAACAACATCGAAGATCCCCACCTACATGTATAACCTAAGAAGCGGAAATCAGGATGTAGATCACTCAGACCCATATGGTACATCCCTACAAAGCAGTCAGCTGCACACTACCATTACACAACATGTCACTGAAATTGCAGATGAAACTTTCCCAAATAGGCTCGCCCCTGAGGCGTCGCCAAAAGACACTAACAATCAAACCACCAACACTATGAAGACTGAAGGTGCACCAGTCAGTGATATGACGGGTAAGAGAAACGGACCGGTGGTTGGAAACATGTACTACACATACATCATCGTTATGGTACTTGTCAACTTTCTTGTCTACCTGATATTATTTCTTATCAAATACAAACAAATGAAGGCCCTTCAAAATGTTAATAACAGGGCGAGAAATGCAGGTCAGGGTCGGGGCAATTTGCCAGTTCAAAACCCTGTTGCAGAAGCAGCAGTGGCCTAGCTGTTTCAATCACGCTTCAGGGGCCCAACAGCGCCGCCCCCAGTGGAGAGGGGCTAGCCTGGTATCCAAACCTATTATAGCTCCTGAGTCTCCTCTTCGCAAATACCGGAGAGGAGACTCAGGAGCTATAATAGGTTTGGCTACCAGGCTGGGGAGGGTCATAAAGGCCCAGACAGCGGGAGTTTGCGTTATTCAGACTACAGCAGCAGCACCAATGAATTAACACTAAACAAAGAGTGCTGATGCCTATTTTAGAGAGTTATATCCAGGGCTGTCTCCAGGACCCGTCCCTCCATCCGTCCCGGCATGGAAATTTGTTAAGGCAGAAAAAAATTCACCCTGTCTGTCCAATGAATCTGAACTTCATGATATGAAATTGATGAAAATGTATTTTTGTCAGCTTAAAATTACATGTACAATTACTAAGAAAATCTACAACACGGCCTCCCAAACAACAAGACATGGACAACATTTAAACCTGGAGACAGCCATGGTTACGCCACTAACTAAGAGGATGTATTAGCTGACCATGCATATTGTAAAATTAGTACTTAATATGTAAGACAGAATAGGCTTATAACACTTTATGGAGATTGATGTGTTAGTAATAGAGATTAAGATAAGGGTCTAAAACAGGCAAGATATTACACCAGTGTCATTTCTGAATCAATCTGTCAAATTGAATGTGTATCTTTCCTTGAGACACATCTACATGTAGCCCACTGTGAGTATACAACAAGCATGTAGCATTGTTAGAATATTGTAACCATATTTTTTTTGCTTGAATGAAGCTGAACAAATATTTGGTAGAATTTCTGTCTACTGTACAATTTATAGAGTATGAAAGGTAGTGGGTAAACAACAAACTTGTTGCATTATCTGAGAGTAAAAAAATTTGTAAAAGTTAAATGTAACAATCCTTAACTAAAAATCAATATGCCGTAGAAGGACATTGTGTATGTCTTGTTCTTATGAGTAGATAACACTATATACTGTCAGGCGTAATGTTACATGTAAAAGTGCCATAAAAATTAGCTTCTATAATCATTATGTTGGACAGCACAAGTGATGATCACTAGCAGTAACACTGTAATATGAACCTAGAAGGATTCCATTTTCTGCACAATTCTACAGTAGAGAAACAAAATATGCATCAGTCATTGTATGACAGAAACAAGTGTAAAAAACAGACGTATGTTTAAGAACTGGGAAGACGGTTTCAATGCATACTACATTTGGATATGAATGTCTCTGCCTGCAGCTGACAGAAGATGAGAATACACTTGCCGGGTATTGATGCACAGCTCCTGGTCTATTTTCAATTCCTGTCTATCTCATTTCTTGCACAAGAGATTAGAAATGTCAAACTTGCTATAGTGTGGGTGAGACTATGTCTTGACGTGACTGTTTTTACATGTATATCAGTTAGGCCACACCAATTTAATTTCTTGGTTAACTGATCTTTATTTTTTATTTTTTAATTTTTAGAAGAAAAAAAATCATGAAAACAGAAGGCTGGGCCACCTATGTAAAAATTTGCCCGTACGGGACCAGTCCGTACCGGTTCGGACGGGCAGTTCGAACGTCTAAGAGTTCGGGAGATGGACGGGTCGGTCGGTCGGGGCGTACGTTCTTGAACCGTCCGAACGCGTTCGGACGGCCTGAAGTGGTTCAGATTGGCGGTCCGAACTAGTTCGGACTACGTCCGGAACGGCATGGTTCGGACCGGTTCGGTAGCGCTGCCAGCTGCGGGTGGTTCGAACCGGTTCGGCTCCGCCCGGACCGGCGTCGCGGGACCTCCGAACCGGCGTCGCGGGACCCCCGAACTGGCGGTTCCCATAGCAACAAATCACCCCGACCCGTCTGAGGACGCGCATTACGCCGCGGGGAGCCGGTTCGTACGTCTGCGGACTACCACGAACCACCCATTTTTATGGTAACGGAACGCCCCCGAACGCCCGTGGAATGCGTAAATTGGAGCTGTTATGAGGTCGAGATCGCTGTCTACAGAGTTCGGACCGTCTGAACCGCCGGACGGCCGTTGCAAAATTGAAAGAATCTGAATACAGATCTCTTTGCGGCGGCTATAGATCAACTATCAAGGAGGGTTTGAAGTGACGTGATTTGCGAAACCCAATGAAGCATTTGATCGCCAGCACAAGCTAAAATTCGCTGGATTTTTGTTGACATTTTTAAAACGTAATTGTGGTTGCTTTGTGCATTTGGGGGAAAGACTTATATATAGATTTACAGTAAGTTCATCATCCAGCAGATTAAACATTGTTGAATGTAGCAACCTCTTCATATCTCCTAACAGACCGACGGAAAAGAGCAAGCGAACATTATTCATGCCGACATTGGCACGTAATCCCAGCGGCGGCGAGAGTTCATTGACCCCATAAGAAGGCGAATCCATAGAGAAACGGCAAATATTTTATTGATGACACGTATTGCTCTTCATCGTATGAAAGAATCATGTTTAAATTGTTATACTGTATCGGTAAATCAAGTATCATAAAAGATAACTCCAGGAGATCTAAAGTAACATAAACTTTGATGTGTGCTGTCCCCCCTATGTATGAATTTAACTGTCCCTGGTTGATTGAAGTCTCCCGGTCCTTTGGGGTAGCCGTCAACTAGTCCGCTCCACATACAAGTAAGTTAAGTTATTGTTTATTTAGCACGTTCCACATGTGTTATTTTTTGGCACAGTTTGCACATACATTGCCAGGACTACTACTGAGAATAATGTCCTCACACTACTAGTACTTTCTTGATGTGGCTCTCGCCATTTCCCCACAAGCAAGTTGTAAAAATTCCGGGGAAAACAAGAAAATCAAACCATGAGATCGCGAGCATGTGGCCACGCCCAGCGCGCGCGGGCCTACTTTTGAATATCAAAGGCGCGCGACTGTCCATCACTGTCACTCGACTCTGTAGCGTTACCGACAACCACATCACCACTGGGGGCCATACTGTCTTTGTGTAGTTGCGTTTCTATATACCACTTGCATATACACATGTACAGGGAATTTTACGCTCTGGCGACTATTGACAAGAGTGACCCGGGTGTTCTCATGGCACGATCCAAAAAGATAAACAGACTGATGAATGGCAAATCACTTCGTTGTCGGCATACTGCGGCCGTGCCATACCACGCATGTACATGCGATCGTCAACCCGCCAGTCGGGCAAAAGGTTTTCCCTCCCAACCCCGATATCGGGGGCAACCGAGTCCCTTTTCAGCGGAAGTGACCTGACACTGTCGTCACCCCAAGTCACTTCCCAATGAGACAGGCAGACTGTTTACGGTAGGTTGGGGATCGACATGTCGCACTTTGGTTTTTGGAGGGGATGGGAGAATGCGCTATAAATCACATGAGTCTGCTACCTTTGAGCTGACAAGGGCGTGCTAGAATTACTGAATCTCTACTAGATTTTTTTCAGCAGCGCAAAGATGGTGTAAAAATCTGCTAAAAAAGAATCCCTATGGGAAGACATATTGTAGACCTCCGGTGGCGTCAGATTTCTATGTCAGTTAAAGTACGAAGTTAACGAACATCTCGCGAAATAGGTTACGGAATAGATGAACATACAAATGGTTTTGGACATGTTGCGGGAACCAAATAACCATTTTTGTTGGGGCGAAATTTCATTTTACGGGGTGGAGGAAATTATACTATTTACTAGTATCTCACTATCTGTTTTTTTTTTTTAGATGTAACGGAACGTTAATGTTTGCTCAGTGGTTCATTTGAATTGTATAAAGCGTGGACAAGAATTGATTTGGTTCATGCTTTGTTCTATGTACCTGTTCATTGGTGTATATGGATATGTTTGGTACGATCGTTGTAGAGTTGCGTCGTTTACAATATAATTGCAGTGATGAGGTAACATTGCCTGCAATATGTTTTCTGTTGCATTTACATTTATGTGGTCTGTAATAATCTGTAAGTCATTCATTCCAATAGTAGGCCAAGTGTAAGGGTCACAGTAAGGACATCGTTTCAGCTTTCTTTTACTCAGCTTTTCTGTACTTCACAAGCACAGATGGTCGATTTTACACATACGTAAATATATTTCTTGTACAGTATTTCAAAACGTATTTTCTCGACGAGTATGTCCTTATGGAATTACAATTCTACTGTTTTCAGCAACCAACGGAATCTCGAGGGCGATTGCTGACGACAAAAATGTGCCACATGTTCAAGGACGTACAAAAACGTGCCGAAACATACATCTGCTTGGTGATAAGAAGGAAAGCCCCAAGTCATGAGATTGATGATGAGAAGATGGCTTCACAGCAGGGGAACATCCCGGGTCAAAACGGTCTGCCGACTATAGATCGGCGGTGATTTGGCAAGAAACTGCATACTTTGGTGGAATGTCAGGTTGTTGAAAATAATCAGTTTTGACCACGGAAGGTACCGTTGATTTCTTTTATGATTGTATTCAAAATCAAACACCCGAAAGGGACAACAACAGAAAATTATTATGGAAGAGCAACGTTCTCTTCGATTGACGATTTTTTTCTTCTTATTGAGGTTGTATTTCTGGCATCGGCACACCCAACACATTATGAGATTTCCTTGGCCAACGATAACGAACAAAATCTTTCTGCAATCATCGTCTCTTCACGAAACCAAGGAGGTTAAAATACCACCTTGACGAAACTTATGGGCGCCAAAACATGTGCATAACACAACTCCCTCCCCGTGTCCCCTTCCCCGAAGTAGGCCAAAATGTAAATTCTACAGTATCCAGGAAACTGTGATTTTGTTTCATATCCAAATTGAAGACATCCAACTATCATTTCATACTCGGTAGGACTCTTTCACAATATAAAACAGAGTTTCTTACCAGTTTATCCAACAGGAAGGAATCTTGGTAGTTCACTGGACCTTCGGCAAGATGGGTGGGACGGCGTCACAACATTCCACACAAACCTTTGTGTTTCCAGACTGTTTCCATCTCCTAATATCACCTTGACGTATCCTGAGCCACAATGACGGGGTCCAAACTCTCCTATGACACGTCTTATCCATGATACTGTTAGCCTCAGTACTGTTAGCCTCAGTGCAAAGCTAAAAACGCAGCGAAAATCAGACAGGACAGCACGAAACGGTTTACAAGATACAGTTTTGAATTGAAAAGACCGCGACGCACGCGCAATGCAGTTAGTGCAAGTGCTGGAATTCCACATGGTTTCCTCAGGGGAGACAGGCCAATCTCTCCTGCTTCACACCCGCCGAAAATTAGAATAATTGCCGGTCCCGAACTAGCAGTCCGGACGGTTCGGGGAGCACCGTGGCGTGACCTGAGATCGCCATCACCCTGCCGGCCACTGCGCCCGGGCGTAATGTCAAGTAAATCAGTTTTCAGTGTCCTCGGCTGGGCCTTAAGATCTAACTGCAGTACTCTCAGTTAGATATTTGATGCTGAGGGCATGCGGCTAGTTTGCTTCATTTTAAATTCATAACCTTTTGCCTTTGCCTTTTCCGACCATTTTCAATGTCTAATGATTGTTTATTTCGTATCTATCTACTTTCAACATTTTTTAGTTTTGATCTGACTACTTAAGCCCCGAGTATGACAAAAATGTTCAGTGAAGGTCTTGATTCATTTTTCTGACTTTGATCAGGTTTTTTAGAAGTCCGTGCCAAGCCGTATGGCATTACGAAAGAAACAGCGCGCCCGTACAGTAGTAAACAGAAAAAACTTGCTCGTGTGTACGGGAAACTGTCGAGTGTCGTGAAGTTGCTCGGACGTTCATTTCCGCTCAGAACTTGAAAGACTAGCTATTCATTCAGACATTTACTATCATTCCAAGATTCTAAGTCATGGAGATGAATGATATTTCCATTTTCCTCTATAAGTTGTTTGGTGAAAAATCACCGGCTATGTTGTCGCCTCATATCTTAGCATGTTTGTGTACGCGTGTACTCTCGGTGCCTTTACAGTCAGTAAAACTAAATACGCAGCCTTATGATTTGCAATGAACTCCTTGAATAATGAAGTAAAATGTTTGAAGACACATACAGCTGCCACCATCATGGTTTGTGTTTGGCATGTACGATCCAAATATCCTTACTGGAAAACACCATTCCAGACAATTCGATCAATCGAAAGGAGTTTGGATGTACAAGAACTTTGGTATTACCAAGGACATAGGTGTCACTTAATCCATCTGGCCATTGCTTTGATCCTGACTTTGTGTAGCTCTGAAAATTACGAATGGAATAAATACTCTAAGAAAATTTTGCAATATTTGCAATAAACTGTTATGATCTTGTTTAAAATGTTTATAGTAGGTTCAGACTCCACAAGATCGCGCACGCAAGAGCCCCGGTAACCGGACACCCTTGGACCTTAAAATGGTAAGTCGACTATCAATAGGAGAGAGCACAGGATTCTCCTTTCAGCGACGCGTGTAGCGGATATGGACATCTCAATGAACACCCAAGTGTCAAAGACACTCATTTGCGGTGTTCTCCCTTTGTCATCACGGCCCGGCGATGACGGCTTCGTGTGGACGAGAAGGTCAGATCAGGTTAGTGTGGAGTGACTCCGATATCAGCGACGGAGGATGATTTTAAAACGATATAAATGAAGCGAAAGAAAATAGCTGGGGCGATTAAGTAGACGGTAAGAAAATTTGCCTCGTACATATGGTTCGTTCTCAAAATTCTACCCTTAGTCTTAATGACATGATGATTTTCGAAAAATGCACAACATCGGTTGGTGGCTTGGAAGAAACCTTAGCCATGGGGGTATTGCACCCCCTAAAAGCGTCTGTCCGGAGGACATGAATAAAGAAAACGGCCTAAAACCAAGGAGGTTAACCTCCTTGCTAAAACGCAACAACGTAGTTCCGAAAATGTTTAAGTTGGTTGGTGAAGTCAGCTACTCAGATCGTCCAACAGATAAAGTCATATCGCTCCAGTTCTTGTTCGCTAAGGTGGCCAAATTTAGAAACATCCGTTACCGTTCAAGTGTACATTCAAGTAAGACACGGCCGTGACGTTTATTAGATTATATACAAGAAATGAAATAGCCGTTCTAGCTACGTTTTTTTTTTCTGGCTTTCTGATAGAACATGAAATACAAATAAACCACATCGCCGAACAAAATATTTTACATTAATGACTGTATTCTACCTTCTCTCAGCATTTCGATAGTGACCAGATAAAACGTTTCAGTGCAGCAGGACCTAAAGGACTACACAAAAAACAATAACTTTTTTTAGCTGAGAAGAGTTTCATAATTTTCTTATAACTACATGAAACTACATTGAATACATATTTATATTCCTATCGTTAGAAAACTGAAACAAAGGTAGCCGTAAACTAAAGTTTGTCAACCGTACAGTGAAGGAATCTAAGTCATCTATTGTAAGTAGAGGAACAAATATCTACAGGACGTCATTTGTCCTCCAGCCGAGGATGACGTCTACCTAACCCAGTCGAGTGTTCTAAATATGGGAATTGTCGGAAATCTGAGGCACATCGGTCCAGGCCGACTTGTGCTCGGGGGAAATCGGAGCTTGCTACGTCATGTCTTGGCTCATTTGCATACTTGAGAAGCCGATGGAAGCCCGCGGCGAAATTCCTGATCAAAGGCGCGGCGCTCCTCCCTGGCTTTCAGACCGCGGGGGATTATAAACGGGGAGGAACTAATCTCCAAGCAGATCCACACCGGGCGCGAAAATCGTAGTATGCTAGCCAGAGAAGGTCCAGTCAGCCAGAGAGGGTCCAATAGCCCGGTAGGGATCTGCCCTTAGACGGACCTGAACAAGGTTATTAACACGCAATTGTTACCTAATCTCCCCGCAGTCAAACTGCGCTTAGAAAGAAGGTGCGAATTGTGCCGGCGTTCGAAGCCCGGCGCCCGTCATGGGTCAGCTGCGCGCCGTCTCACAGTTACCCGGCAGGTTTGAATTCCAGATAACAATGGAAGCAAGCAGGCGCTGGTGGACGGAAAGAGTCCGCCGTAATTTCCGTGCTATCTGGGAGTTTGAAATTAGGGAGACTCAACTAGATGCCATTCTAGCATGTCTGGAGAGTAAAGATGTATTTGTTGGGATTGCGACGGGCAAGGGGAAATCCCTGTGCTACCAAATTACATTTCGCTGTGTCTGCCGTGAAACAAAACTTGTTTCGATCGTCTCACCGTTACGAGCGCTAATCAGCGACCAAGTAAGGACGTTATGTAGAGACTTCTCGATCCACCGGACGACGCCATGGCTTCTGCCATAACTGAAGACATGACAAACGACAAGACTCGGGTTTTACTGAACTGAATATAGACGCGAGAAAAAGATACAAAGACACTGAAAGATGGCGGTGTTTCGGCGTGGTTTTGCACCGCATCCAAGCGTGAAAGAATGGCCAAAAACAGATTCCAAGTTGGGGTTAAAAAAAGACACACCAAGCATTCACATAAATAAAACGACATTTTAATCAATTATGGTTTAACATTAAGCTAGAAACTAATGGTGCAAATTTGTCTAACGGAAAAGTCTGTATGTCGATACCTTTGCTTTGATGCGTTGTGATCCGGTGTGTTCCCGCACTATTGTATCTGAGGGGAAACTCCCGCTGTGAAATGGCGCGGCCGGCCGGGTTCGTCCCAGATTCGGGGTTGTAAAACGATAATCCCTGCCAATTTTCACGTTGGAGTTAAGCAGGCACGAGGAGGAGTAGAGGCACCTTTCTCAATAGGCTGCCCCTCCTCGTGCGTGTTAATAACCTTGTTCAGGTCCGTCTAAGGGCAGATCCCTACCGGGCTATTGGACCCTCTCTGGCTGACTGGACCTTCTCTGGCTAGCATACTACGATTTTCGCGCCCGGTGTGGATCTGCTTGGAGATTAGGAGGAACAACCTCTTCCTTTTGATTGGGAACCGACGGCCGTGAATATATTTTGCAATTCTGGACCCTCTCTACATTCTGCACTCACAGCATTCGTTTTATTTTGTTGTGCTGTGGGGCAGATCGCAGAGAACGTAACTCACAGACACTGACAGGCCGTGCGTGTGTTTTCAGCGGGTTGACGACTGGTCTTTTGGCTCCCATCGGTTGAACCAAGGAGGTTGAACGGAGAGATAAAATATGCTCGCCTCTCTGCTACGCCTGGGCACAGACTCAGTGACAAATGACAGCAATTTCCACCTAATTTGCAGTCGGTTTTATCCGGAAAGTGAACTTTGTGGTGACAAATAATGTGATAACGACGGGGCGGGGCTTGGCTGGCGCCTTGTCACAGCGGTTCCACTGATTGCAGGACGTGATCGCGGCGTAGCAGATTCTTCAAACGGCAACTCAAAACAGCTCCAAAGCGGGAAATTGAACAGCATTTTAAAGATAAAGCCGGTTATACGTAGAAGACGGGTCAGTTTCTTTTCTTCTACCCTACCCTACTCTGCTATTTAGTTGATTTAGGATAGAGAAATGTTTTCGATTAGCAGATCCCGCGGGGAATTGCCACAGGGTGATTGAGTGCCAGTTGATGTTTATGTTCGCCCGCTCTGCTTGTCGCTCTGTTGAGTTGCACGTAACGGTATCCAGAGTAGATCGGTCACGTTTGGAAGACATGAAATATCTCGACAAAATGTAGAAAACGAAGGTCCTGAGCGATATCTTGAAATAGTTGCCCGCAGCACTAAAATAATTTTTGACTTTTCTGCGAGTCACACAGCGATCTCGACTGCTTGTAGCAACCTGCCGACTTGACCTCTTGTTGTTCTTGTCGCTGCGCTTTGCGTACGGAAGGGGGCGCTGCCGCGCGGCTAGCCTCTCATTTAGGGACTTAGAAAAAATTGGCCAGGCGCCGCCAATTATTTTCTAAGTGTTTACGGTGCCCAAAACGTCCGGGCGGTCCTGAACTACCTAACGCGCCGAACCACTTAATGACGGTTCACCGCGTGGGCGTCCGAACTGGGAGGCTCACGGCCCGGACTGGGTGGGCGTGGGTGTGCGGTCTGGACTGCTTCCGAACCGGTCCGGACCGTCCCGGGCGGATTCATTTTTACATAGGCAGCCTTCTGTTTTCATTTTTTTCTTTCTAAAATTTTGTTTTTTTGGAAAATAAAAATTCCAAGAAATTGAATTGGTGTGGCCTTACCATGGGAAAAAATGTTTTTCAAGCATTACACACAGTGTTCTCGCCAGCCTGAAATTTTTACCCGTCATTTCAATTTTGCGTCGGGGAAGAACATATCGAGCGCCGAAGGCGCGAGGCGTCACGCCGGAGGCGTGACCATTCTAGGGGGGTCCGGGGGTATTCCCCCCCGGAAAATTTTGAAATCTAGACCCTCTGAAACGCTATTTCCTGCATTTTGAGGGGCAAATTTCCTGGTAGAATAAGCTTAGTTTAATGACATCTCTTTCGGTGAAAAATTACACAAGGGTTTCAGACTTAATTTTTTGGGGGAGGGGTGCCGTCATCGCGGAAATCTAGAAATAATGAATGTTCACAACTTCACACACAAGCTACACTTCTATGTTGTATACAATCGGCAAAGAAAATAACATTTTGCACAACAAAACTTTATTACGTATCAGCTACGTCCTACAAAAATACACACAGAATAAGTCGGCGCGGCAAAAATAAAACACAACTTTTCAGCACTTGTTCCGTATGCGCCCTGTAATTATTGAACATAATGAGGAATTTGACACCCTACTTTGAGAAAGAACGCAATAAAGACGTCCATGTTTTCTGTCCCATGTTTTCCACGGTTAATTTCTCCGGTAACTGCACTGAATGTGTTCAAAAGTTGTTGATTCAAGCCTTCCAACAGCCGCTTCGTCGTGCGATCCTTGCGATTCCCGCCATTCCCCTAACATCTCGCGAATTCACGCTTAGCTGAAATCTCGCGAGTAGCGAGACTCGCATGTCATTGGTCGTTTTTTCTTGACGCGACGGAGACGTGTGCTGTGATTGGTGGATTACAATCGCCTGTTTACCATTTCTTGCGGGAAGAAAGCGTATGCATGTAACTCAGCCACCGCGGCTTGAAACTTTAATTCTGTTTACACAGATTACACAAAGCCTGATAGCTATCGGAGTATTTCTAAATTTTAAGGCTTCTTTGATGACAATAACTGACGGTGAACCGAGAGGGACAAAACAGAAATAAACGTCAGCCTGATGCGACCGGCCAAAACTGTGGTGGGGAGGGCGGCGCATGACGCCGAGTTTTCGGCGGCCACCAAATATTACTAGCAACCACCACGGCGCTCTCTGTGTGTTGCTGGGGTTGTCGCCAGCGGGCATTAGAAATGATCTAGATTGCCCTCGTCACGAACTTCCGCTGATCCTCTTGAGTTTTTGAAAATTCTAAGCTCTGTCTAAATATTTTTACACACGGATTTTTGTCCATTGAAAATGACGGGTTGGGCAAAATTTTTGTCCGTCATGAGCGACAAAAACCCGTCAAATGACGGGAGGACGGGCGCTGGCGAGAACACTGATTACACATAAGGCTTGACTTACCTGTGGCCTTACAGGTGCGTTGATCAGGTTCTAGTTGGTAACCGTCGTCACATTCACACTTGAAGGAGCCCTCCAGATTTGTGCACATCTGGCTGCAGTGTCCAGGCGGGTCACATTCATTTATATCTGGTTGACAAAAAAAATAAAATAATTGTGCAGGCTTTGAACGTCTATAATCTAAAAATAGAGCACATTTTGCCCACCTATGACTGTAGTGCTACTATTGTTTCAAACACTAAGTTAAACTTAAAACCACCTTGAATGCGCCATTTTCTCCCTACCGCGAAATTAAATCCCAGCAAAATTAAGTGCATTGACAGTAAACAGTTTGAAATTTTTGGCTTCCTCATGGAATTAATTTGTACCTGGAAGAAAACATTATGCTGAAGTTGTAAACATACTGTAATTCCCTTTATCTTCACGGTATCAAAATTTCACTGAACTTTAACTTCACGGTGGCGGCAAGTGATTTACAGAACGGATGCGTGAAAGAATAATATAAATAATAAAAACAGGTTTTTTCAGATGATTGGTACAGAGGTGACCATGAAAACAGTGAACATAAAGTTACAGTGAAAGAAACAAGAATCTTACCTTCGCAGGCCTTGGTGCTGTTTTCAACCAGTTGCCTGCCCACATTACACTCACACTGCGCTCCGAACACCGTCACGACGCAAACATCGCTGCAGCCGCCATTGTTCTCGTGGCAGACATCTGGGTCTGGAGAAAAACATAGCACATGTATGTATGTTGAGGTGTGGTAAAGAAACAAGACATTGTGGGTTCCGAAGTCCTATCCAATTTGGGAGCACCACGTTAACAGTGAATAATTTCTGAGCTTCTTGTTTTCAGAGAAAATCTTTTCCCCAAAATATCTTACTCATAGTAACATCCCAGTGAAATCTTTTAATTTGTGGCATACTTTCTTTCTGATTTTTGAAAACAACTCTCATTCTCTCCTTTTCTACAAATCAAATTCATGTACAGTTTCACCCAAAGTCCTTTTTCTTGTACAGTGACATTGCAATTGACAAACGGCCTTGGTTTTATTTGAATGTACAGAACCACTTACTACATGGGCCCTCGTCTGCACCATTTGAGCAGTCCTCTGTGCCATCGCACACCTGCCCGTACGTAATGCACTCATCCACACCAACACACAGCCACTGGCCCCACAGGCACGAAAACGATGGCGTCGGACAGTCCTGCTCGTCCGACATGTCTCCACAGTCGTTGTCGCCATCGCACACCCACCAGCGAGAGATGCAGCGATTCACGGACTCACATTGGAACTGGTATTGGCTGCATGTGAACGCAGCTGGGGGAGGGAGGGGGGATATTGAACAAAGTCACTTCACATTGAATTTCACAGCAATATAGTGAACATACATTGTCAGGCTCTTGACAAGTTTCGTAACTTAAAACCTGAGAAGAACATTAGCTTAGCAATGTTAATATACCAATTTGAACCACACAAACTGGTTTTGTCATGAGGGGATTTTGCTCACAAACTGTCTATGTCATCACACATGCAGTAGAATGACATTCCTTGAACCTGGAGTAAACAGGTGTTCTATCATAATCTGACTGATTTATGGTAGACAAGTGCAAAATAATTTCAATCATAATTTAAACCCTAAAAATAAAAGAAGGAAACCAAGCCAGAAAAATTAAAATGGTGTCTGGAAAAGCCTTCACAGAAATGACTAATAAAACAGTGCAGGCCTAAAACTTCTGAAGTCTAGGGAAAGTTTTGCTTACGGCAGTAGGTGTGTTCATCGGACCCATCCACACAGTCGGCATGGCCGTCACACTCCCAGCGCGCAGGGATGCACTCCTGCTCCGTCGTACAGTGGAACTCGTTGTCAAGGCAACCGTCCGGGGGGCGGGATGCTGGAAGCAAAAATATCTCATCTCTCATCTATCCCTTAGTCTAACTATTTGACCATTCATTATATTTCAGGGGCACCACAGAAGATCTGACAACCAGTTTTCTCCACTCTCTTGGATTTGTTTTCTTTTTTATGTTTCACTTAGTGTCATGCCATTCCATTGTCTGATATAATCCTACCATTCCTTTTGTTATACAGCACTCCATGTAGACTCCTGTTTAATCTGCTATTTATGCATATGTATAGAAATTAATGCCTCATCTGGTATCTCCTAATTGCATCAGCTATACTGTTCAATATGTACAACAAATTAGCTTTCAGAAAAATCAAGCAGTGTATCTACATGTAGTCTTGAACAATGATGGTCTACATTTTGTTTCCAAAATATTGCAGCTGATAGATACTTCAAAACATATTTCACTTTAAGTCCAATTGAATTGCTAATTGGCTGATATTAGCCAATCAATGTGAACTGTAGACCAATCAAATGGCTTTTTACAATCGCTGATATCAGCCAATCAATGTGAACTGTGGACCAATCACATGGCTTGTTACAATTTGCACGTGGCTTGTAAAACTAGAAGGAAATAACTCACGACAGTCAAGTTCGTCTGAGCTGTCCCGACAGTCTTGGTGTCCGTCACATCGACCGTAGCTTGGTACACACTGGTCCCCTGAGGCACAGGCGAACTCTTGACGTGAGCACGAGAAGACGCAGTCTCTCTCGTCTGAGTCGTCCGAGCAGTGGGAGTTGCCATCGCACACGGCGGATTGTGGGACGCAGCGACCGTTGTCACAGGTGAACTGGTCAGCACGGCAAGTCAACCCCTCTGGAAATGCAAAACAATGTAGATATTGTTACAGTTGTTCTGAATTTACAGTGACTAGTCCACTGCTGTAGTGATTGCACAAAGTCATGTGGACCAGGGCTACAGAAATGGAGATGGGCGCAGCCCTATGCACCATCTGGTGCAGGAGGGACTTTTATCGTGTAAATAAACAACAAGAACCAGAGCTTTCCACTTACCACAGTCTCTCTCGTCAGAACCGTCGCCGCAATCGTTGTCCGAGTCACAGCGCCAGAAGTCGGGGACACACCTAGCGTTGTCACACGTGAACTGACCGCTCACACAGGACCGCACGGTACAGTTCGCCTCGTCCGAACCGTCGCCGCAGTCGTCATCGTTGTCGCAGCGCCAGCGGAGAGGAACGCAGGCTCCATTGGTGCAGTGGAAGGAGAAGGGTGAGCAGGTGTGCTCTGTGGTCCAAGAGAGGTTTATACACATCAGTTGCTAATAAACCTTTGGTTGCTAAATTGTAGCATAGACGCAGCTCAAGTCACATATCTTAAGAGATAGTTCCTATCACACATACATGTAGCCAACCATGGCCTCCCGACCTTCTCCAGACCATGGTTGGGGGTTAAGCCTGTCACACATAGCCGACCATGCCATCCCAACCTTCTACAGACCATGGTTGGGAGTTAGTCTTGAGCAAGGTCTTCTGTGGTTGGGAGTTTGCGCCAGCCGATTATAATTTTTGAAAAATCAAAGTCAGGCTAGTCATTTTGCTCAGATCCATTCAGACTAGCAAATTGATTTTCAGTTTCCAATTCTGCGGTACAGTAGCACAATAATTTCAGGATTTACAGTAATGACAAGGTGCTACCCCTGACCTGTTCCACACCCCTCTTCATCAGAGCCATCTCCACAGTCGTCGTCCCCATCACAACGGTAGTACCGGTAGATACATCGCCCATTGGAACAGGGAAAGGAGAAACCTTCAAGTGCATAAACAAGAGTAGAATTGAAAAAACAACCTGGCGACATGGGTTGTAATTGAGGGAAAAGTATGACCATAAGATATAAAGAAAGTAAGAAATATATTCCATCGCATAAATTCAGAATCTCAATTCCTTGATATGTGTATTTTGAATGATGCTGTGGTAAAAAAATAATAATCATTTAATATCATAATTTTTTTGCTGATTCTGTCTATTGCATTTTTACAACTGTCTCACATAAGGCAGCAGGAACTTGAAGACAGGAAATGATATAAGCCATTCTGGGACCTTTCTGGGACCTTTGACCAAACTTCCAGTCAGTGTCCCCAACATGCCTAACATGTGGAAACCAGCCACTCTACTGCATTGAAATAACTATATATATGCACAAAAAGCAAACAAACACACCGAAAGTAAAACCTCTGTACCCTGATATGTAACATAGCAACATTACTGTATTAATCATTCAGTTTATGTTAAGTTATCCATTTTATTTATCTATTTTTTTATTTATTTTGATTTACCACATTTGTGGAAGGTTTGACATAACAGGTGACTATCACCTTTTCAAGATGTCAACCCAGACCAGACTGTAAGATCATGCCCCAACTCTTTTTCGAAAGGTGTGGTGGGTTCTTTTACCTTTGTATCCTGATTTGTTATGATTTTATAACGGCTCCCTTTAAAACCAGTTACTTAGTCCACTGAAGGGACCACCCTAAAGATTAAAACAGTTGAAAACTTACTGCTGAGGCACTGCGAGGTAGGTGGTTGGTTGGAGGGATCGGGGTTGCAGGTTCTGCCGTCGGAGTCCAGACTGAAACCGTAGCCGCACCCACACTTGCGCTGGTTGAACCGCACCGTGAAGCAGAACTGGTCGCAGTCGTTCCGTGACCCACCGTCCATTGTGCACAAGGTATCCCCTACGAAAAGAAAAGTTTGATTAAGTGTGATTATAGAACTTTATGTACACTTTCTCATAATCACTGACAATAACATTTGATATCTAAAACACTGAATATTCAAGACCTTTGATGCTAACTTTTCTCTGTCTTTAAAAATTTTGTCTTTCTGGCATTGGCACAATGTAAGCCATAGTTTATGTGTACAATCATGTAAAATGTCATATGTACATTGTATTCAACAACTTCAACACCAATTAACCCTACTCCACTTCCTTACATATTCAGTTTAAGTTACATTACCCTCATGCTACACAATCATGTACAGTCAAACTTGTCTATAGTGACCACTGAAGAACTTGAAAAACAATGGTCAAAATAGACTGGTGGTCACTACAGACAGGATATTTTTTGCTTGTGTCAATGGGTACAATCAAAATGTGGCCATAATGGCCAAGTGGTCCTTATGCAGATGTGATAGGTCACCAGTACAGGATTGACTGGATTTCTCTTGAAAAATCCTACAGTCTAAACTGGCATAAATTCTGTGGATTGCCGACTTACTGGTGCTCTGCTTGGCTGGATCAAACACCCTGACTTCCATCAGCTGCTGGATTCCACGCCGAATCGTTCTCTCGTCCCCGCCGTCTGACTTCCGCACGCGGTTGATGGAACGGGAGTTCCAGTCCGAAAAGTACACATAATCTGTATTCAACAAAATCAAACATTTCACTTGAGCAAAGAATTCCTTCAATAGCAGAAGATAAGTAATCTATTAGCCATATCATCCTTTCTGTGAATAAGTAGCTTTCCAAGGACCCCATGACCTGGACTGTCATATCTGATTAACAACTAAATGTAGTTCTACCATTTATGAACTAATACTTCCTGCCACTCTGGCAAGTCTGACCTTTGCTGTCATTTTCCAACTCACTTTCTACCACTCTAATGACAGTGTATTAAAGCAACTACAAACACAGAACAAAATTTTACAAACAGACATACTAAAAACAAAGACCAGGAATCAATAAAACAATCATTGTAAAATCTGACATACCTTCGTGAACAACAACCCCAAATGGATGGTTGATGTATCTGATATTCAGGCGCCCTCGGTTCTGTCCTCCAAAGTTACTGTACTCTATCTTGTCAAACATGGCGTCACACCAGTATAGTTTGAGCTGGGGGTAGTCGATGCTCAGCCCGTTAGGCCATCCTAGGGTGGTGTTGACGATGACGGTACGTTCGTCGCCATCTGTCAACGCTCTCTCAATTCTGGCAGGACGTGACCAGTCAGTCCAAAAGATGTATCTGGGCAGCAAGGAAAAGGAAACAGCAATATTTCTAATACAACAGAACATGTAATAATCTCCAAGTAGTCATGTTGAGGTGGTCAGCAAAGTCTTGTACAGTTTTGAGTGTATATAAATCTTACAATGCATGCAGATATCTGAAGTACAGCATTTTTTAGTAGTTGGGAGAACCGACTTACCCGCTATGTGGTGCAATAACGATTGCCCGTGGGTTCCCGACATTCACACTTGCAATGGCCTTTCTCCAGCCATTTGCCAAGTGCACCACATTGATCTTTTAAAGAACAGAGAAACAGAGAAACATCAAATCACAGAACAGAGAATCATTAAATCACACACCACATCGACACCAAAACATACAAACTACCAAGGAATGGACAAGCCTGGTTATAACAGAAGCAGCTTCGTGTAAACCATGTTAGGTATTTCTATAACACAATATGTGTAGTTTTTCTTCATCCACTGTCACACAAATCTGAATGGTCCATACTTGAAGTGTCCACCTGGGCAACCCATTCGCTTCAGAATCTTTCAAGAGGCCTTATGTTATGATTCAGAGAAGCAAAAGCCTTGGTGAAGTCTATAAAAGCCCCTTCCATGAGCTGGACTGTCATGTCTGTTTAACGACTAGTTCTACCACCTCTGCCCTGTATTTCCTGTACTACATGTACTATTACAACAACACCACATGTAGTGTACAGGAAAATGTTCTAAACACTTACTGTATTGAAGACACTGTCTGTAAAGTACAGGTGTTTAGACTTCCAGTCCAGAGCCAGACCTTCAGGGCCCATGGCTCGTGATGGAACCACCGTCTCTTTACCTGAAATATAGATTATACTGCTGGTATAACTTTATTGCACAACAATTGTACAAGGTACAATGTATAGCATCTCTAATATGTTAAAAGCCTCAATGGTTTCATCCTTAAGACCCTGTTACACAGTCGACAAGTTTCGGCCGTATTCATTGATCGCCAGAAAGTCACCAAATCTCGAAATTGCCCGAAAGTCAAGCAATTTTTGGGCTTGAAAACCTACCCTATCCCACTGAAAAGGGTTCAATCATAAACCTACAAATTTCGACCAAACCCTACAAATTTCACAATGATGGAGAAAATGCTTGGCATACATGTGTATTGCTGCCAAAAATGTCCTTAGAGCTCCGAGACTTCTTGGCCGATTGATTTTCCTGCTGGGCCTTAAAAAGTTTAGCAGACAATTTGAAACAACCTTATTTCGATACCAGAAATTCTGCAAGCTCTGAAACAAAACCATTTTCAAGCATTGTCTTAGACACCTTTCTTATACACACTTGCGATAAAGTACTTTATAAATCTATATAATTGTAAAAACTTTAAAAATGGTGACCTGTTCCATCGGTGTTGATGCGGTAGATTTGGTCCTGGTTGGTGTCAGAGTAGTAGATCTTCCTCTCCTGTGCGTCAAAGTCCATGCCGATGTAGAAGGACCGCAGTCCGAGGACCGGCATCATGGCGTCCACGCTCTGCATGGGGTCCAGCGGGATTCCTCGCACGGTGTATCGCGAGGAGAAGAGCAAGAACTTGTCCAGTCCTGGGAGAGTGAAACGATGCTTCTTACCAACAAAAAACGGAACTGGCCATACTAATAGACTAATCCTAACTGTCCATCACCATTAGCAGTTCAACAAATAATACCAATAAGCAGTTAGACCAATGAGAGTGTGGCTGCATGTCTGTCAAATTTTTTTTATGCATTTGCCTATGGGATTGACCTATTCATTTCTTTCTTGGACAGTAAAAGTACAAATGAAGCAAGAGGTGAAGGTAAAAGTCCAATAGCCATTTTGAGGCCGTAAGGGCAGTGGGTTGTTAATCCATCATGGCTAGCGGGCAAAGTATAGGAAGGCGAGCCCATCCCTCTCCTTCCACTGCCTTTTACCTCCTCAAATGAAGTCAGGTGCCCATTTTACACCTGGGTGGAGTGAGGAAAGCCGTGTTTGGTGTCTTTTCCGAGGACACAACGTCTAACCAATATGAATGATTGTGTAGACCACAGGAAGAATAGCCTCTTATGAGGCTAATTGTGGATCTAAATAAAACTCAAACTCAAACCAGGAATGCCAGGAATCAAACCCATGACCTCTTGATCTTGTGTCTGCCAGCCCAGCTACTCCGCTCAAATTCTCAAAGAAAGAGTTCTTTACTTACTGGTACAGTTTCTGTTGTCGGCGGCCAGCTCGTACCCTGTCTGACACATGCAGCGATAACCAAGGCCGTCGTTGTCTGACCGGTGGCTCAGGACGCACATCTGCGAACATCCGCCATTGTTGCTTCCACACGGACTAGTCACTGGAATAAAGAATGTGCCACAATAAGTATTGAGTTCATTGACCAGGAAGAATACAGTCAATCATACTCTATGTAGAACTTGAGGTATAATCAGAGTACGAATTAGATTGCCTGTACATGTAGGTACATGTAACATGTCTTTTTAATAGACTAAGTGTACTAAGCTTCAAATATGGTCCATCATCGGGAAATAATGACTAACTCTTTATATACTTGAGCATTGAAGTTGGTTTATTCAATAATTGACTATTGTTGTTGTTTCAGAATCTGTTTGTATTGTATTACAGGAGTAACATACATTGTCAAGTTTTGTATATACATGTAGTAAGTACAAGTTGTGTAAGACCATACTCAGTCTACCTATAAATGATAAGTGAGATGGGTTCTTCAGTTTAACATGCTCAAGGTATGGGTCTCCTCAAACATGGAACCTTCATACAGTTTCCTTTTAAAATATAGTATCTGTAGGTAAATTCTTTGGAGAAAACAACAGAATGTTACCTTTACTTTAAGACTGATTGAATATGTCTGTCTGTACCTTGCATTTGTCTGACGGGGTGAACTGCGACCACACCATACGGCCTCACGGTAGTTTCATGGACAACTGTCTCGTCAGTTCCGGTGCCGTCAAACTTGTTGATGCGCACGACCCCCATTCTTGTCCAATCAGAAAAGTAAACATAGTTCTCGAACAACGTGACGTCGTACGGATGGGGTATCACATGGAGGCCCTGACTTCCTGACACAATCGTTTTTCTGCAAAAGTGAAGGAAAAAAGTCATCACACACTGTATCTCTTCTAGGCCTCTTCTAACCTTAAGCCAACTATGGTAGCCAAAAAGGTAGCAAAACTCCTTCCAGCAGGTAATAACATTCTGTTACAGTACCTGTCAGTGCTCATTCAAAGTGAAATTTAGAAGAAAGTGCATCATACAAAAATTGCTGACCACCAATGTCTAAAGATTAATGCAAATATTTGACCAACAAGCATCCAAACTCTCATTGGTCAAACCAATAACTGCCATGCTATCATTGGTTGAACTGCTAATTATGATTGACAGTCAGGATCAGTCCATTACAGTCTTACCTGTCAGTGCCATCATATCTGACGGACTCTAGTACATCCAGTCTCCCGTCTGCCCAGTACACCCTTCTGTTCACGTAGTCCAGCGTCACGCCGGCCGCCCAGCTGATTCGGGTGTCGACCAGGTTGAACCGGTTGCTGCCGTCCATGTACGCTCTCTCGATCTTCGGCGTACTGCCCCAGTCACTCCAGAACATGTAGCTAGTTCACAAAATTCAAAATAAATCTTCTTTATTGTATCAATATGATTGTGTAGCATGTGTGTTACACAAGTTAGCAACCCTACTTTGGGACCCGGGGTCCACTGTTTATTTCATTTGTCAAGAAGAAGACAGCACTTTGTACATACTGTACATGTACATACAAAATGTACAAGACATTGTGTGAATCTAGAATCTTCCTTTATTGTCAGGACCAATAAATTAAGAGAAGCTTTTCAGAAAAGTAAACCTGTATGAAGTCTTTTAAACATTCTGCATATAAGAAACATTATGAAACCTTTTAGATTTACTTTGAACTGGACTTTGTATTATAGTAGCTACTGTAAATCATTGACTTTCACTGTGGTTTTATTTTGCAGTTGGAGGGAAAATGAGGTTTTCCTTATGTTTTAAATATATTTTTTTTAATTCACGGTGGAGAGGTCACTGCAAAAACACTCAAATAAAACTACCGCAAAAGTTTCAAGATTTACAGTAGCAAAACAAATCTTGCTTTCCTACCCCACTGAAGGGTCAAGTGCGATTCCTCGTGGTTGGTCGATATCCTCTGCCACCAGGGTGGCCCGCATCGTTCCGTCCAGGTTGCAGATCTCGATCCTGTTCGCGGCGCTCTCTGCAAGGTACAGCTTCCGTCCGATCCAGTCCACCGCCAGGCCCTCCGGAGTCTCCAGACCAATGTTGATGATCTCCCGTTGGTTGGAGCCATCCATGTTCGAGCGGAAGATCTGGGAAGTGAAGGAACCAAAAAAGATCAAATCAGAGAATCGCCTATATTTTGGGCTGGAAGAAAGTTCTAAACAGGAACTATATTCAGCTACAGCATTTTTTCTGAAGATATGTGGTGATGAGTGTGTACGGTCAGCTTGAAGTTGTCCACTGCTATTTGCCCAGAGAATCGCCTTAATGTTTTACTTAGGTAAAGCTGATTCTCTTATTACCTGACAGCTGACAAACAGGCCCTCAAAAGTTGAAAACCTCAGCCGGGTTTAGCAGACCCTGCCCAAGGCATATCATATAGGCCACAAACGAGAATAGGAGACTAAGAAAAGTAAGTCTTATGAATGACTTAGCCAAGATAAGGAAAGCATCTAAACTGGAATAAGAAACTGCAAAAATGCACTACCTTGTTGTTGATGGAGTCTGACCAAAAGAGCAGGTTTTCGTTGTAGTGGTAGTCTATCCCCAGCACGTTGGAGGTACTAGTGGACGATGCGGTAATGATGGATCGCATGTTGTTGCCATGGAGATCAGTCGACAGGATGCTTCTCCCGTTGGAAAAGATAATCTGAGGTTGAGCAGCTGAGGAAATAAAGATGCATGCATATGAAAAAGACATTATAACTTCATATCATCATTTAATTAGATCAATGGATTGACTTGAAACTCAGGGTTTATAAATAGGAGACCACCCTAACACATTCCTAGCATCCTGATCACAATCTCTGTCGACAGAGACTGACCACAATGCCTACCCACCGACTCTACCAGATCACAATCTCCACTCATTAAATACATAAATTTGATGCTTTGCTCTTGCATGAGTTATGCTTGGGTCCCAATTGCGCCGGGTGCCCATAGGGGGTGTAGTCCCGGCTGGATCCCGAGGCCATAAATTTGTCCCAGTGGACTGCCTGGTACTAAGGGGGCACCTCCCAGTGTTCGCACAGCATCTATTTGTTACCGGGACCCACGTTGGTTTTAAGTCCGAGTTAAAATAATTCGGGGTCCTGGCCGGGCCAAGAAATATCCTGGCAGCTACAGCGTGTCCCACTTGGCCACATAGGGGTCACATCCGAAAGTGGTGCAAAAAACAGCAAAGTACCCGGCATTCCAGGGCCCCTTTTTCCAAGCATAAGTAGAAATGAGGACTAAAATTGAATCTTTACTACTGGATATACACATTAATTTTGTAAACTCAGACGTTTCAAGCTCCCATGCGGCAGCTTTTTTTTTCAATTTTATTCCTCTTTTCCTGACCTGGATGTCTAATATTCATGAACATAAGTAGAAATGGAAGGAATACTCACTCTGTGTTGAAGCACGACAGTGGCGTCTGGATTCCAGGACGTATCCCTCGGCGCACGTGCAGCGGTAGGTGCTGGGTACGTTTGTGCACATCTGGTCACACGTGCCCCACACCGAACACTCGTCAAAATCTGTCATTGGTCAAAGATGGGACTGTCATTTATCATACATTGTACATCACAAATCAAGTGAATTAATGACTCTTAGAGGCTTTTAGTTTTAAGAACGTCTGTATTAATTTTATTACGTTTACTTGGGCCAACAATAAATTTAGTCACAGAACATGACTTTCCTTATGTTCCAGGTATTTTGGTCTTTGTTTTTCTAAAGATGTAAAATCATGATTGCTAGACCTTGTAACAAAATGTAATGTAATATTAATCCAAACAATATTAATAAGCTAGTTTATGGTTTTAACTGCGCATGCAGTGTGATGCATTGAGGATAAAGTTGAAGGCAAAACAAAACATGTCTGGACATGGTAACAAGCATGGTCTAGACCAAAACTGTTCACCTTTGACCTTGTGCATGTGAAGATCAATCTGTGAACTGGCTTATTCTAGAGGTGAACAAGGTTTGATTTAACCTTAGATTTGGTGAGCAAATTCAAGTTTTTTTTAAAAAAGGGCAGAAAATCAGGACGACTTCAAGTTGATAACAAGACACTTGCCTTCGCAAGTCCTGTTGTCACTGGCAACCTGATACCCAGGGGGGCAGTAACAGATCCCTCCGTCAGGCGAGGCACGACAGCGGTGTTCACACGCCAACGTTCCGCAGTTCGATGAACCTGTGATAATTTGTCAAGTCACAAAAAAGAACACAGAAGTGAGAAAGGTTCATGTAATGGTCTGCCTCACAATTGGGCCAAAATTGCCAGTATGGAAAAACTTGAACAGAATTTTTTGAGAAGTACTACAAGTCATCTTTAGTGTGTCACCTTGGTTAAAACATCTGAGAGTCAAACGTTTCAATGTAAAATCATTAATTGCAGTTTCTACAAATCTTTTCCGTCTTTCTGCATTTTCTACTGCCAACTTCCTTGTGTATGCATGCACTTTATGCAGTGTCATCCTCCTCTACCCATTGTCACAAATCTCTCTTCTACAGCGCTAGCCCTTCTTTGTTCATTCTAATAGCCACCAAATGACAAGTTTCAAAGACCTTATTAAGTTGATCTTTGCTGTCATGAGTCGCAAGCCCCAGCCTAAGATATTCAAATTTACTTACTGCAGGTGAACCCAGTCCTGCTTTCATCCATGTTGTTGGGACAGTCGGACTGACCGTCACACAGCTGTGAGATCTGGATACACTGGGTGGTGTTGGGACAGGCCCACTGGTCAGGCTGGCAGGCAGGGGGTGTTGGCACTAGACAGGACAGCAAAAACACTTAGTCTGACTTAGTCTGAGTGTTTGCAATAGATAGAACAGCAAAAAAAAAACAATGACAGTAACAGCAATGTCTTAATTGATGGTTAGATTTCTACAACAGAAGCCAATATTAATAAAACAAAGTATGGAAAAGTAGAAAAAATACTATATTGGCACCTTCTAAAACCCTAATATGGTACGGCCTTCTACAAAAATGTGTACTACAATCTTTCATTGTCAATTGTAATCTAACAAAAGTTGTAATTCAACAAAAGTTGGACGATAACAAAAGTTGAGCTGAAATCTAACAAAATTTGAGCTGAAATCTCCCCAAAATGTAGCTTTTTCTACAGTTGCCTGTGGTCATATTGCAACCAAAATGTAAAAAAAAACATGCCCAACAAATTCTTTCAAAAGAGAACTAGTGATACGGTACTGTCTACTGTGTGCATTCAATCAGCATTTATGAAACAAAGGACTACCAATTAGTAGTAAGTCAACAAGTAGTGGAAATGTTACTTACAGCATGACATCTCATCACTAGCGTCCCCACAGTCATTGTCAAGGTCACAAATGTACTCCTGAGGTATGCAGCGCCCGTTCTGACACGTGAACTGCTCTCCGCTACACGTGGGAAAGACTGAAGGAAAGACAATGTTATATCCAAGAATCTTAAATGTTGAAGAGGAAAAGTTGCTAGCCTTGTGACCTTTGCCAAGAAGTTAATGCTTCCAGGGCTGTGTGTGTGTCTTTTGTATATTTGTTTGTTTGTGAACAGCAAAAGTCAAGAATTTCTGGATTGATCTTTATGGTATTTGGCATGTTGGCAGGTGTTTAGATAATGAAGAAAGGATTAGATTATGGGCCCATTGGGGTCTCTCCTTGGTACTGAAGTAGCAATTCTTTATGATATCTCGTGTTCTGGACACGCTATGGTCAGAGGTAGATAGCTCTTGGGCTCATGAAGAAGTGGCATAGGTTTGGCTCCCCAGCAGCTTTTTTCAAAACTGCAGGGGACAATTTTGTTTGAGACTTTGAAAGAAAATGATTCAAGAAGGGGTGACCTCTAGTGACTGCTGCTAGTGATGTATGAAGAATGATACAGATAAAAAAATCTGGTGCACTTACCACAACCGTCGTGCTCGTCTGAACCATCGCCACAGTCGATATCGTGGTCGCACTCGTAACTGCCAGGGACACACTGTCCGTTCATACAGGTGAACTGTCCAGACTGGCACCTAATGGTCGCTGAAAAAAGTCAATAAAACAGGTAAACCCCAGTCTCAATAGTGTGGGTTAGGGTGTACAGGACCCCCGTCTTGCTCAGAAGGACTCAATGACCAAGGCAGAGTATTCCACCTGGAAACAGAGATTAGAAAATACAAAATGTGTATTACAGTATTTGTACATGTTTGTATGTACCTTACTACATTGGGGACAGTCCTTTGTTCCAACTGCCCTATGTTCTAATGCCCAAATGTTTGTACAGCCATATGTTTGGATTAGGGTTAGGGTTAGGGTTAGCGGGTGTCGGAACATAGGGCTGTATAACCACTACTGTAACAGTACATTGATTCTTTGGAAAATTTACAGAAATTCCACAGCTTTTGAAGCAAGACAAATGAAACTAAAACATTTTAAGTTCTAACATGATTATATACCGGTACTTACTACAGTTGAACTCATCAGAGCCATCTCGGCAGTCCATGTTGCCATCACAGCGCTGGTTGGAGTTGTAACACGCGCTGTTGTTACACCGCAGCTGGGAGGACGAACATGTCGGGTACGCTGTACGCGAGGAGAAAAAAAAACAGACACAGTTTTAAAAGCATGGTTCCCCTCCCACCTATCTTCCTTTAGTAATAACATACTAAGTTAAACATAATTCCACCAGGGGACATAATTAAACCAACCTGAAAAAAAATGTCCAAACAGATCTCCAGCACAACGTCCCCCAGTATAATGCACTCCTGTATATCTAAACTGTGCATACCTGGGGGGTGCTGCACTAGAGATCTCTCAAACCCACTGTTTTTTAAAGTGGTGGATTTATTTGACCCGGCGGACTAATGTTAATGGAGGTTACATTTATTTGTGACATGATTTGCAAACTTGAAATCTTTAAAAGGAAGCTGCCTGGGGGAATATTCTGTTGCAAATTCCTGTCCGTCACACAGCAAGGAAATTGATTAGCCAGCGAGTCTGCAAGTAATATGTTCTTTCATGCAAGTCTGGTCAATTCGCCCCGTTCAATGTGACAGTAGACATTCAGGCTAAAAAGTATGCTTGGCTCTTGAGCAATTTTGAGATTCAGGTAACGTTGGGTAACCTAAATTCGTGGGGTACTTAAAGTCGGGATTTTTCGAAAACGGGGTATTTAGGGATATGTGCTAGATGCAACATCAGTAATACCGCTAGAAATGCAAACTTGACAGACTAACGCATTCAGAACACTGTCTGAAAAGCTTCGATAACCATGCATTAGAAGTTGGCGACGTCAAAACCTCTCCGTCCCTTATTGACAGAGTCTGGGGGCTTCGTGGGAGACTCACACTGCACGGTTGTTCGCTGGTTTATAAGACAAATGTCACATCTCCTGCCTGCTAAACACAATTATTTACAAGACAACTAATTAGAATCTCTTTTGCTAACCTACAACTGGACTCTAAGTGTGATCAATCATCAAAACTCCTCTCTGTTGCTACAACCTACGGCACGTGTATTTTCCCGCCGCCATATTGTTAACCAGAATCCTGTTGTCAAGCAGACGGCAAAGGTTTGTGAGGAACACTTTTTTGTCTAAATGCTGCGTGTGATAGTGGACTGAGGAAGATATTTTCCTCAAAGTTTGCTCCTAACACAACAAGGAACACATGGACATAGTAGTATTACCATTGCTACGGCATCCAGCTAACTTACCATGAATAATGTAACGTTACACGTTGCCCGATGATGACGATGGGCCGACTTTGAGTGAAGTTCTACCGACTCAACACACGGGTTGTTCCCGAACTGGCCTGATGTGTGCGGTACGGCCGTTTTTTCGTGTATTTTTTTTACTTGGACACGTCTATATCCATAGCACTCTCCTCAAGCCAAGGATGGAACGAATAGCTGCTGTATAAAATGTAATTAGCGGTAAGATATTCAAGACGAATCTTCTCTCCCGAATTAATGTGCCCCCCTGTCCGACAACACTGTCATTGTGCGTGCGGCGGACGGTAGTTTCAAGTTGAAATATTATGGTGTCAGCACGACTAGAGACAAAATCTACCATATATATGATTAGTGCAAAGATAGTACATGATACTGACAGAATTATAGAAAAAAAGGATGGTTTATTGTTCTGCTAGATTGATTTCAGTCAACCATTATCGGAAAAATCCCGAATTTAGGTTACCCAACGTTACCTTCTGGCTATCAACAAATATGGCTTAAGCTCATCCAATGTGGGACAGGGGCTTTGCAGCTCAACTTCGATACCAAAGCTTGCTAAAGGCTGATGGATTTTAGGATCATGGAACACTCACAACACTGGCTGCCCTCGTCGCTGCCATCTGTACAGTCATCTACACGATCACACCTGTAGTTCTGAGGTATGCACCTGCCATTTGTACAGGTGAACTGGTCGGACTGACACGTTCTTGGAGCTGTAACGAAATAAAACAACCATCAAACCATCACTTCTGATTGAAAACAATATCTCAACATCAGTTTAGTATTTTGCATAACATTCAATGGAGTACTACATTCATAGGAAAGGAAGGAGGGACCAAGAAAAACATATATGTTTTTGTAACTTTTATATTTTGTTCTATTCAGTATGTGCATTCAAACAATAAACAACAATGAACAGCAATAAAATGTATCCAGACATATTGTTTCTTCCCGTTTTCTTCAGATTCTGCTTTTATTCATGTCTTTCCACAGTCAATTTGCCATCTAGTAAACTTGATGAGTACTGCAACTGAAACATGTCGCAGTTTAGAGCAATAGCATAGAAGCAACTTCATTGTAATTTCAGGTTAAGTAAAACTTACGACAGCTCTGATTTTCATCTGTGTTGTCGGGACAGTCAGTCTCTCCGTCGCAGACCCAGCTTTGGGAGATGCACTGTCCGTTTGTGCACTGGAACTCATTTGTAGCGCAGGCAGGGAATGCTGGGGGAGAAAATAAAAGAATTAGATTAAAGAAAATTAATCAAAGTAATTCGAATTCAAAAGCTTTTTCAAATCATTAGCCAGGATAGCATTTCCTTCTCCTTCATTCCTTCATTAAAAACTCAAACAAATCCAGTGTGATTCAATTATAAAGGTAGTAAGGTACATGTAAAGGTAACAGTCTTTTACTTCCCCAACCAAAGTTAGGTACCTATTTTTACAGCTGGGTGGAGTGAGGAAAGTTGTGTGAAGTGCCTTTCCCAAGGGCACAACTTCAATGGCATGCCAGAGCATTTGAACCCAGGACCTCTGGCTTCTGGACCAAACACCCTTAGCTAATAGTTACAATGCCACTAATTCTCATATTCAAGTTCACAACTCCTCTTTCTTGTTTTAAAAATCTTAAGAAGGCCAAATGACACTTATTTCATGGACACTTACTACATGACTCTTCGTCTGAGTTGTCGAAGCAGTCGTCTGTTCCATCACATCTCCAGTCGGAGGTGATACAGCGGCCGTTGGCGCACGTGAACTGAGAATCTGTACAACCTGAAGAGAACATAGAAATAACATTACTGTGAGTCTAACTTCTAAAAAAGTCTTTTCCTGTCACAGTGTCAGCTTTTGAAATGAGATGCATACATGAATGGGCGACTCTTAGCATCACGCTTCAAGACTGTACACCAAATGACGAAAGTTAAACTCGGGCAGAAGAATCCATCGTCAAGTTCATTCAGATAAGGAAAATGGACTTTGGTCTAATTTGGACACCCCCCCCCCCCCAACCCTCCAAGCAGAAGAAAGACCAGATCGTGATCTGAACTTGGTCTTACTACTCTCATTTTGTGAGTTCAATCTAATGTTCTTTATTCTTTTATCTTGGCTGTGTATATTTCAGGTACTGAGATCCCTTGGAATGTTAAAGAGGCCACCCAGCCTTTCTCAAATACACGTAAATCAATCAATACATTTTTTTCAGTGCTAAATTTTCTTCCTAACATGTGGCAATCCCCCTAATAGATGCAAATTGAACACTTGCAACGAAATTTCCACTACCCACCATGCCCGATATCATATTCACAGTAAACACCACTTTGCATCATTGGAATTGGTCCCACGGAGCTTGTCTTTCCAAGAAGGGAGCTTTACCCTATTTGACTCATCCTTGATCGGAATGTAAGACGACCCCCAATGTCATCAAGAACTCACACGTCAACGCAGTAGGGGCACTACACCTATAGTAGATCTTGAAATATTCACAGTGCTTTTATTTTTTACAGTGACCTGACCTCTCCGTATTAGTACTGTGCTACACAGTACTCTCCTGTATTAGTGCTGTGGTACAGAATTGCTTCAGACACAAACGTAAAGTACCGCGGAAACCTCCTTTCCTCTTCAACCATGAAATTATGTTGCTGCGAAAAGCAAAAGACTTTACAGTACATCGCCACTAGACGAGGATGTTGACACAACTCACTTTAAAACCCAGCTTGAAGAGAATAATGTTCCCACCTGTTTTGTATCTTTCCATTACAGATATATTGGTCTCCTTTTAACACGAATCAGTCTCTCATTACATTTCAACAGGTCAACACCAGCTGCAAGGCCAACTCTTAAACATCTAAATGCAAAATTTGAACTCTAACATTTTTAATATTCTGAAAAGAACCCAATGTAGCAGGTGTCAGCTGGAACATATTTCAACAGATATGAGTTGTACTGTCATGATACAGAGAGACACAACTGTACTGTAACAGTAATTTCAACGGCAGCTTTCAATTACATTATTTTGTACATAGATACTAGTTGGATTGGTAAATTTGGAATCATTTTCTAAATACCAATAAGTAAAATCTGACAAAGAATTGTTCACACCAAATCGGAAGCATTTTACAGTGACTACTATGCAGGTTCCAGGGCCTGTGTCCACTTGTCATCACCTCCCCTCCCCCTGAAGACAGGCTGTCACTCTAGATTTATTTTCCTGACTTCTTGTGCAACCAAGCACCAGGTGCAAGATGTGGGCCAACTTCTTAAGACATTTAGCTTCATTTATCATACCTTAAATATGACATACATTTGTAATACTTCTGTGTTACATCTACATGTACAGATACAGAAAATAGACTGAGTGTTTTGTCCATATCTTTGATTCTGATCAGTATATCATATTCCCAGGTAAATAACCAAGTGGGGCACAGTGATCTGGTGGTAGCAAATACTAAATAGTCATTTACTTTCCAGATCACAAGATGGGGGTTGCTTGTTCCAATTGAAATAGAGTTCTTGATGATCTAAACTCTTTTTGCAAATCATCATACAGAACTATATATATTTTATTCACTACATGTACCACAATATAAAACTTGCAACTGCAAGTAGTAGCAGGTCATTTAAATATCAAAGTAGTGGAAAGGCTTATACTAGATAGGCAAAAAGAGTATATTGTAAAACCCCTTTTCTAAAACTGTACGGGCAACAGACTTAAGTCATGTGTACATGGACACTGGCAATAGTTGTTGCGTAATGCTTGACTTCTTGACTTATAATTGACGACATTGAACACTTCACAGTATGCAAACTATCTGTACCACTCTGTGAGAGTTCCTTGCTAGTACAACTGTATATACATGACATTGTGATTGTGTACATGTAGTAAACATTTCTTGACTTATGCAAGGTGGGGTATTCTTGTTGCATAAGCAGACAATGTGCCCCTGGTGCCTCATACTAGAAGTGCAGCAGGTGTTGAACAATGGCAGTGGCTGGTTATATTACATTCAACAACTTGTCCAAATGCTAAAGCTTTATTATGCACCCCGATAGAAATATGTTGGTACGTAGATGCTAAATGACTATCAGCCTAGTGCTTTAACGGAAGAATGCAAGGTACTGGAAAAATACAACTATGCTAATAAATATCTCAAGAGCTCCCTAACAGCACCTGTTGAATAATTGCTTTCAGTGTTGCCAAAACATTGAGGTTTATCACCTACTGAAGTGAGTAATAAACACATAAACCTGATGATATACATGTACAACCTGTAAATCTGGCTATGTAACTAAACCAAAGTAGTTTATACAATGTTTAGGCAACAGAGGCACAGGGACTAACTGAAGAGGTTAGACAATACCAGCAAAACGACTTGTGTAACGTTTTTGTAATATGAGCCACATAGTCGCTGTAACAGTTATATAATATGTAACCTCAAAGTGACCTTCGGTTCTTGTTATAATGGTGGTTTTAAAAAAGGAAAAAAATTGGGTAGAGTACTACAGAAAAAATAAAAATTATACATTTTGGGGAAAAAAGATCAACCAATGATATCAATAAATGAATTATCTGCGGGCATCAATGACATATCTTTAAGTTCTAAAATCATACAATTTTCAACCATATAATTATTATAATATGAAGAAACAATACCTAGAACACATCTACACAATAATCTGTCAATATGAAATCATAATTCATATGTCGTGTATTTTCAGTTTTGTACAAAAATCATTGATTTCCACAAACAAATTCACTTCCTCGTCCAAATAACTCCAATTTTCAGTTTATTCTGTCTTTCCTCTTGATAGTGTGCATTATGGTACACCCAGTACAATGTACCAACCCCAAAAGCTGTAACTGGCTTAATAGATACCCAGGGGTCAGACAGGCCATAACCTCTGGGCTTAAGTGTCAAGTCCTACAAGTCTTCAAACTGTCACTACCTACAGTTGTATAAAGTTACTAGCAGTCTATGTAGTGATAAAGGTAACATTAAAAGTAATAGCAGACCCAAATGTCAGGAAGAAAGTTTACCGCATTTGCTGTGACTTTCTTTCCCCATATATTTGTTTCTTCCACATCTAAAACTTATGTTCAGAAAGATGTTAGTATTTGACTAGTATCTTTCCATGGAATATACAATTCTACTTTAAGACTTAAGACTAGTAAGAGTGATCATGCATTCAAATATGCCCACCCATCTTTCAAAAGAATGAAATGATATTCAACAGCATATCTTTAACAAGTCTATTCTAATTTATAAATTAATAGTATTTCAAAAACATGTCACGAGCCAGTCAAATGTAATAAATCTAATCCATTAGTGTTATTATACTTGACTCTTTCTTTGAAGTTTTCATTGTGTTTAAGAGGAGCTACAGGATCTGCAAATTGCAACAATTTCTTCTCCCTGCTTGTATGTGTGTGAGTATGCCCCTCTACGCCCTTGACCTTCCTCAACCTCCCCCTGAAATGTCTTGGCTGGATCCTTAAAGATAAATAAACTCTCCTTGAGCTACATGTACTCCTTACTGAACCAAATGTCACAGAGGGTCAATCTTTACCAAGCTTACAGTTAAGTTTCTTCTGTGTTTGTTTAACTGATATTGTCATCAGATGAAACCAGGTTGTAGAGTAGCTTGCCAATTTACTGTATGGCATTCTACTTTTCCCTTCTTTTTTAGGTATAGCCTGGAGTCCAGCCTTGTTAGCTTTGGTCTGTTCCCAATGTAGCTAACCAGCCAACAACGATGTTGGCGGCGGACCAAAGCTAACAAAGGCTGGACTCCAGGCTACCTTAAGTAGCCTTTTGGTACCAAATTATATAAGGTTTGGGATAAGTTAGGACTGAGAAGGTTAATTACTGTTAAGGGACAGGCAACTTTGAAGGGTTACACGGCCAATATTGGACACCCCTATGCTCTGACACCCCTAATTTACATTGCGATGTTAAGTCTGATTTTGACTCAAAATCAAGAGACAGTATGACTTTTCACATGAAACCATTCATCATCACTATGTTCCAACATCCCACAACCCTAACCAAGGGATGTCAGAATGTAGGGGTGTCGTAACATAGGGGTGTCCCCCTTTGAAAAGACTCAAACATAACTTCATTTTTAAAATCTTAACCCTACTGACAAATCTTCATATCTTTCAAAATGGAGAAAGCTTGAGACCTAATGGCGATTTGCACAACATCATATCAACACTAACCCTAACATGGGTGTTGGCACTAGCCTTCTGCTACCCAAGCTTCGCTCCCTCTTGGCAGGGGAACAGAGCTTGGGTAGCGGACTAAAGCTAAAGAAGGCTGGACTCCAGGCTGGTGTAGGGGTGCCAGGAACATACATATATATATATATGGAATAGTCCCCTGTTCCAACACTCCTATATGTTACAATGCCCCTACGTTTAATGTTAGTATAAGGGGGTGTCAGAGCATAGTGGTGACCCCTAGCAATCACATAATGGTTTATCCCCTTGAACCGGCAGGTAGAGTAGAGTAGAGTAGAGTAGAATTTTCAGTCAGGTAGGACTGTTCCAGTTTAGACCGCTCTGTACCAGTCACAGAGCCCTGTAGGTCATATCCCAGCAGTCACCTCACCCAAGGACCTGAGGAGAGCTATCAGATGCCCCATAGGTTGTACTGTACTACTACTGTAAAAGTGGAAAATGTTTCCAGTGGCTTTATGTTCGCAGGTTTCGCAGTGACCTCTTCACCGTGAACTTAAGACCACTGCAAATATTTTGTACTGTCTGGGCGGCCACCTACCCCTAATGTTTCAACAGCGAACTTATAACCACCGTGAGCACTCCATTTTCTCCCTACCTTGAAATTAAATCCCCACAAACATTTTCCCCTTTACAGTACCCCAACTCTTTCCAAGTAATATACTCTGGTTTGTATCATAATGATAATGCTGCATTGCACACAAGCATAAAACTATTAGAATTGGACACTTGTTGAATATAACATTAAATATTTACTATTTCAGATCTTATATTGGAGCACTCAGGAAGGATTCCAATCAGAAATTGGCTGTGAAGGAAAGAGGATATCCTTGTAATCATTGAGGTGGGAGGGGGGCATGTCTGGCTTCTGTCCAATGCACTTAAATTCATGGAATTGCCTCGAATCTGGTGTACATTACTTCAGTATTGTTCCTGAAGAGACAACATTAAGGTCAAGATGGCACTTAATGAACTTCCTGCAAATTTTTTACAACAGGATGTTTCTTGAGAATCCGCAAAGATTTCTATGAAAGAATGATCTTTAAAAAAGTTTATCAAAACTTGACCTTGTCTGATACTTTCTAGAACCTCTTGCCAATTTTTTTTCAGCAGGCAGTTCATTAATTGGAGAAAATTTCTACTAATGAAACTAAGTGTTGAAATTCCCCCCCCCCCCATTCTGAGGAAAACACATTTACCAGATTGATTACACATGTACATAACGTTACGTGAGTATATTTCACACTAGCTGGTATTGTAATAAATGATTAAGCAATCAAAGCATCACGGCGAGGAAATTTTAAGATAAAAACACATGTCAAAGGGTACAGTTCATGCAATGTATGAGTCTACTTATGTCACAGGTGAAAATATGATAGGTATTGATTAAAATGAGAATTTATGATTACTGATACATACATGAATGTGCTCTTGTTCACTTTCTTCCCAACCTGTTTCTTATTACATTTATCTGTGCTTGAACTTGAAGCTAAACACTTGACACAAGTGCAGTGAAGATACTACTGATAAAAGACTCTGTGATTCAGGGTGGCATTTTTCTCATTACCCCTCGTAGTCTTGACCTTCGGCGGCCTTGTCTTACGTAAGAGAAAATTGTCCTGTTTTGATAAGAAAGATAGCAGAGAGTCTGGGTGGTGGAAGGGATTCATTTACATGTAGATAACAAAGACCTCGGACTCACACTTAGACGAAGTATGACACTTTTTTGTTAGCTGGTTAAGAATGCAGCTTCATTACGGCTTTACGGGTCACCCCTGTTATTCTCGTCATGTGTGTTGGGTTCTTTTACGTGCAGAGGTTTAAGTTATAGGCTCCCTCATACATAGGGCCGCCGGCTTTATGTCCCCATCCAAAAGGACTATGCTACTCTTTTCCATCTTGTCCAGACTTGAACGTAATAAACTACAACTGCCAAAAACAACTTTTCCCTTCTTGCTCTTTAAATTGTTTTTGTCTGTTGTATACTGTTATACTGGCTTCTGCTTTTAAAATTTGGCCAATTTCAAGCCCATCATTAAATCAAAGATCAACGTCACAAGGCTGTTTCTAACATGTTAAACCTTTAAATGTCATTCATTAGCAACCAACTGTAAGAATAGCACAGTGGTGCTCCACCCACCAAGCAAATAAAGTTGCTCAACCATGTCTGAGGCTATAACTTTGCTCTATACAAATCTTTGTCGTAATGTCTGTATTCCGAGGCATGTCTACAAACAAGGAAGAAAGAGAGCAGACACAACTGACATCAGCAGAATTCTTTCATATTTATCATTGTCGACAACTGAACCATTATACAAATGAGGCATCCAACCCTTTCAGTGTAAACGTACATGTAACTAAGGTAATGGCCAACAAGAATACATTCGTACATTTGACCCATGACACTGGTACATATACTTTAAATGTCTACAAGTTCACGGTGATTTAATTTCGTAGTAAGGAGAAAATCAGTGTTCGCAAAGGTTTTACAACGTTGCGACAGCGCTGTAGTCACATGGAAACACAGTTGGTTTTAGTTTGTGCTGAAGCGGTCACAGTGAAAACCACAAACATAAACCACAGCAAAGATTTCAAGAATTACAGTAACTCTAGTTATGCCTCTTTCTGATTATATTTTTCAACAGCCCTGGCCCCTTCTTTCAAGCTGAACACATACATATATCACAAGACCATGAAACAAACAAAGCCTTTACAGAACAAAAGTTGACTGAGTTCCACCCTACCACACCTGCATCAAGATTCACGGCCACCTTGTGTAATTGGAAGAGTTTAACCCCATTATGTCATGTTATAAGACACTATGTTGGCAGTACAGAGTGTAATTTGCCCCTTTGTTGCGCATGTTAAATTTTGCTGCCAAATCAAGTAGTGCTGCATACCTAAACTCACTGACAGGTTCAGGTTCGGATTCAAGTCCGGGGGTTAAAGTTCAGGTCCCGACTTATAAGTCTGGACCTGAACCCACGGCATACAGAGTATGTAAAATTTATTAAAAAAACAATAACGCCCCATCGAAACCTTTGAATGACCAGCTCTCAAGATGATATGAATTGAGAGTGTGCACTTCTGAAAAACAAGCAGAAAATAAAATGGTGCCCAGCTTTTGTCCTAACAATTGTACCATGTTACGCTTTGGAACCTCTTTTACCGCCAAGGTCTCTGTTACACGACCGTGAAACGACATTGTTTTCAACCACAACGGTGTCAAAGAACTTCCTCAGGTAATATGTTTTGGTCAGGATATCAGGTGGAAACCCGAGACGTCACGGCATTGTGGTCGGCTGAAACTGAACTGCTGACAGGTGACTTTTGTTGGACCAGGTTTACAATTGACACTAAATCCATTATTTCTGCTTCACCTCATTTTGAGAACACATTATGAGAAAGACTTTGAGATATCTTAAGTTTCTGCTGCCTTTGCATCTACATTTGCAAACTCTTGGTGCAGGTTGCTTAATTCTATGTCATGCATAATATTAGCAAACTTTCAACAAATTACGCCCCCCTTTCAATACTTTTACTTTTAAACCAACAGCCTTTGGGAAACTTAAAATTGCTACTCTGGTTGTTTTAAAATGATCTGTCGCCACCATGAAAACGGTAAGAATAACATACAACAGAAATTTCAAAATTCTTTAGACATGCTCAAGCAATGCAACAACAAGGGATATCCTAAAACAGAAATAATATACTGTACAGATATATCATAAAGACTCTTGGCTTGGGTCATTTTGGGACAGGGTAAAAATGAAAGAAGAAAAAACTGAACCATGGTAAGAAAAATTAAAGATCAATAGTGAATATGCATGCTTTCTTGTGTTTTAAATCATAAGTTTGCATCATGCATCATATATGGTTATCCCAATCATAGAATCAAGGGTCACACAAATCCAGTTTTGTACGCTGTACATGTATGGTCGCTCAGTGATTACGCTCTAATGGAACCACAATGGCAACTCAGTGGAACTAATTCAATCAGAAACTGTGACCAAAAATCACCTACACAAAATAGATTTAACCACAGCAGATTAGCCTGGAAAAAAACAGCATGAAACGATTTGCTGCCCTTTGTGTGTTCAATGGGCTTAGTAAGTTATTCTGGCTTTGAGCATCAATTTTCATTGATTAGCGAACAATGCCAGGCTAGGGAGCTTTGTCAACACCTAGGGCAGCTATACCAACAAGCGGACTGCAAGTAGCATTGGACTAAAACTACATGTACAGTTGAAACTGCCCGAAAATACCACTCAGGGGACAGATAAAATCTGGTCTATGTGGACATGTACAGGTGGTCTCTATGGACTGAGGACGAAGCATGTCGCTTTTTCGTTAGCTATTAGTGCAATGCAGCTTTGCTACGTCTCACGTATTTTGCACCAAGCACGCTGGATCACCCCTACTCTTCTCGATAAGTGTGTTGGGTTCTATAGACAGGATTCTTAACACCAACTTTTCAAATCAAGTTATGTATGAAAGAAGGAAAACTATGGTTCTCTCCAATCATATGTTTTGAGAGAGGATAATTGCAACACTAAAGTGTTCTTCTGACACACAACCAAACGCAGAAATTGGACAGCCAGAAAACAGTTTGAACGTCCTGATTTTCTCCCCCTATATCTGCTTGAAGATTGGGGTTGAGGTTGAAGCCTAGGGGTGCCTTGATAACAAGGTACATGTGAGTTAAGAGTCCCCTTGCCAGGGCACGGTGCTCTGAAGTTCAAGCCTCCAGGTCAAGTTCTTGGCTAAGGGTTTTGTTACTGTGAGTCAGGATATCCTCACACACGGAAGTGCACACAAGGACCCAACTGTCCACTGAAAATCATCACAGCTGTTCTTAAGGGTACTTTTCCAAGAACTTTGGAATATTACTTAATCATATACCACCCAAGAAAGTATGACCTTGACCATAGCCACTTGACTTTGCCCCATCTACCTTTTTCGGCTTGCTTTTTTTTCTTTTCTGAAATGCAAGTGTACATTTGCAGCCCAGTTCAAAAGCATTTACATTTCTTGTGTTATTCCTTACAGCCTAATTGACACAGGGTGATATCAAATAAGACTAATGTAAAAAGACATTGCCAAAAATTGGGAAATATGACTTTTCAAAGACACCTGCAATGGTGCATTATTTGCATTACTTGCATAGTTAAGTATGCTAATGTCACACTGTTGTTCCTTTTTTAACAGTTTAACTAGGGCATCTTTGGATGTCGATTTTGTATTAAAGCACAAATTGTATACTATACTTATGTCACATCTACTTTCTGATGGTCAAGGAGGTTAAAGATAAGACCTCCTTGGACAAACCATTTACTATTTAGTCCCAGACAATGTGTCTCCCTATGGACTACTCTATAAGTATCACACAAGCAGTTAAAGTACAAGTCACTAAACAGAAGACATCTGGTTGTTTACCAGACTTTATTTCCTGACCACATCCTTCCACAGGTTGGTACAGACATGTGGCTAATCAAACAGGTGGCATCCTGTTTACACCATCACTGCTGCCGATATGCTATACTACTATGTCATTGCTGAACATGACTTGCAAAATTGCAGGTGTTTCTAAAGTTACAAAACGTATAACAAATAATCCTCACACTAACATTACTACGGTTGTTTCAAGAGCGAACTTGAAAACACCGCAAATCTCTCCTTTCGGAAATTCCCCTTTACCACAAAATTATCTCCCTCTGCAAACATAAAATAGATTTACAGTTGTTAAACTAGTTTGAACCCATGTGCCCCCAAGACAGACCTGGCATCTGTGACAGGTCATGTGATGGGTGTCTGGTTACCCCGCAGGTGAGATACGCCCCCTAAATTCTCCAATCAAGTCTTTCCTTGACATGATGGCACCAACATGCCAAGAAAGCTTCCTGCCAGGCTTGGAAAGTCATAAATTTTTTAGATTTGTGAAGAAGAAACTGTTGTAATTCGTCCCAGACTGAACCTGGTAGAAAATGTAGCAATTCATGATACACGTGCCAGCGTTAAAATGTATGAGAATTACTGAACTTCCTACTATCAAAATTAAACCTAAACATGAAACCTAGGAAATAATTTAAACTGATTGCAGTGTTCTAATGGTATCACAGGTAAAAGTTCAATTCAATCATTTGTTTGACATACCATACACTTAGTTCTTTTTGTATTTTCTCTCTTTTCTTTACTATCTAGCTAGAGACTCTATTGTATGACATCATTGTGTTAAAGTCAACTTATACATAGATGTGTTAAAAAAACAATCATGATAACTGTGTTTTCACATTTCTACTGTTTTCATACTAGTATTCTAATGCTAGTGCTATTCATATTCATAAGAAAGTTACTATCCTTATAAATACTATTACTCCTCGTTCTTTATCATCTCTAACTTTTATTCAACAGAGCTCTAGAAAAACCTTGTCACCCAAAGTCAAGACTTTTAATATTTTTGCCAGCAATTCCACTTTAGAATCATGGGAAATAGGCCGTTCTTAATTTTTCCACTTCTTACACTATCATTCCTATTATTCAATAGAATCACAGAAAAGTGAAAGTAGAATGAGACACCATGCTTGTCTGTTCTTATATTTTCCACTTGTTACACAATCCCTTCTCTCCCTTGTTTCGTAACTGACCTCTTCTCATATTAGCCTGGGTGCCATCCTATTTTGTTTACTCACTATTACTTTGTCAGCGGGAGAGCCACAGTAAACTAACAAGGATGGCACACAAGCTACTTTTCTCAAACAATCTCAGACACAATCTGTCAGTTTGGAGACTAAAATCACAGCCAGAAAATCCAGCTAGCTCGACTGTGATCAGGTGTGTGGCTCTGTACACAAGAAGGTGAACTATCGGATATTTGACCAGGAGCTCTCCCCTCTTTGTACAGCGTGCTATTCAAATTTGCTGTACTTCTCTTCATCCGCGGTTATATATACACATTGATAAACGGTCCGTCAACAGGTCTATTTAACCACTTCTCAATTCGGTTGGTAAGAGTGTCTGAGCTAGGGCAACCATAGGGGGGCGTTGTCAGAGCAAACCTTTTCTTGTTGACGGAGTATTGCCTAGCGAGGGGAGGTTCCTATTGGAAAGACTTGAACCATGTCTTATTCATAATGCAAAAATTCCTGCTCCGATAAACCAATTTGCATGGGGTTGAGATGTTCCGATCAACCTTGGGGTTACGTATACTCAGCAGTCTACGCCACCCCCCTTAAACTGTTAAACCACTTCAACGTTATCTAATAGAGGTGGTAAATTTTCAAACACGCATTCGGAAGTCAATTACAGTTCAAATATTTCCTCTCGGCTTCTGTTTTGCTTAGCAATGTGCCGCCAACCATGTGCATATATAAGTTTGAGCCGGTAAAACCTATTTTGCAGTAGAGCGTTTAAGTAAGGATGAATCACTTGTAAACCATTTAGTGCCTGGTTGTAAAGTCTATGTTACCTTGCACTGTCGTCATTTCCCTCTTCTTATGGATGCTATAAACGATGGGTTTCCTCTGAATCTCATTTTCTTTCTCTTTACTATAAATACAATAAACGTCAGGACTCAACTTTTGGTCAACATTAGTCAGCAATTTTCCTGGTGCCATCCTGTACCAAGCACTGGGTAAAAACGCCGCTCGCTTAACACGACAGCACAAAAATTACTTCATTTTCAGTCACTGAAACATTTACCTCTTTCTGTCAAAGACAGTGGACTGTTAACAATATTGCAATACTCTGTATAATTGAATTTCAAAAGAAAGAAAAAAAGAACAACTTTTTAAAGATTTAATCTGAATTTCTCTCTGGCCAGACAGTCCTTATATGACCCAAAACATACTTGAAATTCCACAAATTTTACACGCAGGATCAAGCCTACTCTAGTACAAGTACATGGATGGAAGAAAAAGTATCTAGTCTTTGAATAGTTTCATCACGTTATAAGCAGAACACTGGATAACAAAGTTCTATGTAATACAACCAACAATGTGGGCTTAGCAAAAAATACTTGGTTGTGCATTATAAAAGCACTTTTAAAATTGTTATCAAAAACTATATTATTTTGTTTTCTGCTGGTATTCTTTTCCTGCAAGGTGGATATAGCTTTCCTCAAAAATATCAAACCCTTATAATCATATATTTGTCTACAACTTTTTAAATAATGGTCATCCATTTTATGTACATGTCAGAAGTACTGCATAAAGAAATATTTGAAAACTTTTGAACCAGGCATGTTGAAGACCTAGGAACGTGTAGGAGGATTGTATTATGAAGATTCCTCCTATGGTCAATGAATACACCTGAAATTTGTATCCTATGTATTGATTCAATCAACAAAATTCAACTTTGGGTTCAGACAATTTCTTAAAATTATATTTCAGAAACTATACTTGTTACAGGTGTGGAAGGAAAGAAATTAATTTCCACACAAAATCTATTGTTTATTTCTTAATCCGTTTTTAAGTAATGCTTTAGAATTCAATCAAACCAAACCCCGATATGTAGATAAATGACAAACAGTTAATACCTTTAGAGATTATGTCTTAAGCCTACACTAAGCATTATGCCCCCCTCCCAAACATCTTGAAGGTTTTGACGTGTCTTGAGAAAAGATGGCGGCCCCCATATCAAACTCACAGGTAGCATTCAGTAGCATTGGCAAATATATTCCCACCACACACGGTAGTTTATATTCTCAAACAGCGTATTAGCGTTTAGTTTGACAAAATATCGCACGTTGGGTGCTTTAGCTTGAACAGTTTTGGCCAGAAGTTGACATATTATACCACTAAATCCAGAACATCTGTGACAACCACTGAAGTTTCACGCCTGATTATAACCGGGTGCACTGAAGTTCGATTCACGCGTATTTCTGATCAGAAATGCTAGAATAAACACGTGTAAATTGATCCTTATTGTTGTTGGTACTTTTAAGCGTGTATAGGAGAATTAAGATATTCTTGAACACCTCTCAAAATCCACCGTAAGTGGATTAGAACCGGCGACCTGTGCTCCAACTCCAAGAGGGGGGTCTCCAAAAATCACTGAAGGTGCGAAGTCAAAACGTCACTATCAGTTTGAGAAAAATCGTGGAAAAAGAAGATTCTTGGATCACCCAGTCCTCTTGAGTTGTACTATTTCGTGCATAGCTTTCTTGTGTCTATCGGATTATCTTGCCGAATGTTTGTAAATATAGAAGGGGAGGTTGGTACGGCTTGGCCCGGGGGTCACATCGCCTCCCCCCGCCGAGTGATCGTTTGTACACGTAAACTGCCAACTGTGGTACAACGGAATCACCAAAACAAGACTTCCCCTTCTTACAAATACTCCTAAATAATCATATTTTACTCATGATTGGTATAATCATACAGAAAAATACTGCAACGTTAGGATTGAAAGGTTTTCTTCAACTTGACGTAGTGTAAAACACATGGCCCAAGTTTGTTACAGTTTACACACACACGCTTGCAAACGGTCTCACCTTGTGACTTTACCAAGCTCCCAAACGTCGCTAGTAGAAGCGTCGCAACGCCAAACAGGAATGGAGTCCTCCACATCCTGTGGTTCGGATCTCTACACCCTTCTCACTGCATGGAAAACTGGTCAATCGGAGGCTGGAAACAGATTTTGGGAGGTGAAAATGGTGAGGAGAGTTTCTGTACCGTTACCAGCGTGGCGAGCCAGAGACGGAGGTTCGCGGTTCGTGGCAGCTCGTGTGATCACATTACACAACACGGATCAGGTTACATCTCAAGGCCCTGAATCTGCATACGCAAAGACAACCGCAAAGAATGTCATTCACCTTGATGCTAGCTTCCTCACCAAGTGACTTTAGTGCAGAGCTTTTGATAGGGTAATCTGTGTTTTACAAACAAAATTCAAATTGGGTTTTCTTCGCAATAACAAACTGGTACTGATTGGCACAAGGTTTATCCGAGAAAGAAAGAAAACTTTTGAGATCTAGAGATAACACATGCCCGTAGCCAGGGGGGGTTCGGGGGGTTCGGACGAACCCCCCCATTGGCTTGAAGGTCCACTTTCACAGGCTTGAAGGTCCACTTTTTAATGTTCAAGATTTTTTTCAAGGTGGACTTATTTGTATCACCAGCAATGCCACTGAGGCTAGGATCCTAGAAAAAACTTTGTCTCTGATTTTTCCTCTGAAATTCTCTAAAAAACACAGGAAATGCCCTTTCAGAAGGTTCAATTCTTAGAAATTGAAACGCTCAAGTGTCCACTTTTTAACGTCCAAGGGTTTTTTTTTTCAAGGTGGATCTATTTGTATCACAAACGGAGCTGAAATCCTAGAAAAACTGCTAACTTTGTCTCTGATTTCTTCCTTTGAAATCCTCTCAAAAACATAGGAAATGCCATATCAGAAGGTTCAAATTTTAAAATTTCCCGGGGGTGCATACCCCCGGACCCCCCTAGGAAGCTCGCGCCTGCGGCGCTCGTCTCGCGCCTACGGCGCTCGCTGGTCCCTTAAAAATTAAAAAGAACCCCCCCATTCAAAATCCTGGCTACGGGCATGTAACACTCCCCGTCCGTTGACTGACATGTAACGTTACTTCTTTTGTTTTGTTTTGTTTTGTTTTGTTTTGTAAGTACAAAACACATACATGAACTTTTGCTCTGAGAACTAACAATGATTGTGACTTAGCAGTTTTTGTCTGTAGAATACGCTGTATGATGCAATCCATGTTTGATTTTGCAAAGATGTGCTAGAAACTCACAGTATAAACGTTACAAGAAAATCACATCGCAGCAACTTTTTTGAGAAAGATTAATCGGTCTCTTCGTCTTCCATAAACCAAGGAGGTTTTATTAAACCTCCAAACCTCCTTGCATGAACACAACTAATAGACAAAAAGGTAACGTTATAACTTATATGATTTATTTATGCCCCTCGCCTTGCTATTCGAAAAGAACACTTGTTACTCGTCATTCAATACCTGCTTTAATGCGAGCGCTGAGGTCATGTGCAAGTTGCTACGTGACTGGGTATGAACTTGGGACTTTCCTTAAAATAATAATCGAAATGCCTGTCTAGAGTTCCTCTCAGTACAACCTGTTTCCCGTTGTAATGTGTTGTGATAGGCTTGGGGATGTGTTTCTTCCTTGACCCTTACCCAGTAAGGATGTCCTTATCAAGCAGCTGCGATTCTGATTTATTTTGGACGGACCTCCGCGAAGGGTACGTAGGAAGCTACTACCTAGCCTCCATAGCAGGCTCTCTGTAGCCTCCGATGCAGACTCAACCCGGCTGTTTTCTTTTTCAAGTTATTGTTTTTATACTATTACATTTTTTTCTTATTGCTGGCCGGCAATAAGAAAAAAATAATAATAGTATAAAAACAATAACTTGAAAAAGAAAACAGCCGGGTTGAGTCTGCATCGGAGGCTAGCTCTCTGTGCCTTTTTTGGCTTATAAGTTATAATACATGTTGATGACTTCTTTTTGTACTGGGTCGTTTGTGAAGTCAGTCCGTAACCATTACCGGGCCAAATGGTTACGGGCTGGCTGCACAAAAGACCCACTACGAAAAGAGGCCATCAGCAAAACGTGTTTTTACTGTATACTGCAAAAAAAAAAGGCCCAGAGAGCCTGCTATGGAGGCTAGCTACTAGCCTGGAATCCATCCTGTTCTAGCTCCAGGTCGCTCCCCTAGATCTGCTCGCTTGTCTGACAATTTTTCCCCGCAGAGAAGTTATCAGAGGAACCGACTGGAGCTAGAAT